>CM045566.1:8537214-8984714 GCA_024721245.1 Mitragyna speciosa | reverse complement strand
CTGAGCTGGTGTAACCGAGGAAGAAGAAGTCGACAAGCAGGATGAAACTTCTGCAGAAGACTTATCAGATTTGTTGGCCGGTTTGTGGACCTCACCGGCGGCGGCAGCCGAGGCCGGATCATGGTCGTGTCGAATTCCTTTCAATAATGCCACGACATCTTTCATGGTCGGTCGATCATCTGCCCGATTGCTAGTGCAGAGCAAGGCTATTCCGAGGGCTTGCAACATTTCTTGAATTTGTGTGTCTGGATGGCCTTGGAGCCTTGGATCAATGATGTCTACTGGATCTTTTTTGGATTTTAGGTGATCGCGAACCCACTGGACGAGATGTTGGTTTTCGGGGAATGAAGGGTCGACTGGCTTTTTGCCGGTTATGATTTCTAGCAAGACTACTCCATAGCTGAATACGTCGCTTTTCTCTGTTATTTTTAGCATGCAACCATATTCTGCAACATAAACAAATTAACGTTAGTTCAATGCTTTTCATGTAATGCAATTATAGCAGTTAGAGATATGAAAATTTTACAGTATATGCAATAGGAAAATGCTGTGGCTACATGCACAGGATACAAATTGTTCCATTGGGATTGCATGTTTTAAAAGAGTTTCTAAAAAGAAAATATTATTGTAGAGGTTTTTGTATAGGTACACATAAAAAAAAAAAATAGACGAAGAACGTGTTTAAAAAACTATCTGAAAAATAATTAGAAAGTTGCATCCAAAATGTGAGGTTAGTCACAACAATTACACAACTAAATTTGCATATGCATTTGAAATTTCCCTTTCGTATTCTTTTTAATGCTGAATGTTTTGTTCGATTTGAATATTATATGACACTTTTAATATACCATTATCAGTTTATGGGAAAGGTTCAATAACACGTACGATGTTGAAGAATTAGAGGTAGACATGAAGAATGTAAACTTTTTAGTTTATATGGGTCATCTAAATCTACAATTGAGTTCAATTGCTATGATGGATCAAGAAGTTTTCTATTAAATTAGTATGCGTGAAGGCTAAATGACTATTTTTTTATGAACATCAAACATAAAATCAAATTAAGTAGATAATGTGGATGGACTTAAGGAGAAGTACATAAGAATTAAATAACTAAATGAGAAATTGGTAATTTTTACAAGAAAATGATTTACACACTCTACATCTTTATTCATACACTCCACTCATTGTTTTTTTTAATAGATAAAAATACTAAAATAGATATGAATCATAAAATTTTTAAATTTACTATTCACTCTAAATTATAAGATTTTATATTTTAAAAAAAATTATAAGATTTTAAATTTATATTTTTTAAACTTTTTAAATAAAAATATTAGATACATATATACATACTTACACACACACGCGCGCATATTGTATGGATTATTTTTCTTTATATAATATAAGGAATTAATAACACGACACGACATAAAAAAATATCTTTTTAAAATTTTTAACATAATAAAAAATAAATAAGGGAGTGAGTGTACAATGTATAAATCATTTACCTTGGTATAATGTAGCCAATTAATAACACGACAAAAATTATTATAGTTTTAACACTCAAAAGTGCAGTGCAAATGTATTCATTTTTCTTAGTGCATATTTTCACATATTTATATCACTAGTTGACACAAGAAAAGGTCAGAGAGAGAGTTATTGTGTTGTTGCAGTGCGACCATGCTTCTGCTACAATATTATATAGAGAGGGTGATGACCACACTAATTGGCTATTGTTTTGGGCAAATGCATAGACATCAATCAGTCTTAATGCTCAAGTTATTGTCATTGCTTTTGCAGGGGAACATTTTAGCGGTTTGGCAATCTCTACTCTATCTGCCAAATATATGTGGACAAAAACTCATTACCACATGCTTCAAGCAATCACATGTCTTCACATGCTCTCAGCTCACTCAACACCCTTATTTTTATCATCCAAAAACATCCAACTAATGATAGGATCAAAAGATAAAAGAAAACAAAAATCTTTAGTTTTTGAGGTTCCCAACAAGACCGCTGATTGCTCCTCTCACGTTTCGGACATTAAAGTTTGTGTCCCCAATGCAAAAGAATTCATTGCTTCTTCACCTGTATATCCTCTTTTTTCACTTCCCTAAGATTTTTATCCAAAAGGCTCCCATTTTAAGAAGTTCAAACTCGGATTGATTGCACAAATGAACTGATTTTACGAGCTTTTATAGAATGTTCGACTTGGAAAATGACGCTTCGGGTTCCCAATGCTAAATGTCTGATCCCACCTCCAGCATTTTACGACTCAAATTTTTATTAGTTTTGCATTCTTTTTTGAGTAAAAATATGTAACCCTCCAAGTGAGTGGAAATCGAATGGCAATATTCTGGTGCAGATTCAGCAGAAAATAGTAATTATTCTTTTTAAAAAAAAGTAGTAATTTAACACGAAATCTTATCATTTTTCTCACATCCAAGATGAATTTATGCAGAATATTGTCAATAAGAAGATGTAAAATATAAAGAAAAAGAGAAAAATTTACCTGGAGCAAAGTAGCCGTAAGATCCAGCAAACTGAGGGTGGGCTGAAAACGACCTATTTTCATCCTCAACGAGCCTAGCGAGACCAAAGTCCGCTAGACATGGCTCGTACCGATCTCCTAGCAAAATATTATGCGTCTTCACATCACGGTGGATGATCGCCGGCAGACAATCGTGATGCAAGTAAGCTAATCCCTCAGCAACTCCTAAACCAATCTTGAAACGAGTCTCCCACTCGATCAAGAATCCTCCTCCTCCACGACCTTCGTGTAACAACGAGCCTAATGTACCATTAGGCAAATAATCATAGAACAAAAGCTTAGTCTTCCTGTTTGCTGCCCAACCAACCAATCTGACTATATTCCTATGTCGAATACGTGCCAATGTCGCAATTTCAGATGAGAATGCTGAGGCAGAAAGCTTCTCTGATGCCCGGAATCTTTTTACTGCCAATGACATCCCTGAAGGAAGAATTGCCCGGTAAACAGTACCGGAATGACCGCGACCGATAACGTTGCCGGGTGTCAAGCTTTTAGCAATATCTCCAATGGACAAGTCAAGTTTTTGGTAGACAGTAACTTCCCAGGGTGGGGCCATTTCTACATCATCATCATCGCTGTCAATGTGGGCACCGCGTCCCCGCTTCCTGTTCCCGAGGACAATGTAAAGTGCGGCTAAAAGCAGCACACATGCAGTGCAAAGTAGCACCACCATTGCCACCCTTGCACCTTTGCTTCTTCTGTCGGCGCCACCCTTGTCAGATGAGCATTCGTTACCGGAAAAACATAATTCTGGGTTGCCAGCTAGGACATTGAGGGGCAACTTTGAGAAGAAAGGGGTGTCCGGCACGTGGCCGGAGAAATTATTGTGGGAGATGTTAAGCACCACGAGGTTTTGAAGATCCGATAGAACATGTAGATCGCCTGTGAGTTGGTTGTGAGAAATATCGAAGACTCCAAGTTTATCCAAGGCCTTGAACTCGTCCGGAATGTTGCCTGAAAGACTATTCCAGCTTAGATTTAGAGCAATCTCCAATGCCGGAATCTTACCTAAACTTGCTGGAATCTGACCGGAAAATCCATTGCTGCTTAAGTCAAGTAATTGAAGCTTAAAACAAGAACCCAGTTGACTTGGGATTGGCCCTGAAAATTTATTCTTCCCAAGAACAAGTTTGGTGAGTGAAGTCAAAGAACTAAGACTTGGGCTCAACAACCCCTCCATAACATTATCAGAAACATCAACAAACTGGAGTGAAACAAGGCTAGTTAAATTCTCAGGCAAGTTCCCGCCAATTGAGTTTGAATGCAAGTCAAGAAATGTAAGATTCCGGCAGCCAGAAATCTCGACTGGAATCACCCCAGTTAGCCTGTTTGATCCCAGGTCAAGAAAACTCAAATTCTTCAAGTTTCCAATGGCCGGCGGGATAGAACCTGTGATTTCATTATCATTCGCCCGAAATCGGACCAAGGAGGAGCATTTCCCTATTTCAGGAGGGATGGTTCCCGAAAGATTGTTGGATAAAAGGAGTAATTTGTTGAGATTCTGTAATTCAAAGATGCCTTTTGGAATGGTACCAGTCAATGAATTCTGTGACAAGTCAATGGCCTCAAGGTTGTGACATGAAGACAATGAAGATGGAATATCCCCATTGAGGCGATTAGCCCAAAGGAATAATAAAGTTAGATTTGACAGGTTTCCAAATTCTGATGGGATAGTACCTGTTATTTGATTGTTGTCGAGCTCGATGTATGTCAAGGCAGTACAGTTTCCGAGTTGTGATGGGATCCGGCCTGATATTTGATTGACACTCAGCTGCAATTCTTGTAACGACCTCAAATTCCCAAATGTCTCGGGAATGCTGCCTGTTATTGAATTTAGTGAGGCGTCGATGACGAGCATTTGCTTGCAGTTTCCAAGTTCAGGAGGAATTGTACCGACTAAATTGTTCTGCCACAGCAGGAGGTTCTGGAGATTTTGAAGGTTTCCAAGGCTAGTTGGGATTGAGCCGGTGAGGGAGTTTTCGTAAAGGTAGATGTTTTGGAGGGATGCACAGTCTCCCAGCTCGGGAGGGATTTGGCCGGATAAAAGAGCTGTGTAGATAGCAATAGTCTCAAGGTTTTTCAAGAGGCCGAGGGATGGAGGGAGGAATCCTGAGATGGAAGTTTCTGCCAGGCCTAGCGTGACCAAATTGGTGCAATTCCCAATTTCTTCTGGGAGTGAGCCTTGAAGATTCTTGTTACCTCCTGCTCTAATCACTTCAAGTTTCTTCAAGTTACCTATGCTGCTTGGAATAGCTCCACTCAGCTGATTGTCATAAATGATCAGCCAAATCAAGCTTGTGAGATTCCCAATTTCTGCAGGAATGGATCCTTCGAGCCGGTTTGAATTGAGATAGAGCTGTTCAAGCTTGGGGAGGTGGCAAAGCTCACTAGGGAATTCCCCAGTCAATGCATTATCACTCAGGTCCAAGAACCTCAATTCTTGAAGATTACCAATCTCTTTCGCAATTGTTCCACTCAGGTTCGTCCCGGATAAGACGAGCTTATTCAGGGACAACAATGAAGTGAAGTTATTCGGAACATTTCCGAATAAATCCATGTACTTCAAGTTCAGCTCTGTAACTTCTTTGTTAAAGTTACAAGTGATACCATTCCACTGGCATGGAGTTTCATCAGTTGGATCCCAATCACTTAACCCCTGAAGGGATCCATTTAAGCTTCTCTTCCAGGAGAGAAGTGCTTCGCCTTGTTGATTGGCGGCGGAAGCGGCTGGAATTAAAAGGGAAAAAGGGAAAGTTAATAGGGGTAAGAAGAAGAAAAGGGTCCATAGATTAGCAGGCATCACAAAACTATGCTACAAACTCCAAGGTCAGGCAAAGAAAGAAGGGGTTTGAACCTTGGGAGGAACAATATTGGGAGAAGAACAACAACAACCAAATCATGTCTTGTAGGCTATGTTTTTAAATAGGTAGTTATATAGTACTAATATTTAAGAAAGACCCAGAATCTCCGGATCCAAGAACAGCTAGACCATTATGTTTATGTAGGGAAAGAGAGATGGAATTTTAGATGGGTGTTTTTGGATTTGTTTATGGTGGTGGAGGTGAGGCTTTGTGGGTGGGGATTGAGATGGCTCTGTTTTTTTAAATGGTGAGTTGTGGAAAGTTTGCTCAGCAGTGACCAGTGACACTGCCTGTGAATTGTTTATTCTGAACTTTTATCTCCTCACATGCCACCTTTTGTAACTTGTATCCCGCAGTCATCTCGTATGGTTTCATCTCATCTTGGATTTATTCGTAACATAAAGCATATTTAGAACATAACTCTTAAAACATGAATTTGACAATTCCATCATTTTCAACCAATAATATCAGTGCTTAGGTACTTAAATGACTTTATCAACTTTGTTCTAGGTGGGGCTAGAGATAATTGTCGAGCAGGGGTTTGTACTAATGTAGTGTCAACTAAAAGGAAATTCAATCCATTTAAAGTTTGATAAATGATATTAATTGCAGTTGTCAATAATATGGATAAACATTGAGAGGTATATTGCCAAAGATGTGGACAAATGATGATTGGGTAGAATCTGATTGGATAATTTTTCGGACTTAATCCGCGCCCGATTTGGATCTCCCACATATGCATTTTTATATCACTTTCTTATATTAGCATATATCACTATACTTGTATGCTACTTTTTTAAACCACAATATCTACGAACCGTGAACTTGATCACGTACCCTTCATACTCATGTAGAATATGGCCTTTTTTTTTCCGATAGAAAACAAATTTGCTCACTCTAGTCTACTATGCGCAAGTAAAGGCATATAAATCCAAATTTTCATCGGTGCTGGATTGTTTTATATGCTAGCTTTTCTCGATAAAACTTTAGAATTAGAACCGAGATACAAAAAAATCCCACAATAAATTTGTTTTCTTAATACCAACCAAAGAAGAAAACATAGGAATTCCATTGTCACTATATGGAGCTAAGCTTAGATCTAGATCTAAATCAGTGCAGAATCTTTTGAAAAATAGCAGCAAATTCCAATCTTGATCGTGGCAAACGACCAGATCTATGACACAATTTGAGCAATATCCTTAGAAAAATAGCACTACTTAACTTCAATGGAACAGCCATTACATTGTCTGATAAGAGAAGATAAATTGTGAGAGCTTCATTGGTTGAAGGCATTTAATATAGGCCAATGCATACAGATTTTGATTTTGGATCAGTTTTTAATACTAGGCTGAATTGGACAGGTTTTGTAGTGGTTAAGATGGCAAAAATATATTTATTGTCTACTTAATTGACTTATGGGTATGAAACCTACAAAACCAGAAAATCTTTATTGTATAGTAAGTGTCCTAGTACTAAGGTTTTTCTAACTGTACAACAAGGGATCACGTGATGTCGCGTGATAACAGACTATGTTTAGAATATTTTTTGAGATTTCTTGATGATATTTTTTTGCACTCTATTGCTTCCCTCGTGACTGTGCCATGCATTCTTTGTATTTTTTAGTTATATTATCTTACAAAGATGTCCATATGGAATCTGAACAAAACCACAAGAGAAGGGGCTTGCACATGATGAGAGAGAGAGTGAGAGAGAGAAAGGTTTTCATTTTTCTTTTCTTCCTCCTTTCTTTTTCTCTTTTGTTCTGTAAAAAAATGGTTTTAAGACAGCCATGTTAGTAGGCAGCTTTAGAAACATATTTTACATTGGAAGTCACTTTTTGGTCGATGGCTTAAGAGGATGAGACAAGTGCGTACTGGAGAAGCAGAAAGAAAAGCTCCCCACTAGCGTACCATTTTCTGAGTTCTGAGCTTCAAGCTTGACGTGGACACTAAGTTTGTTGGTGGTGCAAAATCAATCCTTTGCTTCTATTATTGCTGGTCTTACTATTTTTTATATTGGTAAATATTGATAGTCTTATTAGTAGATGCGAAACCAGTAAATAGTACTGTGTTGGTATGAGTATCATAAACTAGCTAGACTTTCAACTTAGGAAAGCAAAATATATAGTAACATAAAAATAAACACTTGCAGCATAAAAATTTTGTTAGGAATTTTTTTATAAAGGGTAAATGAAAGTTCTTGTAATCTTGGAGGGCAAAAGGTCTAACAGTAACTGTTTCGATCGATTTTATGTGTTCAAATATACTCTATACTCCTAATTATTAAAAGAAAAAAAGTTTTCGCCACAAATATACGAAATTATGGCCAACTTTCACACTATTTATATTATTATTAATAGTGCATTTAGTTAACCTTTTAAGATTCGGTATAATTCTAGTAAACCTTACTTGAGATTTTTGATAATTGTAGACAGTACTCTTCTAATTTAGAAAATTACACGTACACCTCTTATTTTCACAGGTTTTATAACAAAAAACCGAATTTGAGAATATAAGCCAAAAAATTTATCAATATCCTAAAATGTCCTCATGACACTTTTTAAAACAAATAAAAGGCTTGGAAAAACCTTATTGGCACCACCATTACGCATATCCAATTCTATTTTAGCCAAAATCCTTAGCCACTGTAGCCACTGCTACTGATACTGCCAAAAGCTTGTGAACAACTTCCTAACAAAAACCAAATTGCTTATCTTTCCCTACCAAACCCAAATTGTTACCAACCAACCTTCTCCCCTAAACCCAAATTCAAGAAAATCATTCTACCAAAAGGTCCCTCCTCCTCTCCTTCTGCACCTTCACATGCTAATCCCACACAAATTAAGCCTTCATGTAATTTCCCAATTAACTACAAATACAAATACCAAAAGTCAATACATATTAACACATAGAAAAGCCATCGTTTGAGGGGAAAGGAAAAGAAAACAGCAAGATTGTATCCTCTCATGCCCACCATCGCCACTGATTTTGTTCTTGGAAAAATTACGGCAGTATGCGTATAGAATAAAATTACGGGGCCATAATTTCAGGTCTTAATAGTTAAGGGGGTTGATTGACTGGTGAGAACAGAGATAATTGTAAAACAGAGAGAAGATGAAAGTGGGGTGGGAGGTCAGTTGGGCCCCTCTCCTATAGTGTAAGTTAGATGTAAGATAGTATACTGTTGATTGTTGACAAAAAAAAAAAAAAAAAGAAGATGAAAGTGACAAAAGGATTGGACAGTGAAAGTTTATTATTTAGATTTTTTTAATGAAGAATACTATGGTCGTTTTACATCATGAACACGCCCCGAGGGTTAAGTGTACATTTAAAAAGTGAGAAACTGTCTACAATTGTCAGAAATCTCGACAAAAGTTTGTGAAATTATCCCATTAGATTTTGTATGTAAATTAACATCATCTATGTCTAGATCGTGATGTATAACACCTAAGTAGTATCATCTCAAAAAATGGATATGGAATTTGCGATCAAATAAAAATTGGCTCTTTTCCAAGAAGATATAATTTAATTTGCCTATTGGTATTTGAAATATTAATTACACTGAATGATTGCAGAACAGTTCCTTAATGAAGTCTTCATATTTCTGTCTAGGTTATGAAAACTTTGCTGGATCATATATCTAAGCATATCATGTGGATATCGGACCTAAAATATTTGTGTAGTTTCATGATTTTTTTAGTGTACTTTTTATTTAATCTCAAATTATTCCATCATTATCATGACTAATTTTGGGGTAATCTTGGACAATTTTTTACCAATTTGATGCTGAAATGGTACATCAAATGCACTAAAATTTAGCTCTAATACATGCTTGAAGCTTGAAACCCTTGCATAGAAAAAGGGACGGACGCATATCTTAGAGGACTACAAACTGTAAAATGAAAGTCAAACAAGAAAGAGAAAACATCTTACGTTAGGGCATTTTTAAGGGATTTTGCAGCTCGTTATGGTACATTATAAAAATATGAGAAAACCATTGAGAAATCCCTTAAAAATGCCCTAACATGTAATGTACCGTTGACAAAGTTTATTTAACTCGATAAACATAAGAGAACAAATATATGCTCAAGTAAAGAATTTTCTATTACGGTATTATATTGTAACAAGATAGCAGAATTAAATTATGATAAATTGAAGACTCGTTAACCTGATTTCACTATTGAAAGTCGTCTATCAGGATCTAAGCTTCGGCCTTGAGGAAATTTCTTTAAATTAAGTCGAGGTGATTACAATGTTTGCTTACCAAAAATTTACAATATTCATTTGTCTTTTTATTTTTTTAAACAAACCAAAAAAAAAATATTCTGGTTACGAGTAAGTATTGCATGTATCACAATAACCAATCACACATCATCAAATAATATCCAATACAACTTATTATCATTACATAATAATAAATTATCAATTTTAATGCACCACGTATCCATGTAGTATGCATTTAATACTTTTTCCGATTGTTACTCTGAAAAAAGAATTGATAAGAAAGCATGCGTTGCGGGCTCTTCAAGTTTGGGAGCTCGTCATGACAAGTGTTACACAAGTACAACTATATCATTCATGAGGTATTGAAAAGTGTGATCTCAATAATTTAGAAGGACGAGATGGCACATGCAATTGCTGGGTGAGATTGAGGAATTTCCAATATATAGTACGTACCAATGATTACTAAAAAGTTCAAACTAAATAAATGAAAATATAGCAGTGCAACAAATTAGGAGCATTATGCATGGCAATATAAAGTGTCTCAAATCCAAGATCAAGGCCTTCTTTTCATCAAATTTTACATGTCATTCTTTCAAAGCATGTATAAAATGTCCTTACTAGATGCTTAGCTAGCAAGTTGTCTTCTCTTTCCCAAATGTTGTCATTTTTGCCCTTACAAAGTTGTTTGAAATAAATATTTCAAATTCACTTTACTGAGAGAAAACATCAAACCAAACAATAATTACTATATAAAAACTTATTACAACATCAAAAGATACAATAAGAAAGCTTAAAGAATATGTCAAATTTGACCAGAAAGAAAGTAAAGGATAATAACTTAGTGGGATGGGGAGAGTGATCTTGAAAATCAAAAAGTATATTTCTATATGATTAATTCGGAATTAGATATGCATGGATGCTTTGATGACAAATAACATACACTTATTTGTGGTTTGGATGAACTTTAGAGGTTTGCGATAAGTATAACAACTCTATGATCGAAAAAAATCAAGTAGTAGTGCTAAAGAAAGAGTATAATGTACTTTTAGACTAAACAGCTTCCAGTTCTTTTGCTTTTAGATTTTGAATCCTTGTCTTCGATTCGTTCAACCGCTTTCAAAGCTTCTACGTGCAACATTCTTTTAGAGAGTTCTATTATAGCTTGTTCATCGTGGTCGTCTATAATGCCAATTGCCAATCAAATATTATAGCTTTGACTGTGTCTTTTGCCTACTCTTTGATGTAATTGTAGATTTCTGCCTGTGTTACGCTGGTTGTGGTCAAATCTTAGTTATTTTTGGGCTCTCCTTGTAGCTCTTAAACTTTTTAAGAGATTGACAAGGGCCCAATTTGAGTGTGAAATTGAGAATAGAACTCGAAGTTTTGACTCTGATAACATGTTAAAGAATATGGGTTTTCATCTCAAAATCTATTGACAATGAGTGAAGTTGCTCATAAACTTTATTAACTAGTTTATATTACTTTGGGATTTCAATGTAGGACAATAATATATTCTTACCAAAGCTAATATTTTGTAATATAAAAATCAAATATCCATTGGGAAAAAAATGTATTCAAAAGGCTGACAAGAAAGCAGCTGCATTCAAAAGATTGGTTTCCAAAATTTAGGTATTAGACTGATATGTATGATACTTTGCCATCATACTTTGTTTAGTGGAAGTATTCCTATTTGATAAAATACACTGTTGACAATTGACTATTCAATAACTTTTTCCAGAAACCACATAACAGAAATTTAATTATGGATGCATATTGCATGTTATTGTCATTCTTCATGCTGCACACCATATGAGAAAGTCATGTAGCACCATCTGAGGTCCCTCAAAAAGAAAAAAAGAGGAAAATGATGGCCAAGTTGGTCCTTCAAGTGTAATGCACATTGAGGATACCCAATAATAATAATAATAATAATAGTAAAAGCTTATCGTAGGCGCGATGGGCAATGTCGTCCTTAGGCATGATCAAATTAAAATTTTTCCTTTGAGGTGGTCAAGAAATTAATTTCATATAATTGTGCCTTTTACTTCATAAAATTTATATTTAAGAAGATACAATGTTGATACATCAAAATTACAATTCCGATGATGAAGAAAGTGAACTTTTGGTGTTCAATTATTACTGATTATTTATTAAAGCAATTTGACGTTCGAGATGCAATGGTTATATATAATATGTATTTGTGTATATAACTTTTTTTTTAAACAAAATTGTTGTACATGTAAAATAAAAAAAAGTGCACAAATTTGCTGTTCGACTCATCTTTTGACAGATTTCCTCTTATCACTCTATTTGCTTAATCAGCTAAAGATTAGCTCCCTAATTCCAATACAGTTAAGTTTATTACCTCTAGATCTCATGCTGTCGACAAAAGTTATTTATGTTTATTTAATTTTCTGTCATCAAAACTCAATATATTATACACAACAATATTGTGAAAAAAAGGAGAAAAAAATACCCCAAAAAGTGAAACAAATTTAGATCAAAGTTAGAAATTGCTAAAAGATTAAATGATGAGAGGCTCCCAACTTTTCTTGTCTTTGGTCAATAATTGATAGATCATTGCATGAATTGCCAAAGAAAGGTACCCATTCAACACCGCTTTATAGACTGGTTCTTTTGGCGCAACGCTAAAGCAATCCCCATGCAAAAGACTCTGACCGCATCAATACCTAGGTCAATTCTTGTATCATTTGACTGACGAAATTTTCACTAGTTTGGTCCATGCACGGCACCCCAACTTGATGATCGACATATATCAGTATTAGTGACGGTGTGATGTGATTGCATTAATTTCGTTGAATATCATATTGCAATTAATTGGTTGTGAAATATTACATTATTATTATTATTTAGTGATGGTGAGAATCCGATTCGATATCTAGTAGAGAATTGATGGTAACTTACAACTAAACATCATGTTTATGTAAATCTTATCCTATAATTATAATATAATTAACCACAAATCAAAAGCTTTTCTTTTATGGAGGGTTAGGTATCTTATGCAATTATACTGATTGTGCTTTTCTTTTCTTTTCTTTTTTTTTTTTTTTGGAGTCTTTGGTGGGTGTTTTTTCGCTTTAGCTTTCACTTATATTTAATTAAACTATACATTAGTGGCAATTGCTTTCTCTTTGTAACTCAGAATGTTCTTCTCTTCTTTCAAGGTAAATAGTCCAAATAGCTTTTCTTCTTTCGGCAATAAACCAAACTAATTACCAATGCATCTGTGGAGATTCAAAAGGATAGCTTATAATATTGTTCTACGTTGTATTATCTAGTTCGGCTTGAGGTTGTCAATAAGTTTTAGTTTTGTTACTCAGTGTTATTTTGGTGTTTAATATTTAGAGGTGTTATTCAATTCAAATCGAGCCAAATATCTCATGTTCAAAATCAATTCGAGTTCTGTTCATTTCGTTATAAGAACTAGTCAAACTTGAGCTTTCACAAGTAAACAGTTCGGTTTAAATAAGTGTAAAAATATTATTTGAACCGAGTATCTTATGTTCGAACTCTTGCTAAATGAGCAAGCTCCAAATCGTTTGTTTATTAAACGAGTTAAAATTTGTGTTCGAGCTAAGTTCGTTCAATTATATAAAGAAGTTGAACTCGAGCTTTCACGAGTGGAGTCGAACTGTGTTCGCAAATAGTTCGGTTTGTTTACATCACTATAAATATTTGAATTTAGCTACTGGGTATATCAACTCTCCAATTTAGCGGAGCTCTCATCCCAAATTGATAGAGATAACTTTTTTCACACCCATTTGATTTCATTTATTCTCAATTATGCTCAAAAGTTCAAATATTATGCAAATTTAAATGCTAACATTATTGTTAAATCATGGATTAATTGAATTGGAGTTAATGACTTGTACACTCAATTAGTCTAATATGTCCATGAGTTGTAATAAAATCGTAAGCCTAAATAATACGGGCTTTATGCCTAGTCTGGTTTCATTTGTTCTCAATTTATACCTAAAAGTTCAAATATTATGCAAAATCAATTACTAATGTTATTGCTAAATTGTGGATTAATTAAGTTCCTATGATGATTTATACACTCCACCACTTATACTAATATATAACCTTGAGTTATAAAACTTCAAATTTTCATACAAAAATAAGAAGCCAAATAATAAGAGCTTTTTTCCCTGTTTGGTTTCGTTTATTCTCAATTTATGCCTGAAACTTCAAGTATTCGGCAAATTTAATTACTAATTTTATTGTTAAATTATAGGCTAATTAACTTAGTGTGATGATTTATCCACTGCATTTAGACTAATATACTTTTGAGGTATAATACTTCAACTTTTCCTGAAAAAATAGTAAGCTCAATAATGTCTTTTCTTATCCAAAAAAAACATACATAAAAAATATATAAATCATTTGCCATCACTTTCTTAGGTTTGGCGAAGCAATAAGTAGAAAAAGTGTAGCTAAAATTTTAGATACTTGAATAGCTATAAAAAAAAAGCCCAAAAAAAAAAACGAGAGACATAAATGTGGAAACACAATCCACTAAATAGAGACGAGAATTGATAAAAAAAAATGATTAAGTTTGAGAAAGAATAAATGATGAATAATTGAAAAAAGGTTCTTTTTCCTAATTTTTTTAAAAAGCATTTTTTTCTTCATTTGTTTATATATATTTAGATTCGAAATTTTAGTTACTTTTCTTTTACTTAATTTTTTTTTTATCATAAACAAAGTAAATTATGCTAAAGGAAATGTACAAAAAACCAAGACGTGAAACATGCCCCAAGGGTCTATTTGGTTCATAAATTGGATGAAATAAAATGACTTGTCTATAGACAATGAATCCTGAGATGAGTTATCCTCGAACTAGTAGTCTCAGTTGTTTTGTGCTTGGTTGTACTAGAATTTATGAGATATCATAAAACAAATCTAATTATGTATTTTTTGGGCTTAGATTTATGTTTTACTGATCAAAATATCCCTAGATTTACAAAAAAAAATTTTGGATAATCATGGTGATGCACGATAGTAGATTGTTATAGTGGTACACGATGGTAGATGATGGCGGTGGCGGCGATGACAATGAAGTTGGTAGTATTGCGCAATAGTAGTGATCCATGGCAGTGGTGCATAATAGTATATGATGGTATCACACAATAGAGGCAACAGTGGTGGTGGTGTTGCTTGACACTGGTAATGGTAGAGCTCAGTAGTGGTTGTGTTGCTTAGTAGTAGTGTTGGTGTAGTTCGTTGGTGATGATAATGCATGTTGATTGTGACAATGGTGCTCGATAATTGTAATAAGTTGAGGTCGTAGTGGTGCTGGTGCAATTTGATAATTGCGGTAATGCACGGTGGTAATGGTGCATGTTAATGATGATAGTGGTAAGGGCAAATTTGTCTGAAATTTTGTTTCCATCTCCTCATGATATTATTTTATCCCATTACAATGAATATTTCGGTTAAATAGGATGACTAATCTCATACATAAAAAGTAAACAAGCACGGGAAAACATAAAATTATTCATCACATGAATCAAATGCATCCTAAGTAAATTAATTAACCCATAAAATAGGGTTAATATATTTAATATCATGAATTGAATTTGCATCACATTTAATTGTGTGGAGGTAACTTAAATAAAATGAAACCTTAGTGGCAACAAAGTAGAAAGCACACACACTAATTGAAGGACCAATTAAAGACACATTGGAAAGTTAAAAGACTCCGAAAAGTAGTGAAATTGAGATTTTAGTGACCAGGGTAGGATTGAACAAAAAAATTGGAGATCATTAGCATCATTAACCATTAAAATCCTCTTTCGATCTAAGCTTTTGCTTAACCGAATTATTACACTTCATCTTCTTAATTATCCAATTATCTTTTTCCGGTGACAAAAATGGGCATGGGGACTGTTATGCCCAGTAAAAACATTATGCCAAACACCCACCTTTAGAGGGTCTGAACTTGGAGGACCTGTATAAATCACCCTGCCAAGAACAACTAAAAATCTAATTTAATAGCATTTCTCAGCCAGCTTTTAGCTTCTAATTTAAAAAATCTATTCTGTAATATTCTCAACAGGTTTTTTTACTTTGTTTTGTATTTTCTAAGCTAAAATCAAGAGCAGTTGATTTTCAATTTTTACAAAAATTAAAATTTATTGAGAACAAGCTCTAAGGAGATTCGGACCTGCATTATTGTGTCAAGGAAGTAATGTCCCACTTATCAGCTTATCGGCCCACCTTTGAGGTCTTAGATATCGATTAGCCTGCTAAAATTGTGTCCACTATAATGTCTTATGAATTTTGATGCCACATAAATAGCTGTGAACAAATTTATTGGACATAAACAGGGAGTAAAATTAACGTGATTTATAATATAATATAATTTGTAAGTCAACAAAGTGTTATGAAATTTTAATAGTGATGTTTATTCATAAATAAACGCAAAACCTTCTATTTTCAAGTTTCCAATTGCTTTGCAATGACACCACTTTCCACTTCTGATTTCTCCAATTTTCGTCTTTAAACTTTATACACTTAGTGCTCCAAAGTTTTTAAAACATTCTAAACATGCTAATTGACAGTTAGAGAAGATGTAAAACATGCATGTCTTATACGTTTTCTTTTCGTGTATTCCTTAAGGTGAAGGAAATGTTAAATGTGATACATACTTTTAATTCATCTTTATTCGAAAATTTGGGTGATCTAGGATGCTTTTGAAAGGTGCTAGTCTAGAAATTTAAGGGTTTTTTTCCCCTTTGAATCCAAACTAACAAAAGTAATTGCTTTATATAACCTCTCCTTATTATCGCTATTATCCGAAATAAATTCATTATTTTTCATTTTTGAACAAACATATATCACTTGTTAAAAAAAATTTAAACTTTTCTATGAATTAGGAATTGCATCAAAATGGAAATAAGGAAAAGGATTTTCTTCATTTGAAATACCTACACGGCTAAACATGTTCATATTTTAATTCTAATGTCAATGTCTTTATTGGATAAAAGTTTCTATAGTTATCAATCCGCATTGCATAATATGTATTTACTTCAAAGGTAAATAAATAAAAAAAAAGAGCGAAGAAAGCTAATTTATAAATTTTATGTATTCTATAAGATAAAAAGTTAAAATAAAGTTCCTACCATCATGTAGGTTGTAAATTAGCATTTGAAAGCCAATAATTCTATACTCTTTGGAAATTATTGATGTTTTTGTGCATAGCATGGGGTTTGGATCTAGCTCCAGCATGAAGAAAAAAAAAATGTAAAAAAATAAAAATAAAAAATCGGGGCTTTACAAAAGGCCCTGACGCGGATTGGGCTCAACGGCCCAACTTATGGGGAAGAAGATCCACCAGCTATGTTGAGCCATTAATCATACGACTGGCAACCACCAATTTGTGCTTGGCAAAATTTTGGGGGAAATAATTTATACGTTTTAATTTTTACTCATACATACATTCCACTTTTTATTCTTTAAACTAAAAAACCCTAATGATGTGGCCTATTTTGTGTGAAAATTTGAAGTTTGGTAACTAATAGGGAATTTTATTGTAAGTGTGTAGGGGAAATATGTATTCAAACAGTAAATATCGATTATGAAAGGCTATAAACACAATTGATAACTTTGACATGTATGACATTTTCCTTGAGGAAATTTGCCTACTATGTTGCTGGTTGGGTTTAATGGCAATCCCTTCCAGGACTAACAAAGCCAAAACCAAAATTTATGTTGAGCAAAAAAGAGAAATTCTCCTAAAGAATGATAAGAAAATATATGTATGATAAAAAGGGTGGTTTTTATACACTAAGAGGAAGAATAAAAGCATAAGTTCCTTTGAATGTCTTCAACTCTACTATTTATAAGTATTTCAGACATCTTTCTTGAATGCATATGTGTTTTGAAGACAAATCTTCATGAAAAAATACCTATTTAAGTGAAGACATCCAAATGAAAAGGCATCTTTTCAATTCAAACTATTCATTTTAAATTGAATTCATGTCTTCTGAACATTAAGATTTCTTCCTAAGTAATGAATTGTGTCTGTTGGAAAAAACCTCAAAGAAAACTCTTCAAAATTATAGATTGAAATTTTTTAACGTTCATTCTCAGAAGCCAGCTGCGGCTCCTCTCCACCTGCGGCTCAAGGCCGCGGATCATGACCAAAAGCTTTCTGTCCATGAGGCAGATGGAGTTGCCGCAGCTTATGTCCAATTTCCAACATTTTAAGGCCAATTTTTCAACAATTCATCCTCAATTTTACTTAATTTTCTCGTCACTAACTATTACCAACAAAGTGTGGAATGTATATAAATTAATATGTTGTGTATAAATTATTATTTTTTGGTAAAATTTGTAGATGCCAAACTCTTTTCTTTTTATTGTAAGAGGTGGACAAAAAAAAAAAAAAAGAATAAAGTTCCTATATAATGTTAATATACACATATCGATACCCTTATTAGAAGATCAATAGTAATGTATTTGAATAACTCGGTGAATTTTATTCCTTTAAGAGCAATATAAAGAGCATATGCTTCCAAACTAATTGAAGATAAAACTTGTCTGAGTTTTCCGTTTTTGGATACCGGCAAGTCACTTTACTAAATTTTGTCATAACTACACAATGTTAAATTTCTTATAGTGTTTATAGTTTGGAAAATTTTCAATAGTTAGTAAAGTCTTATTCCATTTTTTTTATGACACAATGAGGGGTGAGAGATTTGAACTTGATATCTTAGGCATCTTTAACTGATAATTGGTACATGAGAATAAATAAAAATAAAATGGTCCTTTATATCTAAAATGGACAAGATAAAAATTATCGTTATATTGTTTGATAATTTAACTGAGAATGGGATGTCTATTTACCTTGTTCATATTTGGTATCTTCATATGCAGATGCCAGAATAGAATAAAATATATACTAATATGACTTAATTATTCTAATTTTTTTTTTAGAATACAACAAGTGGTTCTTTTCATTTTGTTTGTTTTTGCTATGTACTATGCGTACAACGAGAAGGTTTAATAATTTTTGATGTAAGAATTATTAATATTTGTTGTTAGAAATAATTTAATGACATTATTTAAATATTTCTACAATATAAGGATATTTTTTTTGTAATCAATAACAATATAATTAGCAATGTAAACAAAATAAGTAATTAAATCAAACACTCATGTTCTGTATTTTTCATGTTTTCTTTAATTTATATGAAAATCAAATAAATTTTTATAGATTTACATTAAAGTTAGAAATAGCAGTGTTTTAAGCATTTTCATGATAGCAAAAAGCAAAGGGAAAAAAAACTCATTTTAAACACATATAGATTTGTTTGTAATTTCAAAATCGTGAACAATTACTATTCAAAGTTACAAATAGCCTAAAATTTTACAAGTGAATGATATAATATAAAAGCTATCTATATCAAACTTATTTTATTTTTTTTTAAACAATTCAAAATTGTAAAGAATGTAGTACTTAATATAATTAAAACTTTTATATTGCAATAAAATTGAATATGTTAACTTGTTATGGTTACTAAAATAAATTACTCAACTTTATTTGGATTTTAATACTTAACTAAATAATACGATTGGTTGCCACGAATATTGCAAAAAATGTATATATCTTTAAAAATGTAAACGTAATAAACTAATAACTCACTTAACATTTGCAATCACTAGTGGAACTTGAAAAAATAGTTCAAGGTTCAGGTTTTTATTAAATGAAAAAAAACTACTTGAATTTTGCCATTAAGCGTCGACCTGCTTGGTGAGGTTTTCAGCTTCATATCTAAAAGCCAGAATCAACCCATTGGCTGGTAGTTTTGGTTCGATTTTGAAAGATTTTACAAAATTTTCCGGCTCGATTTTAATTGGTTCGCTTGGTTAGTCGGGACAATGATTTTTTTTTAACTGCCTATTTATCAGGTTTTTGAGCCTCATTTGAACAAAAATAGAGGTGATTTTTAGAAGACAAATTCCATTTGAATCATTGTTTTTTGGAGTGTTTTTTAAAAAAAGATTACTGTAACAATTTTAAGTATTTTTCTTGATAAATGTATTGGTGAGATAAAAATTTAATTGAAAAATATGTTTACAATGTTTAAAAATTATATTTATACAAAATAGAACCAAACAAATGGAATCAAAGAACAAACCGAATCAAAGAAAAAAAAAATTTAGAGAAAATTATAGTTTTGGTACTAAATGTTTGGAGCATAACTAATTTTAGTCCCTAAAGTTAGACAAAAGCAAATCTAGTATCAAATGTTTCAATTTTTAGCACATTGAGTCTTATTAACCAGTTTTCTCAAAATCTTATCGGAATCTGATCATGTGAAACTCACGTGATAGATACAAAAGTTTTAAAAAAGAATTAAAAAAGAAAAAAATTTAATTGCCACATAATTTGTAATCAAAGTCACACAACGAATACACTATCTAGGCATATTTTTTCAGTTTATATGCTTATTTATCATTTATGAACTCAAATTAATGCCTTTAATTATAAATTATGACAATTAATATTTTTTTAATCTAAATCTTTTTGAAAATTTTTGTAACGTGAGTATCGCGTGACTAAATTCTGATAAAATTTTTGCAAAACTGATCAATAGACTAATCATGTTAAAAAATTAAAATATTTAATATTAAATTTAATTTTATCTAAACTTTAAAAATTAAAATTATCGATATTTCAAATATTTGATTCCAAAATTATAATTTTCAAAAAAATCTAAAAGGTCTCCTGTACTGTACCTTCGTGACTTTTGCGGTCGCTTATTTTTCAAAATGCTAATATAAAAGGCGGGATAACCAAAAACCCTCATTTCTTCCTTCCTTGCTTCTCTCCTTTCAAATCTCACAAGCCCCCGTCCTCTCATTCTTCTGTCTCACTCGCACACACACTCACACACACACACTCTCTCTCTCTCTCTCTCTCTCTCTCTCTCTCTCTCTCTCTCTCACACACACACACACACACACACACTATATAATTGGGGAAAACGGACGGAGAGATGCAGAGCATAGGAGGAGACGAAAGTGTGCGGACGAGAATGGCCGAAATGAGACTCATTTGCGACAGAGAAATCCCCATTCAGCAGCAGAGAATGGATTCAGCCCTTTTCTCCTTCCAAAAATCCCTCCACTCTTCCAAGTCCAAAGCTCAAGAAACCGTCGAATTGCAAGGTCCCCGTTTTCTCTATTTTTATATGCGACTTTTGGGTCTTTTTTTTTTTTTGAAATCCCTAGTTCAATTTCTTGAAATTAATTTAGTGTTTCTTTGAAATTTTGATCTTTTTACTCTAATTTTTGCTAAAGTCGTATTTTAAAAAAAAAAAAAATAGGAGTATTTGATCTTTAGGGGACTTAAATTTTAGGTTTTTTTTTCCCCTTTCGAAATTCGAAAATTGATTTGATGTTTTATGGTTACAGAAAAGCTAAGGAAGCTAAAAGCTGAGTTGCGGGAGGCAGAAGATGGATTAGTAAAAACTCTTGCAGGTAATTTGAATCTCTTATTTTTGTCATTTATCTGTGAGTACTGCTGATTTTTCTACTGTAGAGATGGAATTATAGATAGAAGTTTCCATAAGATTAAGTTGGAAGCATGGTTGTTTTGAGTTAGAAATGATAAGTCTTTAATATACGAACTTATTCTCAACTAAATATCTGTAACTGCGTCCGGTTGGATTAAGCTGTAATCACTTTTTATGGTTAAATAATGGATGTAAAACTCAGATTGTAAAAGAAGACTGGCTGTTTTGTGGAGCTTTTAGGAAGAAAGTTGAGAATTTTTGGGTTGACTTACTTGAGATGATAAATACGGCCTTTTGGTTGAAACTTCTATATCTCAGATTTTTAAGGAATGACCAAAAAATTGTAATGGAAGGGTATGAAATTGTTGTCTCTGTGTATGTGTAGTTTTCTCTTGCTCTCTCCCTGCATCCCTGCCTCAACTCCATGCTTTTGGTTTCCTCCATTTATTTATTGTTGGTTCCAATACAACAGCTCACACTTTGGATGGATGAGGAAGATATCTAGATGAAATTTCAAATTTAGGTGTGGACCAAGACAGAATTATTCCCAAATAGAAAACACTTAATTTTGCCTGCAATTTGTAGCAATGTATTTTATCAGCTACTGGGGCAAGATACAGATCAAGATGCCTCTGAATATAATGGATTCACATATTTCTTAACCGGGCAATCCTCTTTATTTGGCCACATTTCCTTTTCAGCATCTTTTTAATCGTATTTTCAGTGGTCCTGTTTAATTACTTCTTTTGTTCAGTAAACCAGGTATTTTCCTATCAAAAAGCCATCGAAGATGGGTGCGAATACAGTTTGCACTGGTAGTGCTGGTTGATTGTAATTAGTCCATCCCTTTAATCAATTGAGTTAAAGTCGACGCTAACATAGTCTAATCTTAAATGCAGTGGCACGTTTATTAGAACTATAAATTAGGAAGATACGCTTGACGTTTAAATTTTGTGTTCTACAACCCTGAGGCTGGAAGAGACTGGCTTATGGCCAATGGTTTCTTATCAGAAAGGAATGGTTTGAGAATATGAGGAGGAGCACGAAAATGTATCAGTAAAAGATGCTTCAATGGTGAAGAGAGGCTACCTCTCTATTGGATGGGTATAAGTGGCAAGATGCACTTATGGCTGATGTGGCCAATGGCTTACTGTCATTTGAGGGTGAGAAAGAATAAGGGTTTTAGAACCTTATGTATTTGCATTAGGGCTAGTTGTCTACAAAACTATCTGGTTACACTTAGATGGTTTTAAGAAGTTATTTATCCAGTGACTTTCAAATATGCTAGACTGTCACTTATCCATGTAATCCTCATATCTAATTGTCCATTTTGATTTAATAAATTTTAGCTGTTGACTATGGTTCAGTAGAAAAATGCTCTATGCTGGAGATTCAACATGTTACTGATTTTCTTCAATTTTATTCATTTTCAGTAAAGACTCGAAAAGAGGCAAAAAGAATGGCAACAATCGACTCAATATCTGCAACAAAAGCTAGAGTTGAAGAACTTAAGGGTATTGTCAAAGACCAACGGGCTAGGAAAGATGAATATGCAGCTATAGTATCTCAACAATCTGATGGTAATTCTTGTTTATGGATTTTCCTTGACTTCGTTACTCAGTAAATATGTAAAACGATGTCATTTCTTCGTGTGTGAATGGATATTATCAGAACATCTGATGGATACTTGAAGCAGAATATGAACTCTGCTGAGTATTCTAATTATAAAGAGTTGTAGTTTCTATAAATTGCTTAGTCGTAGTTTTCTATTGAAAGGTGTATCTGCATTATAGTTGGTTTTTGTTTATACTCACATGGGTAGCTTGGTCTGTGTGGGTTTTAAGCTACTTCCTTAGAAGGGAAATGAGAGCAAAGATGGAAGAACAAGGGAAGAGAAGGAGAATGAAGGACCTTTCTAGGAGTCTAGGACTTATATCTTGATGACATTGTGCATTTTGTATTACCCACATCTGGGTTTGAATCTAATGCATAATCATCTTAGTCATGTTAAACGATTGACAATTTATTTCCTGCTTCACTTGTTCTCACTTTCTTTTTTTGCCTTTTTTCCTTTTTTTTGGGTGATAATAGCTCTAACAAACCTTGAGGAAATGCATGATCAGAACAGTCAACATAGGGAAGAAATTGAAGAGGCTATCTCATGGTACAATAGAGTCCTTGGGTTTCGTATCGAGTGTGGACATGGTTTGTACATTCTTCAACTAAAGTTTTACTTTTCCTTTTGTTGAAAAGATGTTTATAGTTTTTTTTTTTTCTCAGTTTTTTATTTGAATGTGAATATGGTATGATTGGATTCTCTGACTTTCCAAGTGCTGCTTCTTTTTGGTGCCTATTTTTCTTTCCAGGAGTGAAGTTCATATTCACAAACATTGATTTAAAGAATCCTGACCAGCAGTATTCATTCACTGTCCGCCATGAAAATGATGTATACAGTTGTAAGCAACATTGCACTTTGTTGGTTTTCCTTTGTTGGCCAAGTATTTTACGTATTAATTTCTTCTGATGAAAACAGATTGATATAATTTTTTTCTGCTTTTATGTACAGTACTTGGTTGTGATCCACAACTTAATGGCACAAAAGAGCTAATTAGTGAGTTAAATCGGAGCAATGGACTATTTAAATTTGTGAGAACCCTGAGAGAGAAGTTTCAAGAAGCTGCAACATGTGGTATGCTCTTTAATCTTGCACATTTCCCTTTCATTATTTTATCTTTATATGTGAAGAAATTATAGAAGCTTGCCTTGTAAGTATTGCATGCATATTGTCGTGGATTTGCCAAGTGACAAAAACCTGAAGCAAATAAGGTGCCTTACATTGTATACTTAGCATATTCTACTATACTTTGTAATCATAACATGTGGTGAGCTTTCTATTAGATCTGCAGTTCATTCTCTTAGGTTTCCTTTGGGAGGAAGGAAATGGAGAGAAAAGAAAAGAAAGGATTTTCTTTGTTTGGGAGTAAAGAGAGAAAAGAAAAGAAACCATTTCCTTTGTTTGGGAGTAAAAATGGGGAAAGAAAAGAAAGGTAATGGAAGGAAAAACTCTTGTTTTCTCCTCCAAAAATTTTCCTTCCAAATTTGGGAGGAAATGGAAGGAAAGAAAAACAAACTTTTCATTCTCTTCTTTTCTCTTCCATCTCCAACTCCCAAAGGAAGCCCTAAAGACAGGTTGACAATTGTTTATGAGTTTCTGTATAATGACTTGACAGGAAATTTTCCTCAAGTTTCATCTCATGAACAAGACTCTTCCACCATCTCTTTGTCTGCTCCAGTTTCTTCTGTTTCAACTGACAGTAGAAGTGAATCTCCGGCCAAGACAAAGGAGCTTCAACCTGTAGACATGAATAGACATTCCAGGAAGGCTAACCCTGGCAAAGGTGGTAGACATGCAATTTTGTCTCCTGGGTCTACTTCATCTCTTCGTCGTTCACCTCGTTTTAAGGTATTTATATGAAAAATTAAAGACAATTTTGCTGTTGGTTTTCTTGGCAAGACAATTTTGCTGTTGGCAAGACAACTTTAAGAGTTTGTTTATTTGGTGCCTCAATATGTTTTTTTCTTCCTTAGAAAAGAAATGGGATCGTGGAATTGTTCTGGATTTAGTGTATTGTTTGTGTTAGTTGTTGACTTCTCAGAACTAGATGTGAATGTCATATGTGAGAGAGAGAGAGAGAGAGAGAGAGAGAGAGATGTTGATTGGTACCTCAACCACTGAGATTCAGGATAGCTTTAGCCTGTAATTATGAACAATTTGCCAATTAAGGAGGGGAAACTTTAAGATTCAAGCTGACACATTCAACATGGGACGGAGGAAAACTAAGTCTTTTATATGCTAAAAAGAATTCATGTTTGGAAGTTAACATGCTATAACAGAACAACTGAAAATACTAACTTTAAATTTTGGTCATAGACATTTAAGAAGTGCTGCAAACATACCTTGAGTTTCTGAAGAGTTGGTATTTGCTTTCACGTAAGTGGTAAGCCCGAAGAGGAAATGTTTCCTTGGAAATGTCCCACTTATGTACTCCCTCTTAGTGAATGTAGTAGTGACAGCAAAAGGAAAACAAGAGAGGCATGGCACGGCCATTCTAACACACACACCCACACTCTTATCTTTTTAGCAAGGCCAAAAGTCACATATCTAGGTCTAAGATAACCTGTGAGAGAGCTTAGTTTACTGTGATGCTTTTAAGTTTGTTTTTACATTTTTCTATAATATGGAGACTCAACTCTTTGCTCATTTCTGTACATGTTGGAATTTTTGGCAGGTAAAGAAATGAATATGTGTAGATTGAGCAGGGCTTTTTCTCAGCTTGAGAAATTAACTGTGCATCTCGTGTTGTCACCAGCCCTTTTTGCCTTAAAATATCCCTCACTCAGTGTAAGCATTGATTATAAATTAGGAAGCTTGTTTGCTTTTGATGGTGAGTCTCCATTGTTCACTGCACTTACAAGTGAAAGTCTTGTCTTCTAGCAATTGACGGTGATGTATGATCTGTATTCTACTTGCATGATGTGGAAGCCTGTGCAGTTATATTGCCATGACTAAACTTTCATTGCCATAGCTTACGGAAGTGGCTTCCATACCTGTAGCATAATTTATTTATTTTTTTAATTGTAAAGCACATATTATCAAAACCTGTTTCGTGTAATGATTAACTGATGCCTTTAATATTTGGATATGCAAATTTGAGACTGTAATTGCTTTTTCAGTTAGATGTTTAATTGAGTGCTTGTATATTGAGAGTCAGAGCAAGTTCCTGATGAACTGCAGCTGAAGTATATCCTCATCTTGTTCTCAATTGACTATCATATTGGCTCCACAATATTAACAAAATGTGTATGCTTGTTCAGAGATATTTACTACAGAATCAGGTGCTAAATTGCACTATTTGTTTATCTTTTGTGTGTGTTGCATTCTCTAAGTTCTTTTGTTGCGTTGGCCAATTGATGCCTTAAAATATGCATTCCGAGTTCATTTGATGTGTTAGCTAATTGAGGCCCTAAAAAATGCATGCTTCCTTATAGGCAATAGTTGTTCAATGAGAGAACTCTTATGTAGGATTGAAGATTCTGAGTCTTTGGGATTTATTCATCTGCGCTGTTTGGAGAAATACTATCGGATTGTGGCTTCAGTTTCTAATTCTATGCTGAATTACTAGCACCATAATAACAGCGGTTAATGCTCAAGTTAGTATTTTGTTTCTGGGGACTCTAGTAGACTAAGGTGCCGTTTGGTAAAATTGAAAGTCTGAAGTTTGAAATCTGAAATTTAAGTACTGAAAATATTAAGTTACTGAATTGATAAAGTTAAACCTGTTTGATAATTAACTGAATTTATACACTGAATTCAAATATTTTACCTTATTAATATAATTATTTTATTTTAAAAAGTTGAAATAATTTATTAATAATATGCATAACAAATAAATATATTATTTGTTTGTGAGAAATACATGACAAGTGTATTTGTGTGTGATAATGTGTGTGAGAGAAAGTATGTATATATGTGTAAAAGTGTAAAACTATATATGTATGGAAGTACGTGCAAGTATGTGAGAGAAAATATGTGTGGAAGTGAAAAAAATAATATATTTATATATGTATGTATGTGTACATGGTGTGTGTGTGTGTGTGCGTGAGAGAGAGAGAGAGAGAGAGAGAGAGAGAGAGAGAGAGAGAGAGAGAGAGAGAGAGAATATATGAATTTGTGTGCGAGAGAAACTGAGTGTGGAGAAGAGCGCGTGCATGCATGCGTGCGTGGGATATGTTTGTATGTGTAAGAGAGAGAGTGAATGTGTATATTTGTGTGAAATTGTGTGTATGTGTGCGTGTGAGAAATTGTGCATGTGAGAAGGAGTGTTTGTATGTAATATAAAGAAAGTTTATATTATTACATGTGTGAGAAATATATATGTGTGTGTGTGTGTGTACGTATAATGTATGTACTTGCAGAAGTGATTGTGTGTGCGTGCGCGCATAAATGTGTGTGTGAAAGAATATGTTTTGTACATGGGTGTGCATTAGTGAGTGTGTGAGAGTGCGTGTGTGAAAGAGAGAGAGGATACTACATGTTTTAAAATTCAGCAAATTAAGTGAAAAATTTTCATTTAAAATTTTGTGTACAAATTAAATAAGTGTTTAATGTATTAAGTGATAAAGAAATTTTGTTATCAAACACACTGAATTCAAAAAGCTTTTAATGCATTAATTTTCAATATTAAGTGGAGTTATCAAACGCCTCTTAAGTGCTCCATATTGACATCTGCATGGGGTACAGCTGTATTGAAGCTAAAATTCAAACCTAAGCACCCAAAGTAGTGGAAGTCAAGCAGATATCAGCAAATGATGATCATGGGTAACACGATGAATTAATTCCAAACAACAGAAACATACAATGAAATCCTGTGGATTATGGTGTATTATTAACCGCCAACCTCATTTTGATATAAAGACCATCTCAGGAAATAGAAGTTTCAATACCACTATAAAACAAGAGGCTGAAAAGGAATATATAGTGATGTATATTTGTACGAGTACGTCTACTGCCAACCTGCAGCGGCCCATAACACACAGGGACCTCTTCCCTATCAGCTTTCCACTTGACCGGGTAAGCACTCAAAGTGGGTCTGATTTCGTTAGCGCAATGGCTTTAGTTATTAGCCTTAAAACAAATGTGATTCGGTTACATCATATTTAAGGTTATTGTCCTATGGAGTAATCATGGCTCTTCTGGTTGAAAACCATCGGCTGATTGTGCTGGTGCTTTCATTCTTCATCTTCTTCTTCTTCTTCTACCTTTGTTTTTTTAGGCAATGTTAAATAAGTCTCTTATGTTGATTGTTAAATCGAAACTAATAAGTTTACATGTAGTATCAACTATCTATTAGGAAATGGATAACATAATAGAGATGTTATGGTGGCTCAACTACGTGGATAATCTCCTTGTAATAGTGGAATTGTGATTATTCGAGATTAAGACTAGATGGAACACTAGTGTCGTTGAATGTGCTGCTGATATATATTGCATATCTATTTATTTACATATCTAATATGTACTTGGGATCTTTGAAGAAAAGAATAGAGCTTAGGCTACTGGTTGCTGTAATTGCCTGCTAATTAGAGATCTAGTCAGTTTCCATAACTTATGTGCTTCAGTTTCATCATTTGCTAGGCTTGAGCTGCGACTTTCATTGCAGTCTGAAAAGTATTTGCCGCTTATCCCTGCTGTTTGTGGGCTGAGGGCCACATAGCATGTTGTAGCAGCACCCTGAAATATCAACGTGAAACAAAGTGTACAATCTTTTAGGTGAATTTGGCATGAAAGAATCATTTTTCCAAGACAAAAGACAGTCATGTATGGACAAACCTGTGCTGTGGATTTTAGCAACTTTGATGCCACAAAATATAGAGATTCTGAAAGTTGCAAAAAAGTATTAAAAAAAAGAAGAAGAAGAAGAAGAAGGTGCATTTTAGATATCTCTGTTTCGGTGGTAGAATTGAAATAATTGAAAGCGATACAAGAAGAAAATGGGTAAGGATGGGGATGCATGCCTGTGATAAAGCCTTTGTGATCCCTGATAATTCCAGTCTTCACAATCCCTGGGTGTACTGCATTGATAGTTACAT
The DNA here is from genome assembly GCA_024721245.1 of Mitragyna speciosa. Lineage (NCBI taxonomy): Eukaryota > Viridiplantae > Streptophyta > Magnoliopsida > Gentianales > Rubiaceae > Mitragyna > Mitragyna speciosa. The sequence goes on along the minus strand of CM045566.1, from coordinate 8,955,883 downwards.
TTGCTTCTCTTTCCTGCTAGATTCCAAGAAACGCCACTTTGAGATGTAAAACAAGGATTATTCCTGATGACCCCTACAAACAAGATAAGCTTCCGAAACCATGGAGCTTTACCTTTGAATTGTCATTTTCCTTCCGGTTTCTTTCTTTTCTTTGTTATTTCCCTTGCCATTTATATCAACTTCCTTTAAATTTTGTCATAGACATTTGAGCAAGTTTAAAATTACTCCGAGTTCTCCTCACACATTTAGTAATTTTTGCTAAAATTCTTTTTAATTTTGTATTTCAGGGAATTTTTTGAGACATTAGCAACTGTGAATGACATTGTTGAAAAGGATGATTATTGTAAAACCTAAAAAGGATCTTTATATAGTTTTTAATATTTTGAAGGAAGTTTTGTAATTATGATAAACAAGAGGGACTTTAGTATAAATATGGAAAGGGGTCACTTTCCGATATTTTGCGGGAGGAAGCATAACTTTTACCTTTAGCTGTCTTGCCAATTCCCTGGCATGCAAAATATTGGCCAATTTAGATTGCGCGTATGCACGGGTACCATTATAGCTGTATAAAGCAGAAACGAGTAGTCATGCTATCTGAGAGAAAGAATAAAGATAAATATGTATGTGCATGATTATGTACATACGGTGTAGATATGTGTATTTGTGTGGGTATTTGGGTATGTGTACACACATGTATCTATATGTGCTAAAAGTATATATATTCGTTGTATGTATGTATATGTATATATCTACACTACACATCTACACACGTGTATAGCTTTGGACGACTTACAAATGCTTTAATTGAAGTGACAAGAAATGGACCATCTTGGGAGATTAGACAATCAAGCAGAAAAATCAACCATTTCATTACTGTCTTTTCACTCAAAAAATTAAATTTTGAATAAAAGTATTTGTCACTACCACTAGATCAGATTTTCTAGTTGTCATGCAGAATTAGCACATTATTAGTAGTCATATCGTTATCTTAATGTAATAGTCTACCTACTAGTAAACTGAACCTAGTCATATTCGGACAATTAAACTGAAAATTTTAAATGATGGTACTGGATTTCTACCTACCATTTGGTGTCTCAATCTTGTGATAAATTCCCAAGATTTGGTGAGTTTTCGACATACGCAAGATTGGACAGTCGCATCAATTACACTAATCATGACCAATTAATGGTGCATAACGACCCTAACGAACTAATTAGTATGGTTTCACATCTTCAATTAACTTATGCATTATTTCATTTCCTTGATTATTCCAAGAATTGGAGAAATATGCATAATTATTTCATATTTTTCCACAAAAGAGAAGGTGAAAATCCAAAGGACAACAACAAAAGAAATTGGAAAAATTATTGACTTCTCTTGAATTTGTTAAATTTTTACATGATTAAAATTCTTGGTCATGTTAGACATTGAGGGACTCTAAAAAGATATAAGTGGAAAGAGAGAGAAGATGATGGATTACTTGTTTGGGTTGAGCATTTGGTAGAAGGAGAAATTTTCTCTTTTTACCCAGTTGTGAATCACAGAAGAAACATTCACAATTCTTCCTTCAATGCCACTTTCTGCTGCCGTCTCTACCATTTTCTCTAGCAGCGTATTTGTCAAAAGAAAATGGCCTGCCAATAAGGAAGACAAGAAAAAGCATTAAGACTATTTTATGCAAAAGATCCTTTATTTTTGCTCAATTTGAAGTTTTTTAATCTACTCGATTTGAGGTTTTTTTCTAATCTACATTTTAGCTCCCTAAGAAGTTTCATTTAAGTCAATGAAGTCTGAATATGGTGTGAGAAAAAATTTGGTATAATTGACCTCAGAGTAAAAGGTCCCAGTTTTAATTTTTACAGTGAAATTTTTGAGTAGAGAAAGAAAAATATAAGGATAAACACCCTGAAAGTAAAAGGTCTTAGTTTTAAGTTTTACACTTGGAACTTTGAATGTAAAAACTTATAGAATGAATTAAGTATTACCTAAGTAGTTTGTGGCAAAAGTCATCTCAATTTTGTCTTCAGAGAACTCCAACTTTTGTGAGAACTTCCCAGCATTGTTTCTGCACAATTATTTTACCTTAAGCATCAGTTTGATCTCTCTGTCCCCATTTCAAAACTCAAACAACACAACAGGAAAATGGATAACTTTACATTAGGATATGAAGGGGTAATCCTAGGGACAGAAACTCAGTGCAAAAGCTCTTGACTGAAGCAAATGAGCTGAGATCTATCTCCAGTAAAATTATCTCAGCCTCTGGGATTTCCCTTTGTATATTTTCCTTTACCAAAGCAGCCTTCTTTAAGTTTCTTGCTGGGATGATTATCCTTACACCTCTCTTTGCCAGAACTCTGGCTGTTTCAGCACCAATGCCTGACGTTGCCCCTTTGTAGTTATTTAGATTAAACAAGAAAAGACTAAGCAAATTTGTCCGATATTAATAAAAATTTAAAAGTAAGGCGTGATTCAATTTGAAAGAAGCTTTTAAAAATGTTGATAATTAATGTTCTAAAAATTGGTGGACTGCTACCAATTGAATTACTTATATCCCTTAATGGAACTTATAATATTAAAGGAAGAATGATTAGTATCTAGTATTATCCATAAAGTGGTGATATCTGTCTAGCATGCACAAGTAATAAAGAACTATTCACTCAAGATCAAAAGAGACAAAACTAAATCTTGCTGCAAACAAAAAGAACGGCTATTAGAAAATTACACACTTTTCTGACCAGAGAAGCATAGTACATAGGTTTCATCACACACAAACACAGATTTCTGAAGTACATACGTGTCTGTTTATACTGTATGATAATGTTGGCTGAAAAAAGCAAATTACAGATTGCAGCTCCTGAACAACTTCTGTAATTTGCTTTTCATTCAAAGCAGGATTAAATTATTTGGAGAAGGCATGGAAATTCCTGAGATGGACTTGTCAAGGAGAACAAGAAACATATCTTAAGAATTCCCTTCAACAGGAAAAGGAAAATTAAGTGAAGACTTATATTGAAAAAACAAAAGAGGAAAAAAAAAAGCCCAGAAGGGAGTTTCAAAATTCCAGTTCCAACAAAATCTTCTACTAGCTTGTAGAGACACTGGTAAGAAAAGTATTCTCAAGTAAAAAGATATCTGTGAGAAGGAAAAGAGGAGAGAGAATTAAGAGGAGGGAATACATATGGAAGTACAGAAGTACCAAATGATCTCAAAAGCAAGAAGAAAGGTAACAAGAGAATCTTTCCCCCGTGCCACCACCAAAAGAGTGGAAACAAAATCATCGAGTCAAAACAGCCTCTTGCATCTTTTGTGTAAAATTGCTGATTAAACACAAGAAATCAACACAACCATTTGAAAAGTTTGTTCCAAAAATTTTGTCCTGGATAAAAGAATAAAAATTTTGCTCAAAAGGTAATTAAAAAAAAGAAAAAAAAAGGGAAGAAGAAGAAGAAGGTTTCTGCTACTCTCTGCATGCCAATTTAAATTAGCTCAATACGCCACAGCACACACAGTCACAGACTACTGATCAGGTTGAATGAATGTTGTTCACTCATATATTCTTCTATGTTTTCTAAGTAACGGTGAAATAATACAGAGACTAGTTACCAGTGATTATGGCAGTAAGAGGAGAAGGTAGGGGAAAGGCTGATGAAGAAGAACAGTCTTCAGTAACTTGCTCAGCTGTAGATTTTGATCCATAGCCACTTGGACCGGCAAGACCTGCTAAGTACTTTATTATAGCCTTCATGAGAGCACAACTTGGAACCTTAAACTGCAAGACTGAAGCAATGGTGGAGAACCACGTATATATAAGAGACTCATGAACTTTGTGGTACTCCATGCACACACACACACACACAACACACACTTGGTAGAGTCTTAAGGAAGTGAGTGAAATGAACCAACTAATATGGATCCAATTGGTTCTTGTCAGAAAGTCAGACATTTCTCATCAGCAAGAGATAAAATTTTAGTGGTCCAATATTGACTATATAGCTAAGGTTTTGGGCAAGTAATTGAGAAAGTCTACTAATAATACTAACAATAATAATGATATGTTTTCTTTTGCTAATTATTGTTGTCTGCCCTCATTAGATGTCTTTTGCTTTTTTGTGGGAGAACAAAAGGCTTTTGTTCTGGGAGGTGCAAATCAATTCTCAAGTGAATTATTGGTTGGTTTGCTTGATGTTTAGAGAAGCAATTGTGGTGTCTAAACATTGGGACAAGGCAAGTAACTTCTTAGGCTAGTAACAGTGGAGGTTCTTCTTTAGTGATGTGTGTATCGTTAAACTTTTTGTTATATCAACTCTTCTATAATTAATTATTTTCACTGCTTAATTCCTATCTGATAAATTAACGACGATAACAATTAATTTCAGAGCTTAATTCTGATGTCACTTATCAATTCCCAGTCTCCCATTGAAAAAATACAAAAGCTAACACAAGTAAATAGGATTTCTTGTTATTACTTGCCTACTGAAGTTTGTGGTTTCTAATTAGATATATATTGTGACCACAAGTTCCCTCATATATACCATGTGATTTTCCTATAGTTGTCGTGTGAGAATTGTACCTTCCTCTCTTACTGCATAAGAAAGTAAAATTAGGGGAAATGACAGAACAAAACTTAAGGGATGTTTCGTTTAAGGGAATTGGGAAAGGTAATGTGTGTCATTACTAATGACATCCATTGTTGATATTTGGAGAATAATTATTGTTGTCATTCAATCAGAATAAAAGTGATAACTTAGAGTCTCTATAATTTTTTCTAAAATACTATTCTATCAAACTTATTAACTCTATTAGGAGAATGATACCTCATTCCATTAGTAAAGCAAACGTATTAGAGGGGAATCGTCAAAACTTATATTCATAATAGTGTCAATAATATTTATAGTGAATAGTGATTGAGGAATTTAAGTCAAACGGTTCCTTAATTTGAAATATGGAAAAAAAAATGGTATGGCAATGCTGTGGAAACTAGAAATAGACAAACAAGAATGGCCCGTTGGCCAATCAACTGCAAAATTTTTATTATTACTTAACACATTTTTACTTTTATAATTATGTTTCCTTTGCTCAAACAAAGCTAAATATCAACCAATCAAAAAATTTTAAACAAAGCTAATGGTATCATATTAATGTTGCAAGGTGGATTATTTGAGTTACACACAAACTGATTTAAATATCAACCAATCAAAAAATATATGATCTTCTTTCTTCCATATATATGCATTTTCCTGAACCAGTTAAATATGGGTAAATTTCGAGACATTATTCAACAGTCGTGGAGTCAAGCATAAGCAAGATGTCAAATTCATCGGCCTTTTCTCATCTCTGGGGACAAGACAAGGGCTGTCGTTTGAGCAAACAAAGACAAATAATAGTGGAAAAGGTAATATTGTTGTCATTTTTACAAATAAAGTTTGTGTCTTTGAATTGGAGTCGTGGCAACAAGTTCTCTCTCCATGTCATTTTCCCAGTCTTGGCGTGAAAATTCTGAACTCTGTCCTGGAAAGAAAATAGAGAGAAAATAAAGAGAGGAAAAAAACAAAAGAAAAAAAGATGTTATATAAAAACAAAATATGAAAAGTTGGTAGGGAAACATTATGAACAATCAGAAAACTTTTTTTTTTTTTTGAAATAAGACCTTGGATTTAATTTTTTATACGACCAATTGTGATATTTTGGAATGCCAATTTGGAGCACAAGTGGTGAAAATTTTTGAACTCCTAAGGTAAATTCAATTAAAGTTATGGTGCAATTTCTCTATGTTTGTACTCTAAAATTTTTATTTTTCGTGATCTAAACATTTTCCTTGTCTATTGTAATTCTATGAAAAATGTTTAGCTACTATAAAATAAAGGATTTGTGCAAATTTCTATGAAATCAAGGCTGATTATCAAGAGAAGTTTTCCTGGGAGCAATTAGTCAAAAACTAGACACTAAAGGCAGGACAATAAAATATACCATATAGTCATTCGAAAGTTAAGTGGTATAATTCTTTTTTATTCTCTATTCTCCCCATCTTCGACATGGAAGAGTAATCAGCAATTATCTCTTGCGGTTCTAGTAATAACTCTTTCCTTCATGTTAATTCCATTTTCATTTGGAACCCAAAAGTGCAAAAGGGACAGCAAAAAAAATCGTCCACCCAAATACTACATAGTCAAAAGTGAAAAGGAACAACAAAAACTATCCATCCAACTACTACACAAATCTCCACTTATCTTACTTGAACAAAATTGACCATTTGCAAAGAAAAAAGAGAAGCACTAAAGTCCCAGTAATAAGTGAAAGTAAAGGAGAAAGAGTGCTTAGCACTCAACAGAAATGGGAATTCAAGTATCTCTCACACGTGGGCATCTAGACAAGGCCATAATAAGATGTTGTGTGCATCAAAATCTCCCAAGAAAAAAGAGAAGAAATTTTTGAAGAATTGAGTATATGAATATTATTGCCATGAAGAAAACTACAAAATGGGGCAAATAGTGAAATTGCTTTTTTGTAGACACAAAAGTGCTTTTGATGCATGCTTTTGTTGCGTGCAACCGTGTAATTCAAGTGTCCTTTTTTTTTTTCTTCCTTCCATCTTTGAGGTCCAACCCATCCCCGTTTTTTCACATTCTTTTTACATTGAAAAATGATGGCCTTTGTTGGAGGTTTGAAGGACTGGAAAGGAACATTGAGGTTGACTCCTCAACAATGGAGTTGTGAACTGGCTATGCAAATTGGACCCATTGGTTCCCTAATTGGTGTGCAGCTTTCATTAACTTGCTCTTAGTTTTGCAACCACTTCTCTAATGGTTTCACATGTGAATGTGATCTTCTTCTGTTTGTTTTTCTTCTTTGGGTTCATTCTTTCTTGCAATGCATGATGCCCTTTAAAGATTGGGAGAGAAGAAATCAAACAAAGGTCTTAATTGATCAGAAAGAATTTGTTGTACTGTATTATGTTTAGGTCCATTGCTTATCGAGTGCACATGATTTGAGGGGGATTTGTACCTATTTGAAGGATTTATTCAGTGCACAGTTCAAGAGTAATCGTTGCTAGTTTGCACCATCATAAATAAATAAATAAATATATAAATATATATATATATATATAATTATACACACATACATGTATATGTGTGTGTAAAAGCTTATCTTTCGATTTTGCGGTGCCCATTTTTTTTTCTACTTTTTAAAATTTTCGGGTTATTGTCAGGTTTAAGAAACTGTGAAAAAATTGATCGTTAATATTCTCATGCATGCAACATATATTTTAGAGTTTTTTGTTTTGTTTCAACAATGATCCTAATTCAGTCTAAGTCTTTAGGATAAATGTTCATTTCTTACAAGGAGTTCAAATCTGATAAGATTGATGAACGCCTGTGTGAGTACCTGCAATGCAAGTAATCCAAAGTCAAGACAAATTTGGTATAATATGTGGAGACTTAAAAGGGTAAACAAAACTAAACAACTAGTGGGAAGAATTATCAGTTAAAAAAATACCAAAAGCTTTGTGCTTGCGTCACTTTTTGGAAGTTTTTGAAGGAAATAGACAAATTTTATATGCCAATTTGAAAGACAGTGGAAAACATTCACATTGAAAATTCAGAGTAAGTTTGGCTTATGAGACTCAAAAATTATAAGTCAGCTATTTTCTCCATCGTTTTCTTCAACAACTTTGACAATTGATTTGCTGTTCAGTTCAAATTATATTGCTCTGATTTGCCGACAAAGCATACCGCATTAAAAGGATTGAACATGAAGCTAAATAGGGTCTTCACTTCAGCATGATTATTAGCTGCCTAAACATTGAAACCAGTGCATGTCTAGAAGACAATTGGGAATGTAATTAACAAGCTGAAAATGGAATTACATTCAGTTGATTAAGGCGTTACTTTTAAAGTTGCTGTGTCGAACTTGAGATTGATAAATTACATGGGATGGAAATTGTGCATTCTTATTTATATATAATTAGTTGTATTTAAGTTGTGGTATATTTAGATCTGGCAGTGAATCGGAGTTTGGAGTTGATGGAACCAAGTTGAGTTCGAGTAGTTTGACTCGATTGTAGAGTTGAAGAGCATTAAGTGTTTTGCTCAAGAATTTTGTGGAATTATTTGGATACGTATTATTTATTATTTTGTGTATGTAAAACTACTAAAGTAGTTGTATTTCTTAGACAAATTACTTTTTCATTTTTTTAGCTTTGAATAGTGAAGTGGTAATTTTCTTAAATTTTATAAGTATGAAATTAAAATTAAAAACAATCAAGAATTGTAAAAATATCATTTTTTTTCTTTTCTAATTTTTTTCTTCCCACTTGTTCTTTGTTCTCTGTTTCCTTTCCAGTTCAGTACACGTACAACACACAACATAAATAGACAAACACCTGGATAAACAAACAATGGACACACACAAACTTTTGGGGTCCTTTATGATATTTTGTTGGATATCTGTGGTCTTTTATTGAAATAAAAACATGGCTTTTGAAGGTTAGATTTGTACATTTTTTATTTTATTTGAGATTTATTGTTAATGGGATCATGTTGGACGTGTTATCCCAATAATTTTAGTGTAAAAATTACCTCGATTGGTACGATTTTTCCTTCAAATATGTACATTTCGATTCATTTTTAATCCAAATAGTTCAAATATAGAATCTAGGGATAAAACGAGCATGAGAATGTTGTTGGAGACAAAATATCACCATCAACAAGTAGCGGTGGCGACAATGGCCCTCCATCTGCTGAGCTATTTTTTTAAATTAGATATAGTTCAAGACCTATGTACAAATTTCTAAACTTAATAACTTTTTGTTCTTTGTATTTTCTTCCCGTATAAAGTTTTTACAGTTTTTAAATTAACTCCCAAATTTTGCAAAGCCCAATAGGATGAGGTGCATCACTCGGGTTATCCGAATCGAATTTTAACTCTGAATTCATGAACTTGTTGAGGTCAAGTATGACCATTTTGGATTAAGGTCAATGTTAAATATTTTGATATTTGAGTTCAATTCGACTTATTTACACCCCTAATTAATTATATTAGCTAGTCAAGCACAAACCAAGCATGAAAAGTTAATGTCTAAGATCACACCACATTGGCTTATGCATCACAGTTAGTTTTCTATATTTTAGGTGATATTTTGAGATTGTATGAGTAAAGGTGGAAGTTATATCGCTAATGAAAAACTAGAAAGCAACCAATATATTGAATTGTTTTCAGAGGTTAAAATTAAGAGAGGCGATGTTGGCAATATCATTTTTTTTATTGGTACTTCTTTTAGTATCATATATTAATAGACTGTTAATAACAAATACTAGAATGTCAATATTGCCTTTTTTACTATCAGGTGGGTCTGTCAATTTTTATTTTAAACATTTACCCAATAAAATTACTTAATTTGTCCAAACTAGTCTAATTGCTCAAATTGCTAATAAAAGTGGGCGAAACATACGTTCTTGTGCATTGGCCATGTCACATTCACTTGGTGCTTTGGTCTCAGAAGTTGTCTAAATCGTGGATTTAAATTGGTCAAACAAAGTAAATAGTACGTGGTGTAAATTGAATGGTAAGTGGTGTAGTTACGAATTGGGAAAAAATTCAATTAAAAAAATTCGTATACTATTCATTACATTATTTATTGATCACTTTACACTACTTATTAAAAACTCTACAACAGCAACGGGGTAGAATTCATGACTTAATAAATTGTGACTCCTTATCCCATTCACTAAGGTCAACGATTGTGGTATGCATGTGCATAGTATGTGTTACTAGCACATAAATACATATTTCGGATTAGGGGTGACAATTTTTGATACAACACTGTAACATAACTTGAATATGACCCGAAATTAATAGGTATTAACACAATCTGAATTTTAATAGGTCATTATTGAGTCAACTTGTTAACTACACAGCTAAAAATGGGTTGGGTTGGGTTGACTCGCAAGTTGACAAGTTACATGACAAAGTAGGTATATATGTGTGTGTTTGTATATATATACACGCATGCACACACATGTATATGTGTATGTGTGTATATATATGTATATATGTATATATATGTGTGTGTATATATATATGTATATGTCTGTGTGTATGTATGTATGTATATATGTGTGCATGTGCATGTATACACACATATGTATGTGTGTGTTTGTGTCCATACGTGTATGTGTATAAATACATGTGTGTGTACACACACACAGAACATACACACACGTACATTGGAATTAGCTTTCAACATTGGAGGACGAATTCTTGATCAATATCATAATTGTATTAAATCAAATGTTGTGAAATATTTAATTTATTTTCGAGATTTGCTATTTGAAAATAAATGTAATGTTTACAAACTCTCTTTCTTTCATTTTACATTTTCATTTAATATTGTTTTGGAGACTTAAAAATTAAAGTATGTACGATGTTGTCATTAAATACTACACAATTGAATTTAAATGATCTCATTGAGAACATCATGATGTTGGACATTAATTTACAAACTTTTGAGTCAACTCAGAGTTCTAAAACAACCAGCATTACATGAGGAAATTAAAATTTTTAACTTTTCATCTTTTATGTATTTAGGCATTTATAATTTGTATCTAAAGATTTAATTATTTTTTCCATTGTGTTAATTAGGTAGGGTGAAATAGTGATTGAAAAAAATGAAGCCTATTAGCTAGATTGTTGCAAAGCCTTACAATTTTTGCTTGAAAATTGCAACTAGAATATTTAAAAACTCATATTTAATTTTGTATGGTTATTAGACTTTGTTTTGGTTGAAAAATATAAGTTCAAGTTGGCTTTTTATATTGAAAATTTTTATGTATTATGTTTAGAAAAAATTGAAAACTGTTAATTTGAAGTTAATGATTTAATTCTATAAATAAGTTTGCTCATGTTAAAAATTATTATTATTATTATTACATAAATTATTTAACGAGTTAAGTGAATTGGATCGGGTGAACCCATTAATAAGCAGGTCAACACGATATGAAAGTCTAGTGGGTTGGGTTAGGGCTAAGATTTTTCAACATGAATATGGTAACAACACAATGCGATAATGACATGACATAACCCATTGTCACCCCTATTTTGGAGCACAAAACTCTCAAAATAGAAGTTACTAAGTAAAACTTCTTGAAGACATTAGGTGTGCATTGCACATTGACACTATTCTTTAAATTTTTTATAGAGTTAATCTCTAGTCAAACTCAAAATTACTTAGATATATTTTCTTACAATATTTAATGCTAGACAACAGCATAACTGTAAGTAAATTATGGTTTCCTTATATACGGATTATGAGTTGATATTCATGAGACATAAGAACAAACAAATATTTTTGTCATGTTTAGAAAAAGTGTCATCTATTTACCTTAGAGAAAAAGTAGTAGTAGTGCTTAAGTTTAAAACTACTTGTTGACAATTCCTTAATCAACAGGAAAAACAAATGAAAACCAAGTTCAAAAGTGAATTATGACTAACTACCCAAGAGGTGCCTAGGAAGCACCATGGCCCATATTGTACAACCATGTTCCCCCTCTCTAGATGATTTTACTACCTGAATTGATGAATCCAACAAAGCTTAAAACACCTTTGTCGACAAAAGTTAAAGGTCTTTTGTATCAATCAAATGTGCCTATAATTAGCAATCTATGGAGATCAAGAAATGTTTTACATCAAAAAAAGCCTAAATTATTGCTTTTACTAGTAGCCTCACGTGCTATGCATCAATTAGCCCATGACATTTGTCTCATACAGGACCACTCCTCCAATGCAATTAAGGCAAAATTGTGGGATGTAATTGTAATTATCATATCACATAAATGCCCCTAACAAAATAGGTATTTGGATCCTCTCCATTTATTTTCCTCTAATTAGTTGTCCATTTGCCCATGCTGCTAAATTTGACACACTATATGTGTATGTACTTTTATAAAATAATTATATGCATGAATTCTATATCTATTTTTGATTAAAAAGTATTTAATTTCTTGAAACTTAAATCATAAAAAAATAAAAAAAAATAGTATGATACGATTTGAATATTGGAGAAGTTATTAATGGTAGTTTTATATTCAAAATAGAGGATATTTTAAGAATAACGTTAAATTTGATATGACAAATAAATATCCTTTGTACTTTATGTATAATTAGATTCAATTATCAAATTTTAAAAATATAGCATTCCATTAGCTTTCTTGATGGGTCGATTATTATACTAAAAAATCGACTCAATCGAAAATTATTCTACAGTTGGATCAATATGCAATACTTAGATGGGTTGGAAGCCACATGTTAATTTATGATAAAATATAAAATTGAATAATTAAATGGCGAAACACTGTTTGCTTAATTTAATTCTTTCCATATATCTTGGACTAAGCATGAAGTAAATATAGATTTTATTATCTAATTCAAAATTTATCAATAATAGGTAAACGGAGGTCTTCATAATATCCTAGTCCACAAAATAGAATTAAGATACTAAGTTCACAAAAATAAATCAATCAAATCAACTCATCTAACTAGTTTTTCAATTGTCAGTCTGAGTTAATGGTCAAAATTGATCAAATAAAAAATTGGTCAAGAAAAGGGGCAATTCAACCAATCTTAAATTTATCTATCTTTCGTTGTTACTTTCTTTGCAACTTGGTTTCGACTACATACACCTGACCATTTGAAATTAAGAATACGATCATTAGATTAGTTCAATCTTCACTTCACCATAGTATCTCAAACAAATAGGAAAGATCCATCAAAAAAGAAAAATGAAAAGTAAAAAACAAAGCTTTGGTGGTCCTGTTAATGTTACCAAACTTTTGAAAGATGTTTAAGTGGTCCTGATATTCTTTGCAAGAGTTCTTCATAATGGAAAAATGGTGGAAAAGTTTTCTTGTCTGCATGTTCTTGTGCATCTTATCCAATAGCCAAAAGGATGAGTGATTTTACAATTTAAAAATCAATCTGACTATATGAAAAAGAAAAAAAAAATGAGAAAAAGAAATATGCTAAGTGGGATTTCATGTAGAAATAGACTTGATTGGGGACATACCACCTTGTGGCCAGCACTAGTTTAAATCACCAAAAAAAAAACTATTCCAACATGTGATAAGGAAAGCTGATGGTACCCTAGTGGAGTTTGAATGGTGGAATGGAGACACTGCTAATATTGAATGTGTAGGTAAATTCTTATAAAATCACCACATTTTGTGTTTGCCATTCTTTATGGTGGACATACAAAGAAGCATGATTCATGTTGCAGAAGACAAAGACTTTTAAGGTTTTAATATGGGGCAAAAAGAATGGTTTTGGTTTGCAGCCTACTGGCTAACCATTCTTGAGGTGGCCTATGCATGAATGATTTCCACAGATCAGAAGTAATAGGCACTATCTTTTTTGACTTCCGTAGTGAATATCAGATTTGCTAAATTTTCTTTGAAAGTTTACATGATATCCTTATATCTTTTTTGTCAAATCAATAGAGGAAGCTATCAGAATCTGACAAAGAAAACAGTTTTCGGCACTAGGTTAGTTCTCCTGATATGTTGTCTAAGCTAGCTCTAAGTTTGCCATTAATAATTACGAACGAAGGGGAAAGCCTACTTTTCAATTGCCGTATGGTTATTCTATAATTATAGTGGACTTCTACTTCGTTTGCAAAATTATAACAAGCTCCTTTGCTGCCCAATATTATGTTTATGTTAAAATATGTTTCATAATGCCTTAATTACTACCTATAGCACACATCAAAATACATTGATATCACTTGTGTATGTATGGGAAAACGATACGTTGATTTTTTTTTTTTTTGGTCATAATTCTTAGCAAAAATGATATATTTTTATAAAAAAAATATCAAGTTTCAACAAAAGCTTACCACCTTTCTTCAAAAATTGACTATTTTTGATAATTTTTTGTCACCGCAATATGTTTCATGTTTGTATATGTATACATATTTGTATCATCTGCATTTTTTGTGTTTGTGTGTAAGATAATTTTAGAAAGGATTAATTATCTTTTACCCTCTGTGATTTAGCATTAGACTACATCCTATTTATGCTTTAAAAATATCCACTTCATCCCCTAGAGTTGCTTGTAACATGGAAAACGGATGGAAATAACCTAACTGTAACTGCAATTATGTCAGACGCGAACGTCTAATGCTCCAAAAACTGATGTTATAGATAAGATTCTTATTCTCTTCTCAAAATACATCCCTTGGTGAATAAAAGTTATCTATGGTAGTTCTTTTCATTCTTACCCAATTTAGCTTCCAAATATGTTGAAGCAATCTAATTCCATCAGCAAGAGAATTGCGAATGTATCATCTTTATTCTATTTCACTACAATTTTTCATCTCTACTTGTTCAAGATATACATACATTCAACTTTAGAGTTTAAGCTCTATTGATACTCTCATTTTTCTCGCCAGGGAAGGAGGGGGGGGGGGGGGGGGGGAACAGAGATACCATGCTCAAGTATTGGTGGTGGAGGAACAAGAGAGTTGAGGCATCAATAGTGATACTGTGATTGCGACAACAAGGTTGTGCTTGAGGTAGTAGATTCCAAAAAGTTCCAAAGGGTTTTTGTATTTTGTTTGTGAAATGAAGGAGTGTAGTTTTTTGCTTGGTTTTATCCAATACAACGAGAAAGAGAAATGATGCGATAAAAATAGCCGAACAACCATGACAAGTAGGCAGATTTGTGGTAGAGACAGTACATATGAGAGGCCAATTGTGGGTGTTTTAACAATGGGGGATGGTCATTTTTTGTCAAAGATCCAATCTTTGGAAGAGAATTCGAAACTTATGAAAATGTTTGTAGTTGTGTTTATTATGGTCTTATTAATAATTATTGCATGGTAGATGTGATATAATAGGGTCATTGTGAAGAAGTTGTGTAACAAATTGGCATGGCTATAGGTGGTATTTGAAAGTGAATGTAATATCCATGTTATCTCTGTTTGTGTTGATTGATTGATAATAAAATATGTCATTATCTCTTGTCAAATTGGACACAAATTTAGATGTACTAATAATTGCAAATTTGACAAAATGGCTACTCGAATTTTATTAGATATAACCTACTTGGTGAACCTGGTATAACAATGACCATTGCGCATAACTAGCTGTTCATATAAAATGACACCAAATGTAGCTATAAACATTATAGCTTAGCATCATAGGCAAAATTACAAGTGTTATAATGCACTAAGACCAAACTTACAATTGCCAAAACATAGTCCAAATATCATTGTTGTGTGTGCAAAAACAGTGTAGCAGGTTTATTTATAAAAGTGAAAAGTAAGGGTGGAACGTGGAAATTTTAAACAAATTTGGATTTTTTTAAACAAATAAATTTAAAAGTAATTGGTTCAGTATCTAGTGTAGCTGAACTGATTTTTCGGGTAGGTAATTGATTACTTATAAAGATAGATTTGTTCATGGTTCAAATCTTTGCCGAATCAGTAAAATTGGTTTAGGCTCAAATTTTTGGCTCATGAATTGAGTATTCGATTCATGAAACCCCTACAATAAACAAGTAATAACCTTGTTTGTTTTCGAGTAAGATTATACTATGGACTCTATATTGTGGAGCACTATTTCAGACAATGAGATTTATGAGAGTTTGTGTTTTTTTTTACTTAATTCTACAGACAACAACAGAAACTCCACATTGCAGGTCGATAGTCAAGAATTTTTGTTGCTTCTCATCGTTAGTATAATTAACGATTTATCTTCAAATTTTACTTGATTTACAAGGTAAACATATCAACAAGATGTACCAAAAATTTGAAATCAATATGTGCACATAGGGATTGCTTCTCCAAATTCCTAATCTTTACAATATTTTTTGAGAAATTCCAAGCATTATCCACTTCTGTAATGGAAGGTATCAATTCCCAATCACTCGTTTTATTTGGAAAAGTGGAAATTCAGTGGGCCCTCATCGCTTTTCCATCATTTCCTTTAACATTTGGGCCGATAAAAGTTTGCGCTGTGCATTTTGCATCATGAACAGATCTCCCACCGAAAAGGCCCAAACTATTCCAACCCAACCCAATTTGGCCCAATGTTAAGTAGCACGCGGAGCTTAGCCTTTACTTCACTGCAAAGCCCGAGCCCGAATACACGGAATCAGCTGAGTGGATCTTTTCCCACCCATATAAATACAGCTGCGTTCCGGTGCAATGCTCCCTACCGTACCATCTTCGTCTTCCCTCTTTCAACTGCGAAAAAAGAGGCGCTTTCTTCCTAGGGTTTCAAATTTTACTTCGATTCAACTCAAATGGCGTCTCATAACCACCTTGATGACGTAAGAATTTAATTTTCTGTTCCATTATTTGATTTATTTTGTACTTTTTTTTTAATTTTCCGGCGAAAAATACACAGGACGATGATTTTGGTGGCGATTTTTCGTCGAAGCGTACAGGTTCTTATTTCTGGTTTTTTTTTTTTTTATGTATCTGGAAAAAATTTAAGTTTTTTGTTTTTTTTTTTTTTGAACGTTGTAAATGTGGGTCAGGTAATAAGAGAAGCTTCGGAGATTTCGACGATGATGAGGACGATATTTTTGGGTCAAAGAAGGTACTATTTTTAGCCATTATTCTGAAATTTTTGTGTTGCATTTGCATTTACTTACGTGCATTTTAATTGTTTTGTGATGGTGAAAAAATGTGAATTTTGAAATATTTGTAACAAAATGTTTATCGGAAAATAGTTCAATTTTCTTATAATTGTTAACTCGTAGAATTTTCGACTTAAAAGTAAGTGTTAATGTAGGCATAGGTGGAGAAGACATTTGCTTCCTGATTTTTTTTTTTCAAAGTTTGTGGTAAATTTTGTGATCAATTATAAAATTTGGTTTATTTTACTAGAGTATGTGTATTGAACCGTGAATTTTTTTCTTACCATCCTAACGATAATGTGTAATATCAGCATTGTTATATAAATAGAGGATCTTCCATAAGATTTCCTATCAGGATTGATGTAGGACGGACTAAAGTAGTTGTCTTGGGGTTCTTATTTTATTAAAAACTAGGTTAGTTGAGTTTACCAAAATCTGCTTTGATTTACTCTAAAAGTGTTTCGGAAGACACATATTGCCTTCTCTTTGATATGATTTTAACGAAGCTAAAATTTATTTATGGATATATAAGTTAGGGGAATGTTGGACAGCCTTTTGTTTAGCTGTTAGTTGAAGTTTCATGGAAGCTTAACCAGGCTTGTGGAGGGCGAGTAATTTAGACGTCTCATGATTTCTTGAATTTTAGGTTTGAATCTATAACATTTGTCATCTAAATAAATAGTTATCATAGGTGCGCCAAGTGCAACGCAAGGCAGCCTGTGCGCTTGATTTACCACCAACCAGATGCATGTGAGAAGGTGTGCGTTTTTGGAACCTAGGTGCATAGGTGCAAGGATATTAGGCGTGCTTTTCCATTATTCTATGTTTTTGTTTGTGTAATAAATTTAAAGTTGACTACTCTGTTTGGGTGGCTCAAATTTCAGATTGAAGACTTAAATAGGCTAAGGTAATCAACACTTTCGGCGCATATTTCTGTGTAATATCATTCACGTGTTTGTCTTTTAAGATATTTATTTAAGATATTACACATACATAGGGAAGTACACCTCATTTGAAAATCGATTTTTTAAGGATAAAAAGTCAACTCCTCCTTTGAAGAATAATTTCTGAAAGTGTTTAAACTTGAGGTGCTTCATTCAAAGGGTTAATTTATTTGATAAATTTAAAAAAAATAAGTTTTGGTCTAGTTTTATCATAGAGAACACCTGTTGGCGTTTTTTGTTCCTGGTCTCTTAGCATTCAAAACCCTAACATTTCGAGGCACCCAGTCTCCACATATTTGGTTTATTAGATTTTCTTAGCTATTGATAATTATTTGACTTATTTTCCATTTTGTATTAGTCATGTTGTATTTGTGATCCTCTTATTTCATAATCTTTGTTGTTGTACATTTTCCTTTTTAGCTTTTATAAATAAATCTAGTGAAGTTGATTTTAACTTAGCTCCATAGATGTTATGTGTAAGACATGTGCATACTTATCACTCCAATCCCATTTAATTGAGGAACTTTTTGATTTATTCTGCGTGGTGCTTTATAAAGCCTTTAGTCTGTAATCCAACTGTGATACATTTTTAAGCATGTAGACATGATCAATTTTACTGCTCTTTTCTTACTTAGGGGAAATTGAAAGTAGAAGAAACTGCACCTGGTGTGGCAACAGGGATGATTTTGTCTCTTCGTGAGAGGTATAGCTTGTTTACTATGCTAATTTTGTACCTGAGACAAATATATGTAATTTCTTCTTGCCTTTTTTTCCCCTCGTAATCTTAATTTTGGAGTTTCAGATGCTGCTTAAACTTGTGCACTTTAACTTACTTTCCTTGTTGTTTGTTATTGGCAGTCTCCAGAATTGCAAGGATGCCCTTGCGACATGTCAGGTACTTAGCAAATTTGTCTTGGTATTCTGCATTTGGTTAGTTGTTTATTTGTCTTTTTCCCACTGATATACTTAAATATACTGTAATAGTTCAGATATTTCTCCTTTTGAAAGAGTTCGCCCTTATGATTCCTTTCACACATGAATTTGGTCTGATTTTGTGGGAAATGTCATCACCTTGCGTGCATTTGTTTTATAATGCTTTCTTTTGATTTATATAGTGTAGTTCACTGGTCATTTGTTTTACTCTTTGTCTTCTTTCTTTTATAAATTTAAATAATTTCTTAAACAATGCACCTCGCAATTGTCCTCAATTTATTATGATTACCTGCAGCATCAGATGTTTTTGTATTTTCAGATCCAACTTTCTTTTCATGACTCATACATTAATACCAGTGCTTACATTTATACACTTACCCATGTACATGATTTTACATAGTTTGCACAAGGCAAAAGATTCTTAAGAATCTTGATTCTAAAATTTAATTTTATATCAGTAGATGGAATAGATTTGGAGAGAGATGTCATTTGGGGATCCATCTGTCTTCGGGCTCCAAATATGAGTTACTTAGTTTTGAACTTTTGTAGTTTTGGAGTTTAGGTAGCCCCACAGCACCACCCTTCATATTGAATGGGTACCAAGTTAATGGATATCTGGATGTTTTTGCCTTTTGGCAGTCCATTACTTTGAAATAAACATTGAATGAACCGCTATAACCTAACTTTTTAATGGGTTTTGCTCCATACCAATATTTAATTACTGGGACAATTAAAAGCCGCATTCACACCCATATGCCTTTGTGGGTACAAGACCCACATGCATGTACTCTTCAATAAACATAGATAGTTGGCTCTCATCTCCCCTGTACTTTCCCAACCTCTCTCATTACCCTTCCCTCCCTTCCCTCTACTGGTGGAATAGAGGTGGGTAGAACTTCTGACCTATTGAGTTCAACTCTGTTTAAAAGCAATCATAATTGAGCTCGAGGTTGAGTTGATCAGTAATATGATTTCAACTTATATTTTGATTAAAACATTGTATTTGAGATTAACATCACTCAGCTTTGTTGTCCTACATGTTAGTACATAAATATTATAATTTGCGGCTTATATAATTCGTGTTTGTTTGATTAAGCGTGTTTGGGTTCATATGATTATCAGTATAGATAATCTTCATGCTTGAGCTTGACTTGAATGACTACTTGGGATGCTGGAGCTTGATTGTGGTCAAGTTGAGCAAGCAGAAAATTAACCAGTATCATTATAAATTTGACATAAACTAGTATAATGAAAATTTGAGATGCTATTTATCACATGCTTAGGACTTTGGCTTGAACCTTGGATTTTGGATTTGGTTCTTGGAACGAGCCAGTAGATACTTGCATGGGGGTCTACTTAGCAAACTTGGCTCATAAAATCTTTGCCACACGTAGTAGGCACTGGTTCTAAAATGGTTTGTCTGGATCTTGAAATATTGCTAACATTGTGCGTTAAATTTGGCAGTGGATTTAGTTGAGTCTTCCTTAAATGTATTCAATTTCCTTGTTCTATGTCCTAATTGGTATTTTATGTGCAAACGGGGAACCATGCACCATCTACTATTCCATTATTGTAAGTAGTAGGATCGATTTGATCCTACTATTAGGATCACTTTTCTTTAACTGATATGCCCATGCCCAATTTAGCATAGAAATTCTTGATGAATTGGGGTCCATTTAGGACTAGAAGAGATTTAGTCCTTTAGACACTTGCCCTCTTATGCAGCCAATAAGCAGTTTGAGAAAAACTGAAGGATTTTGAAATTGAAGTCCAATTTCTAACTTAAGGCACTTTAGGGAATAATTGATATGGCATCCTAAATTGTTTAGTCTAATATCCATTGAAGTTGGTGTTCTGAGTGATTATTTGATAATGAACTTAGTTCAGTCAGTTTTGTTGAACTATCTTGGGTCAAGGGCCCTTTTTTTTTTTTTTTTTTTTTTTTTGGGGGGGGGGGGGGGGGCTCGAGAAAATACTTATTCTTCAGGTAGGGCAGATTTAATTACGTTAGGCAGGAATGGGGTTTTTTAAATCTATTAAACTCTGAGTTGTGGCTCTTCCCGTTGGCTATTTAGGAATAAAGAAGTTTTTCCAATAGATATGCTAGTCTTGAATTGTTTTGCAATTCTGACACCAGTTCTGATCCTTGGTTGCCCCTTTTAGCAACTCTTTCCACAACAACAGGTTAATTTTTCCATTATTGGTGGAAATCATAATGCACTTCCACATTCTCTGTTTTTTTTTTTTTGTTTGAAGCCTTTTCTCATAAAATTGCACAAACACTGAATATATAAACGGGCTCTCCCCAACCCTAACAATGATAGGAGATTTAAGCTCACAGCACCCATTATGTTATGGAATTTCCAGATCCAGCATCCGTCTTGTGTGCTTTATGTGGACTCCATGATTCAAGATATATAGCTACTTTGACAGGGGATTGAAGCTGGGATAGAAGTCTAGACGAAATTTTTTGTCACTTCTATCTCTTCGGATGCATGAGTCCTTTGTTCCTGTTTTAACTCTACTGTGAGTTCTTGGAGGAACTATTAATACTGTAGAGAGATGAGATTGTAGTCAAAGGACTACATATGCTCGATATCGCAACAAATGATGAAAAGCTGTATTATCCTTCAAATGGGTCAAATGACTTTTGGTGTGTTCCGTATATCATCTGTTCACACTTTTAGCTCGAATGTTGTCAATCGAAAATTAATTTGACCCAGTTATGCACGTCTTCTTGGACATTGAAGTCAGAATTAAATGATTTCCAATTTTCTTCTGTTGAAGTCAGACAAATTCATGTTGTTCTCAGCTTGTGTAAAATTATTCACTGAGAATTTATTTTATTGTTGTATTTGGTTTCAGACAGATCTTGCAGTTGCCAAGTCTGAGATTCAGAAGTGGCAATCTGCATTCCAGAACGAGTCCTTTGTGCCACAAGGCACAACCCCAGGTTTGTCTTCTCTTGAACAGCTTTATTGTCTTAGTACCCTTCTGTCCAATTTTGTATGGCAGCATTTGGCTTGTCACAATACCTAATGCAAAATAAAAGTGGAAAACATGTGAGCCATGAGATGACTTTATTTCCAATATAAAGATATAAACTAGTATGTGGCGGAGACAACTACTTTGTGATGTATTGAATATCTTCCCTTTCAGGAAAAGTGTGAAACAATTTAGGGCATGTTAAATAGTAAAGTATGACTTGCTAAGTGCTTTACTTTTCTGTCTTTTGTTCCCCTGGGCCCCGCCAGAGGGTGTTGGGGTGGGGTGGGAGCCTGGTTGTGTGGGGGGAGGGTACCGGTGATTCACCTTATTGAGATGTCTGTATGCTTGTACATAATATATACAAAAGTCTTCACTTTCCTTATCTCTCACAAATGGGTTTTATTATCTTCTTCACAGAGCCAAAACTAGTAGTCAGTTATCTGCAGAATCTGAGATCCTCTGAGGAGTCGCTGCGAGAGCAGGTTCTCTTTTAAACTTTCTTTAGCTTTTACAACATCTCGTTGATTTCACTTAATAAATGATAATTTTTGGATTATCAGCTGGAAAAAGCAAAGAAGAAAGAAGCTGCATTTATTGTTACATTTGCAAAACGTGAGCAGGAGATAGCTGAGCTGAAGGTGAAAATTTTTGTTTAAAAGCTTGAAATGTAAACTATGTTCTTTCTGTTGCATGGAAGACATGTTTGGCATGCCGTATTTATTCTATATCTTGCTATTTGAGCAGGAATATTTTGAATGAACATGTTCTAAGCTCTTAATTTAAATGTTAGGTTCAGTGGAATAAGTGGTAAAAAGTACTGTTAGGTTGAGAACACCAAAACTAATTTTCTCCATAAAAATGTGAAATAGGGACTAGAAAAGTTTTAGGTCTTTTGAAATGGTTGTCCTTTTGGTTAAACGGTGGACTTGAGCTTATGTAGGTTTGCACCATATAAGATGTTGTTGTGAATACTAGCTTCTGGCATACCATAAAATCATGACTTGCAGGCACTTGTATATACTATGTCACTGTAACTTCCTTTTAGTGTAGAGAATAATCCTTCTTCGCCTTCCAGAATTTGCATCTGGATCGTGATTTGGGAATTTTGACACGAAGAAAAGAGAAGTAATTTTTAAGTGGTGGGAAGAGAGAACAAGATGAGAAGAAGTTAAATTACTTTTTCCCCTTTCAGATTTGGTTCTTGCTTCCTGTCAGATTTGAAAAGTCTGGAACAAGGGTATTTCACAACATTCTTTTCGAGTTCTTTTTTTTCTCCAGTTCTCTCCATTGAAACATTTCTTAAAGAAGCAGACCATATAAACAGTTTCCAATGCTTCCCCTTTTTTTCAGCTTCTATGAATAAAATATTAATGATATATCTGTATTTAAACTGGAATCATCTGATAAACTGTATTTTGCTTGTGTGGAGTTTCATTAATTAAATAGAATGTAACATTCCCAAGATGATTGATTGATCTAATTCTTCTTTTTTTTTGTTTTTATATCATGGTAGGTCTGTTAAGCTTCTTTTTCTTTGCCATAAATTTATTCTCCTTGTGAGTATCTTTAATATTCTTATGTTCACTTTCTTTGAAATGAATGTTCAGTCAGCAGTTAGAGAGTTAAGAGCTCAACAAAAACCGCCATCAATGCAGGTAACATGCAAGGGCTCTGGATTTGTTCCTTGAAATATTGCCTTTTAGCTATGGGTTTTTACCCCCAAAGGGAAAATTGACATTGTATTATTATCCATTGCTTTTGGTATAGATAAGTCGCAAAATGAACTTCATGTTAGTAAACATAATTTAAGTCCTTGTAATTTGTAAAACTACAGCAGTGGCAATTTGGCATTTATGTCTAAAGTTAAAATCTTTACCATCAGAAGTAGTGAAAAACATTTTCTCTGTGGAGTGTTGAGGTTTTATAATTAGCATCTTTTTGATTGCTACATTCATAGTTTAGAATTACTTTTTAGCTGCTGCACCTTATCTTGTTTTTGGGTGCAGCCCCTTCAAATATTTGAAGTTACATCAATTTGTGCTAACAACATTCATCATTGCTTGGATTTCTCTCGTCATTGATTTTTTACTTTTTCCTGCCTCCACCAACTCATTCTGTCCACACAATCCGTGGTCACACAAGATAAATTAAAATAAAGAGTCAGGCAAATTCATGTATGAACTGCTGAAAGCAAGGAAAGGAATACAGCATTTTCGTCTTTTTTTTTTTTTTTTTTTTTCTGTGGGGGGACTTTGTGCTTGTGTGGGCCTTTTTTTTTTGGGGGGGGGGGGGTGGCGGGGGGGTGGGGTGGGAGGTGGGAATTGGGTTGGATGTGGGAGAAGAGGAAGGGGTCATGGTTTTGAGAATAATGCGTCAGTGTGGCTCGGTTATATTATTCCTGTATTCTCCTCTCAATTTTTACTGCTGCTCTTCAGCTTCTGATTGTGTTGATGATTTCATGACAGGCAAGGAGGTTATTATTAGATCCTGCAATACATGAAGAGTTCATGCGATTGAAGGTGCGCTGTCTAGGCTTATCAATTTTTTTGCTAATAACCATATATAACAGTTATATTTTGTGCTTCTTGTGTCAGCATATTAATATTTTGCCTCTTTACTTTGACTATTTCAATGCTAGAATTTGGTGGAGGAGAAGGATAAAAAGGTGAAGGAGTTGCAAGATAATGTAGCTGCAGTCAATTTTACCCCACAAAGCAAGATGGGAAAGATGTTGATGGCAAAGTGCCGGACTTTGCAGGAGGAAAATGAGGAGATTGGAAATCAAGCTAATGAAGGAAAGGTACTAGTGATGCATTATTGCATTGTCAGAGGTCTGATGTATAATTATGCCCAGTTGAACCGGATTGAATTATTGAAAATTGAACTGGATGATATACATTAGTTGTGCATACAATTGAATAGTCAACCAAAATTATTTGTGATATATGGATGGCACTGCATATTTTCTTCTCTAAGTTGTAAGATAACAGGTAATATATCGTATTAACTTTATTGATAACCCTTTTTTTTGTTTGTCAGATCCATGAATTAGCCATGAAACTTGCTTTGCAGAAATCTCAGAATTCAGAACTCAGAAGTCAATTTGAAGGTCAATACTCTCACAAGTTTCTTTTTGAAGATTTTGGTTATGATGTTTTGAATATGTGCTTCTATCTCATTTTTCTTTGAAGTGTTGTTGTTGGTGCTATTACAGTTTGATTCTGTTGGTTAGCCAAGTAGTACTCAGCTTAAAACTAAGTTTTGCAGGTTACTTCCTACTCTTGTCATGTACAGCTCTGGGGCTGATGTTCTTGGTATCATCTGTGGATTGTAATTTGAGTTTAACCTCTTGAGGCTACAAACTATACCAACTATTAATTGGATATGGTCATAAAGCAATGTCAGGATTAGGAGACATGGTATTTTCTGTAACAGAATGCTAGGAAAGGTGATAATTGGATATAACCTGGTGGTTAAGCCTCTCTATTCTGTCTTGGAATGAAGTCTCCTTCCTCCCCTCCGCTTGTTAACAATTTTTTTAAATTTTTTAAAAAAGAAGTAATTGCTCAGAACTCTAATTAATTCCTTTCACATATACTCCTGGTAATGCATGGGGAATAGTGTCAAGCAAGATTAGCTGAATATGCTACCGGAGCAGAATTAATTACTCATGCCAACTGCCAAAAAAATTGGGAGAATAAGCTTCTAAAGCTAACTGGGGACAAACTTACTAGATCTTGTAAGGCACCTTTCCTCACACATACAAAATACTTTTCAAGTCATGAGCATTTTTATCTACTGGTCAGAACATATCATTGTGCCCGTATTCAGCTAGATATTCCCATTTGTAGTATTTTCTTTGATATTTCTCCTTTTGGAGATTTGAATAGGATCATATTTCTTTTATATTTAGGACTTAATTAATTAGGTTCTTGCTCTTGTGTATGCTCAAGATGTACTATGTTGGATTAGTTTAACTACTGTTACTTTTAATGTTGAAGTTAGCTTCATTTTTTTGCTAAGCCTTGTGTCAGATCATTTGAGTTTGTTAATAATACAATTTGTTTTATCATAATCAAGAAATGTTTAACTCATGTTATTCTTGTTATTCATTATTGGCTCCATGGTTCTCATGAGAGTGCTAAAGCTTCTTATGTAGCCTGGTTTATTCCCCTTTTGTCTTTCATGGAAGCAGCTCAGAATCATGGCTTTTTTGATTTTTTATAGTATTAGCTCAAAATGATTTGTTTTACCTTTTGCCTGGGAAATTCTTATGAGTGGCATTTTTGCTGTTTATAATTTTGCTTGTGTTGGCACATGCAGGATTGTGTAAACATATGGAAGGACTGACCAATGATGTGGACAGATCAAATGAAATGGTATGTACTTATTGCTGCTGTTTCTTTATTCTTCATCGAATAATAGTGGTGTGTTGAAAAAAGATAAGTTTCTGATCACCACCTAGAGCTATTTTTGGCTTAATGCTTTAGTTGCTAATAGGTAGGGAAAATAGCATAGAGAAAGGAAGACACTTGGATTTTTGGACAGACATAATGAATAGCATTTATAGTTGTAGCAGCAGCAGCAGCAGCAATAGTAGTAACAATAATAATAAGAAGAAATTGTGGATTGAGTTAATTGTGGATTATGTCTTAAGCTTTCTAGTTTTGGTTAGTTATACAATGAATGTGTGTGGAAGAGTGAAAGTCTTTGCAGGTTTAGGACTGATTTAGTTATACAAGCTATGTAATGCTTATCATTCAACAAGATTTACAGAACTAATGTGGTGTTCTTGAAGCCTTTTAGTTATAGGATGAAACTTGAGCCTAGATGTGAACTATTTGATGTTCCTATGCTTGGGGTTTGTGGTTATAATGCGGGCGGATTTTGATTTTCAAGTCATTTAATGTGGTTGCAGATCTTTGACATGGTCTGGAAGTATTTGTTTTATTTAGATTTGGGGGAGAGTAACCTCAAATAATATTTGACAAGAACTATGGTGGTAGGTTCCCAAGGGCAAGGGGAACTTGTAACCAGGGAAGAAAAGAGGAAGCATAATTTTGTCTTAAGTAGATGAAACAGATACAGCTGAATGCAAAGGCCAAACATTGGATGTGCAAATCATTGGTCCTTGACTAATTAGAATTTTGTATGCTAATTTAATGTGATATTAGTCTGCTACGAACTGTAATCTGCGCACACCAATGGTCAAACTCATCATGCAGATAAGACACCAAGTGGTTTGAATGGTCTTCTTTGCAACTGTCATCAAGTTGGTTTGTATACTTGTAAATCATATTCTCTTGCAGGTGCTTCTGTTGCAAGAGAAGCTGGAAGAGAGGGATGCAGAGATCACAAGGCTAAAGCTGGAATTACATCAGAGAAGCGTGATGGACAAGGAGAAGAATGAATTAGCTGTTAATGAGATTCCCAATGCTGAGGGAACAATATCAGTTGAAACTGAGACTTAAAATAGTCTCGAGTTTTGTATTTTTCTAGAATTTCCTTTTTGCTTGTATGTACCTTGTACATTAATTGGTTTAATTTTTGGTCAGGATTTTGAAAACTAGATGTGTAGCAGTTAAAATACACTTCCCCATTTCCGCTATTCCCAAAAGGAATTAAAAGATCCATCCACCTGAGATTAGAGGAAGGAAAAAAAGGTTTTGCTGCCATTATCGTGTATTGTATTAGTGCCTAATTATGGAGGCAGCCTTGGCTGATCAATTCCGAGTCCGAAGCAAACACGTTAGCTGTTACGGTAGGACTAAATAGCCCGGCGTACATTTGCTATTATTATTCTTGAACGAATTTTTAGTGAACCCTCGTATTCATAATAAAACATAGTAATATATATATATATATATATATATATATTCAACAAGTATAAAGGTATTTTCGCTTGAAAGCTTTGGTTAACTTTAAAATTCAAATGGGGGATTTGTGTTGTTTTCTCAATGTGCATTTGATTTATAGTGTTATTCAAGTGATAAAATCCAATGTTTCACTCTACATCTGGAAACATGGTGATAATTTAAAGGGTACAAGTGTAATATTCCCGGCAAATATAGTGACCACTATGAAGTGGGTTCTGAGTGAAGCTAGGTTTGATGAGTACAATAGCAAAACTTATATTTCACTTTCGTCCTATCCTCCATTTGAACTTGTCAAGGGTTGTCGGCATAACACCGAGCAGAATATCATGAGTCGTGAATATAAAACGATACACCATTTGCGTCCGCACCCGTCTGCCATCTTCTGTCTCGTTTTGGTTCCTGTTACAACGCCCATGGACTTTTAGGTCTCTTCCAGCCATATGAACAAAAACATGCACAGATACACGGCTTCAACCTTTCGAGTAAAACAAAAACTTTAATCCCCCAAATTGGAAACTATGGCTGCATTTGGATGGGCTTTTTTTGGAGTGTTTTTTTAAAAATTTTACTTTAGATATTTTTTAAGAACATTTAACGTTTGGACAATATTATTTTTGAGAAATAATTAGGAGGTTTTGTCCAAAATCTAAATTTGTAGACACACACACACATATACACATGCACCCGCACAAACACATACATACATACATAAATACACACACACACATATACATGGCATACATACACACGCGCACACATATATAATATGTATTTACATTATATATATAATATAATATATACATACATACATACCTATACTTATATTATGTAAGTAAATATATAATATATTATATAATATATATAGATAATATATATTACAAGTACAAATATACGTATGTACATGCACGCATGCATGCATACATACATACATACATATATATAATATAATATAATATAATATATATATATAATATGTACATACATAATATATATAATAAATTTATTATACGTAGATACATATGTATGTACATGCATGCATACATACATACATACATACATATATTTATATATAAATGTATAATATAATATATATATATTTGTATATATTATACGTATATACATACGTACATATATATTTTTATATATAAATATATAATATATAATACATATTTATATATAATATATTTGTATATATTATATGTACATACATACGTATGTACAAGCATGCATGTACATACGTATCATATGTGTGTGTGTGTGAAAGTGAGTGTATGTTCTTGGTGTTCTTGGTGTGAGTTTGAGAGTGAGTGTGTGTTTTTGGTGTTATTGGTGTGTAAGATTTTAGTGTGTGTAAAAATGTGTGTATGCGCGCAAAACCAAAAAATGTGCCAAAAACACTTTTTCAGTGTTTTTTGTGCCAAAGAAACTCATTTTCTAAAAAACAGGTCATCCAAACACACTCTGTGATATCATCTCTTCAAGTGAGATAATACTGTGATTGACTGAATATCCAGGGCAGAATGCCTCCCTCCGAGCAAATTCTAACTAATATTCAGAGGATGCGTCTTTTGTCTACCATGCCGAAGATATTCCAACTAGTTATTGTAGGATGTTTCTTTCATTTCACATTGTACAATGAATGCTTTTTTCTGCTATCATCCCAACCCAATCCTGCATTTCCTTTGTTTCCAATTGCCTGCAACGGTTCCACCAAACCCTTGGTGGTTCTACCAAGAGCCTCACCCTGTAAATGCCGTTAAGACATCAGATAGAAAAGTACAATTATTGATGTGGGAACTCAAGTTTATTCCCGTCTCAAGTAAAAATGAATAAATAAATATATATAAGACTACTAATTATTGAACGGCAGCAAACTAAACCAGTATCCAAGGCTGAAATGCCCCACTGAACAAACTATTTCCTCCCTGATTTTCTCATTGCAGGACTCGCTGTTGTTGCTGCAGCAAGGGCATTTCTGAAGTCATTTGCAGAAAAATGATTGCTGCCTCTGTGAAGGTGTCTTTCTATCCTCTTGCCATGGATATCAACATCTAGAATTAGAGCTATCAAAACCAAGTGTACCATAAAAAAGCTTACCTCCTTCCAGCCCATGCTTTCCATAAGTCTTCTGGCGTAGCTGCCCGCTCCAAACGAAATGCTCTGGGATTCAGCTGCGGCTTCCTCTGGACAAGCTGAAGTGGGAGATGATGGAGCTAAGTCAGCATCATGCGGTGCCTTTTTTTGTCCAGGACCAACACCAAAACCGCCATGCAAAGTTCTTCTCTCAGCAGCCCTATCCCTATATGCATATTGTCGCTTTTCCTGGTAGAGCAATACAAAACTCAAATATGCAATAAAGCAGATGGGGACAAAGAGAAAATGTATCAACACATGCACATGCTTTCTTCCTCAATTGCAAGATAATGATAGCTCTACATTTTAAAGTACCAGATCCATAGAAACCGCCTTATAATCATAGTAGAACCAAGCTTGTGTTAGTGAAGAGCATAGTTGTCGAATCCCGATACACATCGTATGTCAAAAATCATTTTTACGATACATATCATATTGCATATTGTAAGATATATTTATAATTTTTGTGTGAAAAATACTAAAATACTAAATACCTCATAAATCTAGACATTTTTGCAGTCGCTATATAGGTAACGCACTAATTGATACTAGAGATAAATTTACACATTAAATATCTCACATGAAGGCTCTAAGTGATGCTAGAGACAAATTTTACCTAATAATATTTCACAAGAAATCCAGGAAGATAGAAACATAAAATATTAACAATTAAGTCATTATGCAACATTTGCATAAAACTATTTAAATAATTTGCAGATAAGAAGATTCTTATATGAAAAAAATAGAACAAATTATAAAATTTTCCAAGTCATAAACTAAATTTTGTAAAGTTAGAAATTCAATTTAAGAAATTTTAACCTCCTAAACTCTCTGTTAAAGATTCTATTTATTAAATATACATGGATATTAATTGAATGAAAGTATTGAAACAGTAAATATATTAAGAATATTTCTAGTTTGGCTATATAATTTAATTAGATTAGATTAAATCTATAGAATTTTTGCATTGTATGATATGTTTGTATCGTTCATATCACGTGATATGCTTCCGTATCACAAGATACGTTGTCAAATGGGATACGTTACTAAGAAACGTACCAAAATGCCTCAAACATAATATGTATCATAGGATATGTATCGTGATCATAAGATACTAACAACTATGGTGAAGAGGACTACAACATTTCCAAAGAAATTAATAGCACCCTCCATGAACATGAGGCAAGCCAATCAGTGCTAAATACAGACCAAACATGAAAATCACTTTATCTTAGCTGAATTTGGCACATTTGAGCAGCAACTTATATAAGGAGACATTCAAACAAAAAGCTAAAAAAAAAAGTAATCAGTATTCATGTACTACTTTGGGAGGTTACAAATGGTGAGGGGTTCTGACAGATAAAACTCATGATTATCAGAAAATGTTCTTTACTTGCTCCAATCATGAAAGTAATTACATTTTTTGATTAATACTCTATTAGGACAGCATTTGGCCTGAATACAATTACAAAGTTTGAGGTTTCAAAAAAATTTACCCAGACAGTTCCCACTTATATTCAGGAATCAATACGCATTTACTTGTGTGATATTTTTCCTAGAATATTCATCATGTTTTACAGGAAACCATGGGATTTATCATTAGAAGAGAATAATGAAAGGTATAAAAAGCTTAGACTTGCTGAATTTACCTTCTTTAGTGGATGAGGGTGCTCTGCTGATGTAGACGCTTCATCAAAAGCACCAGGTCCATCAAGTCTTGGAAGTTGTTGGATTTCTCTATTAAGAAATAGCTGAGGAAAGCCCCAATCTTTTGATGGATCTGAAGAATTGTACGACAATACGGAGGCCAGATATTTTGAGCTAGGTCTCCTCAGTCTATATATTTGGCCTGCATGAAGGGAAAAAATTGAAGCAAAAACTAAATATCACAATCCAGTGTAAAATATCTAAACATTGAAATTAGAACAATACCAGTTCACACTCATATATATTCCATAGTTCTCTTTTGCAGCAAATATCCTCAAAAGAATTTACATGGTGGAACCCTATGATGGATGATGGACTGACTTTAAACTGGTAAATGAGCTGATTTCAATTTTCTCTCACACTAAGCTGTTTTGAAGAGTTATCGTTTGTGTTTTTTTCTAAAATGTTTTTTCCATAATAATAATAATAATAATAATAATAATAATAATAATAATAATAATCTGAAAGATGCTAATCCTAGAATAACCCTAGAGGTGCTTTTCAGGTCAAATTTTGCTTTTATAAAAATTAATGACAAAATTCCGTTTCAAAATTTTAACCAGTTTTATAAAATCATCTTTTTAAAATTACCTTTTCACCCAAATGCCAAACAGGAACAGCTCCAATTACATGCTTGCTTAGAGTCACAGAAGGTTCATAAATATTGAGGATGATCGTTAGCCTAGGATGCTGCTTCTTGTCATAGCGTAACTTATCTGTACAAGAAACGCTACTGAAGGAAAGACTTATAATGGCAGAGAATGAAAATATAAATAACTTATGTTTTAATTACTCAATTAGCAAGTCATTCAAATGATAGAAGAAAGACAACAAACAATTAAATGGTTCGATATTTAAAAGGGAAACATAGCTTGCAATAGAATATTCTTTTATGACTCAAACAGATAAAAATTCTATTATGACTCAAACAGATAAAAAAGAATATTCTTTTCTCCTTATGGAAAAGTAAAGAAAAAATATATATTTTTTTTTATCATGGAGCAGCAGTTGAAAGTAAATTCAATTAGAAACACATGTAGCGGTAAAGGAAATTCAATCAGAGAGCAAACCTGATGTAGCTTGAACAAGATCAAGATGAACTGCACGAATTGGAGCAGTTTTCAATCGAATCGCGCCTGATGGTACTGATGGATGCAGCTTGGACGAGCTTTTAACCAGTCGTCCAACCAATCTGGCCACCTGACGTTTTCCATCCTTCCCAGTCCCTCTGATAATGTCCCAATCCCATAAATCCACTATTTGAATATCTAGATCCAGCTCTTCGTTTGGCTCAGAAACTTGACCATACTGTGCTCGCCAGTTCTCTTCCTCCCAAGAGGCACCTGCACAAAAATTCCTTGCTAAGAAAGAAATGCATCTCTACAAAATTTTGCAGATAAGTGATGTTGCCTTAATTTACACAGAAGGCATGTAGCTATTTACTATACATATTAACTGTTCAAGAGACCCTTCTATTTCTGTCTTCAAACTCATTTGCAGTTTATCTAGCCTGAAAGATATTAGGACTTTGTCATTATATTGATTGTATGAGAGCAAATTAATCAAAGGAAATTGAAAATTTTGTGTCAGTCCCACAATAAGCTCTGGCTGATGTAAAACTAAAATTTATTTCTTCTTTTCTTCTGTTATTGATGGGGAGATGGTCTTAGTGTTGAGTGGGGGTGCAATGAAAATTAACTATTTTGAAGAAGCACTTGTTCCAAGTTTACATGTAATACGCACCTTCATCAATAATATTTCTGGTTGAATCAGTTGAACCAAAATCATCATCAGGGATCCATTCACCTTCTTCTAGTTCATAGGTATCATTCTCCCCTGCAACTGACAAAGCAGACCTGTTTAATTTCTGCTCCATGTGAACCAGTCCGACTAAAAACAACTGGAGAAACTTTCACAAACCATCTGCTGTAGCATGTAGGGCATCTATTTCATTAGTTACTGTAGGTATCACGATGTCAGAAGAGGTGCCAGCAGCTTGGTTGGGATACCCCGACAAATAAAGATCAATTAGTGTATCTTCAAGCCTGATTAGAAAAACACCATAGTTGTTAGGCTCACAAAATAAAATTACAATCTTTGACAAAAAAGAACGGCTGAAGTCGCACACCATTCTGACGGTGGAGACGGACCTTCTGTGAAATGATTGCCGGTGGATTCCAGGTTATCTGCACAAGTGTCAATCAAGAAGTTCTGATCAATAAATTATAAAGCTAATCAACTCTTTTCTGCATCAACAAGTAAAAATACCATACATGTGGTCTAATAATGATCATCAACACTTCAGGCTAAGTTGCACGGAGCATTTTCCTTGATACCCATTCATGTAGTGAGTATATAAATCAGCAATATTTGGGTCCAAAAAAAAAAGGTCACGATTTTATCAATTAGCAAACTTCAATCCTCAGTTATCCTTGTTTATTGTAGTGCTTCTACATTCATACAGCAAAATAACTTTTACAGACAAAGCTCATTTAATTAAATCTCTTCCTAGTAATGGAAAAAGAGCTTTTATTCTACAAAAGCTCACTACCTGAAATTAACATAGTATTAATAACACATCCCATCTAAAGAAAAATTCTAGATCAAATCTTACTGCCCACTCATGAAAAGCTTTGATTTTTTTTCATACATTGAGCGATGGACATGCACTGTTGAATAATTCCACACACGTCATCATTAAACAAACCACAGTTTCACATTTCAGTAACCTACTTCTGTTTGAAATTATAAAACATGTATTCACAAATACACAAAAAACACAAACTTCGAAGATCATCAGAAGATTCCGAATTTACAAGCTTAGTAATTTACCAGTTGAGTTTTCAGCAGAAAATGTTTCAATCCTTGTTGCTAGACCTTCACAATCGTTATGACTATTCGCATCTATACATTGCTCATCTTCAACAAAGTTATCAGAAGCCATTCCTTCACAATTATTCAGACTTTCACACTGGTCAACCTAGAGAGAAAATTCAAGTAGACAATCAAAATTATATAAACTATACATGAAAACAATTAATGTATAAACCAAACAAAAAAAAAAAAAAACAAAACAAAAAAATATTCACCTTATCCGAATTCGAACCAAGGAGCACATAATTCCCATTCTCATATTTGTAATATAAGCCATCTCTGCTGCTATAGTACCAGTCTTCATGTGGATTATAATAGAAACCAGTGCTGCATCATATTAAAATCAAGAACTTATCAAAAGAAAAAAAAGGGGACAAATTCAATTTATTAATATTAATCCACTAGAAAACAAAAAGTGGGATTCAATTTTCTACTTCTAAAACGCTCAAATATGCATGACACAAGCTTACAGGGTGTATATTCAGGACGGATAATTGTAAATTATCATAAACCCTAAATTGCAAGTACACAAGAACAAGAAAAAGGGCCAAAAAAAAAAATAGTATAAGAAATCAGAAATGGAAAAAGGGCTAAGAGAGAAACCTGGAGTGATAATAAAGCTGAGAAGTTTCATCCCATTCGAAGCTGCAATCAGTTGTTTCGTTTTCTTGAAGTGGTGGTTGTTTTTGTTGTTGAGAGTGGACGTCGTCGGTTCCCGCCATTTACAGTTGTTAAGGAATTTCCTTCCTTATCATGCAGTGCAAACTAATTAATAGCACTCTCAAAAGTATTTTTGTTAGTGTTCATTTTCTTGGCTATTGTGATTATATAAAAGGACAAATATAACACTACTTTTTATTCCAATTATAATTTAATGTTGGAAAAAAAATTGGGTGGTTTGTTATAATTTAATGAAAAATAAAGATATATGCATTTTTGTATAATTAAATCATAAAAAAGTTCATGTATTTGTGTATGTGTGTATTCATATCAAATGTAAGACAATTTTTGCTTTGGATATTTGTGCTCATTCTAATCTATATAGAAATTGTGATTCCTAGCATATTTTACTTCAAAGATTCCTAACATATTTTACATCAAGTACCATATTTTGCTTCAAATAAATAAATAAAATGGAATAAGATTTAAACTATATCCATTTCAAAGTATTTAATTGTAATTTGTTGTTTTACCAATGTCTCTAGAAATGTTAGTGGAGAGAGTAAAGTTAATCCTTGGTTTTTCTTTTTAGAATTTGTTTATAGTTTTTGAAAAGGTTTCTCCTATAATGGTTAGTAGTACAATTGTGATTTCCCATTCATGAATTAAATGATAAACCATCTATTAATTAATAAATAATCTATCAACTAATACAACCGGAACACTTTTGATTTAAATTGCCTTTAGTAATATCACGGAATTATATATTTTTGCTAGAAAGATTGATTATTTACATTGTAAATTAATGATTAATTTTTAAGGGTTGGCTCTTTAATCTATAGAGTACTTAGTTAGATTTTTTTCACTCCTAAATTTCAGCTTGGATAAATATAATTTTACTTGAAATTAAACCAAATTTAATTGCAAATTTCACTCCACAAATTTCAACCGTTCTTTTGCAAGTAAGAAGACCAATAAAAACATTGTCTCTTTTGAATTGAAAAAATATCCCCCTTTCAGAATAACAATCTAATCATAACTTGAATTTTTCTTCTTTGAATTTGATATTTTTCTATATTTTCTGTTGATAAATATCAAATCCACATTAGAAATATATACGTTAGTAACAAAGTGACCACTCTGAAAAGGCCAGTTTTTGTGATTCATTATTTAAAAAGCAGATTGTCTTTTTACTTGTGAAATGGCCAACTAAATTCCAACATAATACAAGTATTGCACTGCTTTACAGGAAATTAAAAGTTTGAAGTACTATAATACTATAATTGAAAGTTTGAGGGGCAAAGTGCTAACACAAATAGTTCAGAGGTCCAAGTTACAATTTGATCATTAAATCTCAATGAGGGATTCGGATTCCAGGACGTACAAATTTTATGTCCGCCATGCTCAAAGCAGAAAAAAAAATCCTCTTGACTAACGATTTCATTTTCTCTTTCAAAAAAAAAAAATTCATTTTAAATTGCATAGTAATAATTGCAATTTCTGTTTATTTTGTCTGTTAAGCAAAATTCAACTTTTAGAGCTGTAAAGACTAACAATCGATCACTTAAATCCTGAAGCCCACTAGCTACAAATGGGCTGGACATAGAAGTTTGTGCGTCTTAAACTAGGCCTTGGGCTTGCAAATTTTATAGCTTTCTAATCTTTTGATATTGGTCCATATGTTTATCCATAGGCTCCAGTCTGTCAGTTTCGGTAGATCATTTGAGCTTGGATTATCAACTACGAAAACAAAACAAAGAGGAAATATCTATGTATGTCTATGTGTGTGTACACACACGTATATACACACAAACACAGACACACGCACGCACATACATACACATATCTGTCTCTGTGTGTATATACAAATACACGTGTGTGTTTGTATGTGTGGTGGAGTTGGGAGGGGGGGTGGGGTCTATATATGATATTGATTATGTAAGATATTGGGAGAAATGTTTATGTTAGAAATCATTTGCAGTTATTAGAAGAACAATCCATCCACGAACTTTTGCCAAAATTGTCTTAACACGTATAATTTAGATGCATGTTGGAAAATTTATTGTGTTATTTGAAAATTTGTGGGAAACAATTGTACCAATGACTTACTTCTTAATGCAATATGCTAAAGTGAATAAGCCAATTCATATTTGTTATGTGAGGGTTTAAATGTGTTGTAGTTTGTATAATATTTTATTACTTCTAGTTTATTATAGTTTTTGGTCAAATATAGAATAAAAGAAGTACTTTTGGTACATCAATCAACTTGTACTTGCTTTTGTAATGTACCTAAATCACCCTGTCCAAAACGTTGAAATTTTATGTGTTTGAGAGTAAGCATATTATGAAAAATAATAAGAGAGGAAAATTTGCTAATTAATAATCTCTGGATTTTTGTTCTTGATATCATTAAACATATAGTTTTAAATAACTGAAAATGAAACTTGTATAATAAATATGGCCAACGGAGTATTGTTTTACAGTTATCCATTTCCCACGGTTTAAGGGATCTAAGTCAACAACTTTACTCAGCAATCCTAAAGGCCAAAAGATTACTAAATTATTTTTATAGTGTACTTATGATCATCAAATTATTTTTTATTTCAAATTAGCCACTAAGTGTCCACTTTTGGCCGCAAACAATTTTTTGATTTAAAATGGGCCATCAAACTATTAATTGATCGTTGAAAAGAAAATATATTTGATGGTTTAAATTATTTCAGCTCTAATAGTTTGATGACACATTTGAAATATGAAATAATTTGATAACTATAAGTACACCATAATATAGTTTATACGTGATCATATAGAATTTTCTCCTTTAAACATGTTTGACTCTGATCACTCATTACGTGAATATAGATTTTGAAAGGGAAACCATACACATCTAACTATACACATCTACAATCTAATAAAAACTTTCTCAATAATTTAAAAAAATTTTAATTTGTGATTTTAATCAAACACCATAAAGGGAATGATTGTTCAGTATTAAAAGAAAAACATAAATTAAAGACAAATCTAGGACATTCTTCATAAGTTTCTTGAACAAGGGTCAAACTAAACGATATTAATTTCCTAATAATACACCGCTATTTAGACGGTGTGTTGTTTCAGTTGATAATAGTGGTACACATAATTACTTTATTAATGGAAGATGTAGCTAGAAACTTGTAGAGTAGAAAATTCTCAAAGTAGTCACAGAAACATCAGAAAAATGGCATTTGGCCACTACATAATACAAAAGGAGCTACTCCATTTCCCATGGAAAATTTGTACCGACATAATAATATGTTGTTAGTGCTTAATATGGCAGACAATGATTAAATGGCTCCGTATAGAAGGAGACTTACGTTTTATATTGACTAATCTATGCCCCTAACTCTTAATTAGTTTAGCTGGTGATTTTGTTTGTTTCAAGTTTCAAGAGGGGTCATAATCCTCTCGAACACTGGTAGCCGTGATGGCAAAAGTAACTAAAAATATGGGATGAGTTTTTAAAATTTAGGGAAGTTAATATATTCAAATTTAACTTGCGTTTCTTGTTTGGTGATAATGTCAATGCCAACTAAGATTTGGAGCTCCGACTTTGAACTGAGAATCATTTGAGTTTAAATGGGCTCAAATGTGACTTCAATTTTCGCTTTATAATCAGTGGCGAAGCCAGGAATTTGTTTTAGGGAGCGAGTCTATAATTAAGAAATGTTACGCTTGAAGCTAACTTACGAAAATAATATCTTGAGGGCATACTTAATTTTCTTTGTTAATATTTGGGGGCGAAATATAATATTATAAAAAATTTTACTTAGAAAAAAAAATTTTCACAAGTTGGAGGGTTTGGGGGGGGGGGGGGGGGGGGCTTCCCGCCTCTACTTATAATTAACTCAAAATATTGTCTCACGAATGGGAGCTAAAGAAATGTATCTCCATCATAGCCACCACGACTACAAATATTTAAGTCATTTTTTTTTTTTGTAATATTAAATAAACCCAAAACAGGTAGTTGCAAGAATGAAGTGCCAGCATTAGACGTTTGGAAAATGGGAGTTTTGCCATTGAAAGCTAGTATTGCTTCAGTTCCCTTGCATGAAACCAAGAAGAGATATAATATGGAAGTCCAACGTAGGGAAACGCAAAGTGGCCATCTTCTCATCAAATGTATCAAATGTACGTGTTGTTGTCTTGACACGTTATATGTGAAGAAGCTTAAGCCTTGATTTCTTGAATCACAAGGGAAAGCAACGGATGCTGGGATGAGAGCCACCGTTTCCCCCTCAAATTAATGCATACACGTTGTACTTATCTCCTCATGTATAACAAGTTACTAATTATACTCCATTCAGATTTGAGCATCATAAGTAAGAAGTTCCAAGCTTAAATCCTGTACTACTACGTTAAAAACAAGTATTATTGCTAACGCAACATCTCTAGCTGATAGAACGCAAGCATAGAATGGTGTTGCACAATAAGTAGTCGAACAAATTAGCAGACAAAAATTGAACGATTGATAGATTAATAGTTAAGAAGAATCATATGTCTAGGTAGAAGATAAGTAAGTGTTGTAATTTTTTCCTTTACTCAACAATATAGTCACTCTGCGTTTTGCTATTCACACTTCACTTTTTTTGTATTAACGTTCAAAAATTACAAAGAGAATACAGTGTCAACATAGTTATATGCATGTGTTAACATTTGTTCACACGAGTAATTAAATCAAATTAGTCGAGCTCGTACTAGTTAGGATCCTCAGTACCACTTTTTTCAATGCCAATTGAGTACCATCTATAAGGAAATGCCACCTTACATTCACACTCTAATAATTATTTGACTTATCTAAGTGTAAATGTAAGGTGACAATTCTTTATAGATGGTACTCAATTGGTATTGAAAAAAGTGGTACTGAGGATCCCAACTGAAGCTCGTACTAGTCATCGACTTTCCGCAAAAGGGTAGAAGAATAAGGCCTGTTATAGAACATACAATATATTACAGACGTATGATCATTACGTTTCAATCGGGTTATTCTATTCCACCTCTTAAAAAGAAAATAACTTAAGATATTTAATAGCTTGACGATACATTTATACAAAACTTCCACACAAACTCTATACTTGGCTCGAGTCGTACTCGTAGTGACAGACTAATGGAACTCATGATTTAGGCCTCAACTCAAGGAATCAAGTGACACAAAGTGCCTGTAATTCAGATGCTTTTGTTTGAAGCAGTGTGAAGGAAAATTTACCTTAAACCTCCAAATGCAATAAACAGTTGAAGAATCAATTTGGATAGATTTTCTGGTTTGGATCCTTAATGCCATGCCATAGCCGACAAACAAACCATAAAGAGAGTGATACCATTTTAACAAATTAAAAAAAGGAGGAACAAAAGTTAGTTCGTCGTCCACACCTTAAGTAACTGAGAGAAGTCGCAGGAAACGTCTAGAAGATGAATGAAAGGTCGAGAAAGAACGTTAATTCATTGTGAAGAGAATAAATAAATCAATTGGAGGTACCTTTGAATGAACTTTCAAAGCTACTCCATATCCACGAAAATGATTTCGAGGTGCCACTTTTGATATAGTTTCATATTGATACAGTGTAATATCATGATAAATACAATTGCACACCATACAAAATTTGACAGAAAATCTGGACTGATTACGGAGATAGAATGGATAAAGAAAAGGAAAAAAAAAAAGGAAATCTAATGCTTAGTTTTCTAAAACATGGCTTGAGGTTTCATTCCACATGTACACTCTACCTAGTAGGACACATGAAACGAATAGAGAGTCGAGCAGTTCGAACTCTACGACTTCATCTCAGAGGTTGTGGGATTCGAATCCCACCAACACCATTTCCCTTTGTCCAATTATAATATTATAGGTTTATCAAAAAAAAAAAAAAAAAGGTGGCTCACATTCTCTCAAAAAGAAAAAGAAAAAAAAAAGGAAAAGGTTGTGGCACACAAGTCAAAGTTCCCCATCCAGCCAGCTAACAAGCAATGAGCTTGATTTTGCTGCCTAATATGACTAGAGATCTCTAATAACTTCTCCAAAAAACTAAATAAGTGCAAAAACCAAAACTGAAGTTGTAAACTATTCAAGTATTATTGTTCTAGAAATTTATCTATCGAAAATTTGTCTATCAGAAACGAAACTAACAACAAAGTGCATCATCCTATAAAAGCCATTTATGCTAAAGTGCATCATCCTATAAAAGCCATTTATGCTTTTCTCTTTTTTCTTCTTTTGAGCTACTGGATTCGTATACATAATCACATGAAGTTTATAAAAAACATGGTAAGTTAATAATAGATTTTTGTAGAATTCAATGCGTGTAACACTAAATTACCTGCACGGAATCAAGTTGTTTAACTTTGAAAACGTACTGTCTGGAGAAATGTAATTGCCTTCTCAATTGTTTGAAGCAATTTAATGTTGTTAGATGACCGAGACTATTTTTTCTGTTATTTTTTGCGTGTAATATAACTGACATATCCACATCAAGAGAAATAATATAAATAACATAGAGTTATCCACAAATTATGTATTAGATGGAACTGAATATACACCACTAGTTGTTTGGAACAACAAGAGCCTAAAATGTGAAGGCTTCAAATCCTCAGATCAAAGTATACTTGTGTAGGTAAACTCATTCATAAATCATTTTGCCGAATGGATACTTTTGATGAACATATCAACTGGTCAAGACAGTTCGAATCTTCTATTTTATATTTTTGTTATCAGATTATGTTTAGTATAAAATTACGCAGTATTACTAAGTAATACAACATGTATAGATAGAAGATTTAAAGTTTGTTTGTGGTTTACTAAATATTGACTCAAATCCTTTGTCTAATTTTTTGTTTTCAACTATGTCTAATAAAAAATTATTTCATATCACTACATAATAAATGTAGTTTCATACAATTTCACATTGATATAGCATAGTTTCATATTAAATATAATTAGACACCATAAAAAAATTTAGACAGTTTATGTGGACTGACTAAATATTAATCCTATCATCTTGCTGAAAATCTCCAACATTATCACCACCTCCTCACTTAGAGAGATTTTTAGGTGGATCGGGTTCACTGCTACATCTATGAATCTTGTAGTTTAAAAGAGCGCCAAGTAAGTAAAATGATGCATACTAATGTAAGAAAATGATGTAAAATAATTTAAGAATACTTATGTGACTTTATTTTAAACTATAAGATCTACAAGTGGAGTCATAGACTGGTTCCATTTAAGAATTTTCCTCCTCATAATGGCTGTGGCTTGGTAACTAGAATGACCCATGGCCATGAAAGCAAAACTCACTCTGGCAACTTGTAAGTTGTTTCTATGCATCATCAAACCGTCCCTTGGCAAATTCCTCACGCTTATTTATTTATTTTTTGAGTTAAGGACTCCTCACCCTTCATCTACTAACAGATTGAGTTTATCCCCTCAAATTTCTAAATAAACCCCTCTCAAGTGCTTGCATTGATCACACCATTCCAATACAAGAATCAGCCATTTCTTCCTTCTTTTTCCCACTCTCTTGCTAGTTGCTATAACAAATTAATCCAAAAAAAAAAAAAAACTAACAATTTTCTTCAAATACGTGGCTCCAAGCTTGAGCAAAGGTGCCTCCGAAGTGATGGGGGTTGTGGATGATCAAAAACCATTATCAATCACTCTTGAAGGCTCAGAATTTTTAGCCAATGGCCGAGCAATTCTAACAGAAGTCCCTTCCGACATTGTTGCCACACCTTCTCCATTCTTCTCCGAAGACTTGACCAAGAAAATGGTAGGCAGTTTTGTGGGCTTTGAAGCTAATGAACCAAAAAGCCGCCATGTGATCCCTTTAGGCAAGCTCAAAAACATAAGATTCATGAGCATATTTAGATTCAAAGTATGGTGGACTACTCACTGGATTGGCAATAGTGGTAGAGATGTTGAACATGAGACACAAATGATGATTCTTGATAAATCAGACAATGGCGGCCCCTATGTTCTTCTTCTTCCACTTCTTGAAGGACCCTTTCGAGCTTCATTGCAGCCAGGCGAGGCGGATAACTTGGACATATGCTTGGAGAGTGTATCAACCAAAGTTTGTAGGTCAAGTTTCCACAGCTGTCTATATATGCACGTTGGAGACGATCCATTTCAGTTAGTGAATGATGCCATGAAAGTGATCAAGCTTCATTTGGGAAGCTTTAAGCTTCTTGAAGAGAAGTGTCCCCCAGGTATAGTGGATAAATTTGGTTGGTGCACTTGGGATGCCTTTTACCTAAAGGTAAATCCTCAAGGGGTTTGGGAAGGGGTAAAAGGCCTAGTGGATGGTGGGTGCCCTCCAGGAATGGTCTTGATTGATGATGGATGGCAATCTATTTGCCATGATGATGATGATTTTCCTAGTGATCAAGAAGGCATGAATAGGACTTCAGCTGGTGAACAAATGCCTTGTAGGCTAATAAAATTTGAGGAAAATTATAAAATTAGGGACTATAAAAGTTCTAGGGTACCCTATTATAAGGGCATGGGTGCATTTGTTAGGTATCTTAAGGAGGAGTTTAGAAGTGTAGAGTATGTTTATGTATGGCATGCATTGTGTGGTTATTGGGGTGGGATCAAACCAAATGTACCAAACATGCCTGAGTCTAGAGTCATTAGTCCTAAATTGTCACAGGGATTGCAGAGGACCATGGAAGATTTGGCCGTGGACAAAATTGTCAACAATGGAGTTGGATTGGTCCCACCAGATAAAGTGCACCAGTTGTATGAAGGGTTGCATTCACATCTTGAATCTGCTGGCATTGATGGAGTCAAGGTGGATGTGATGCAAGTAAGTTTTTATGGAGGTTCAAATCGGCTATTTATCCCTCTAAACAAAAAGATAAGGCCTTAATTTGTTTATTCATTTTTTATAATATTTTTATATTTCTATTCTTGAAGGGAATATCTAGACTCATTTGAAAGGATTAAGTTAGAAAAGAAATTTATGCAATAATTACTTATACAACTTATATTACTAATTAAGATCAGTGGATGTTTGTATTGAATTATTTAATTATAACGGTCTAAATGAAATAAATTAACAAAATTTATTTTCAGGTCATATCTTATTATGGATTAGTACCCTATCATAGTCATGAAAAATAAATTGTATGTTGTAGTTATCTTCTTGCTTTTTGCGTTCCTAACG
Source organism: Mitragyna speciosa (assembly GCA_024721245.1). NCBI lineage: Eukaryota > Viridiplantae > Streptophyta > Magnoliopsida > Gentianales > Rubiaceae > Mitragyna > Mitragyna speciosa. The sequence continues at coordinate 8,911,942 of CM045566.1, read as the reverse complement.
ATACTATTGTAATCTTTTTCAGTAATATTTTTTTAAATTAAAACAAAAAAAGTAATACTACATGCATATTACCCCAAAGTTTGTCCACTGCTTTAGAGAAGTGTCCGACAGAATTGCTGCTGCAGGCTGTTGTACATTAATTGCACGAGGACAGTGACCTTAGACGTAGGAGTTGATTTGATCATGAATTGAGCAGTGGGACAAGGCGTGGGAAAAGTTTAAAATGGTTGATGCAAATTGTGAGGAAATGCATTAAAATTAATAATTTATCATTAATTATGGTAGATCACATTTTGTAACATTTGATAACAAGTAAGTGGTGCACAATGTGCAACCAGTGCCTGCTTCTAGTCGTGTAAGTAAACCTCTTTGTATCAATTAAGCCAAAATGATTTAACAAGAAATAATTTCTCCCATTAAGTGTGTAAAGGAAATAGTTAACTACACATTTTACCATTATTATACATAATCATTTCTTAATTGACCATTAACTCGTTGAAATTGCATACTAAAATCAATTAGCTCATTGAAATAATATATATATTTTGCAGCTACTAGAGATGCTGTGTGAAGAATTCGGGGTCGAGTTGAGCTTGCTAAAGCCTATTATGACGCCTTAACTGCTTCAATGAGGAAACACTTCAAAGGCAATGGTGTAATTGCTAGCATGGAGCACTGCAATGACTTCTTTTTTCTTGGAACAGAGGCAATAGCTCTAGGACGTGTTGGTATGGTTTCTAATTCTTTATTTTTTTTTTCTCATTTTTAAGTTCTTCTGTTTGGCCATGTTTAATCATTTAGCAAATTTAAATTATGGACTTTCCATAAAGCTTCTTTGCACCCCACTAGCTTATGTTACCTCAGTTTTTATCGAGATTAAATTTGTGTTATTGATTGTGGGTTGATGCATTCAGGGGATGACTTCTGGTGTACTGATCCATCTGGTGATCCTAATGGTACATTTTGGCTTCAAGGGTGTCATATGGTGCATTGTGCTTACAATAGCTTATGGATGGGGAACTTTATACAACCTGACTGGGACATGTTCCAATCTACTCATCCATGTGCTGAATTTCATGCTGCCTCTAGAGCTATTTCTGGAGGACCAATTTATGTGAGTGATTCTGTTGGGAAACACAACTTTCTGCTGCTTAAAAGCCTAGTTTTGCCTGATGGTTCCATCCTGAGGTGCCAACACTATGCTCTCCCTGCTAGAGACTGCCTTTTTGAAGACCCTCTCCATGATGGAAAAACTATGCTGAAGATTTGGAATCTTAATAAGGTAAAAATTTTGGATTCTTTCTCCCTATCTGTCCGAGTTATGAAATTTTATGCTATCTAATAGGGAGGATTGGAACTGTGTATACGTTAACAACAATGCTTACCAACTGTGCCCGTCTATTGCCTGTTAAATTCTGAATATTAAAACATGCAACTCCAATGCATGTATTGATGTAAGGAGTTGATTTCCTACCTATTCATGGTTGTTTTTGGTTGCATTTCTACAGTTTACAAGAGTTCTTGGAGCATTTAACTGTCAAGGAGGGGGATGGTGCCCTGTACCTAGAAGAAACAAGAGTGCGGGCGAATTTTCAGTCAATGTCACATGTATGGCAAGTCCTAAAGATATAGAATGGAGCAGGGGAAGGAATCCAATTCCTTTGAAAGGAGTGGAAATCTTTGCAGTCTATATGCAACTCGAGAAAAAGCTAAAGCTATTGAAGTTTTCAGAAAACATGGAAATCTCCCTGAAGCCATTTGAATATGAGCTATTGACTGTTTCTCCTGTGACCGTGTTAACCCAAAAATTGGTCCAGTTTGCACCTATTGGGTTAGTAAATATGCTCAACACTGGAGGTGCACTAGAGTGTGTAATATATGATGATGACAAAAGTTCAGTAAGTATTGGAGTCAGGGGTTGTGGAGAAATGATAGTTTTTGCATCAGAGAAACCTGTGTCTTGCACCATTGATGGAGTTGGTGTGGATTTCAGCTATTATCATACTATGGTCAAGACTCAAGTTTCATGGCCTAATTCATCAAAATTATTTATTGTTAACTATGTATTTTGAATTTACTTAGTGGAGTTTTTTCTTCCAAGTTCTTCAACTTGTAGGCAACATTGTTTGGCTATGGATTTTGTACTCTCTTTGATTTAATATGCAAAAGTTGTGTCCCCCCCCCCCCCCCCCCCCCCCCTTCCACTCTTGCTGCTGTTCCTATTTCTAGACGGAATGTTTTTTTATCGCTGTTTAAAACCTCTTAAAGGTATATGATGATACACAAAAGGAAAGTTGCCAATATGTACACTTCAATTAAGGGCACCATTTATCATTTTGTATCACTTTTGGGGCATACTCATAATCTATCTATGAATAGGTCGAAAATTTGGATTACGGAATCACATACTTCAATCATAAGCATTTTTACATTTCTCTTTCTTCATTAAATCCAAACCTGAATTTTAAGCTTAAGGATAATTCCTCAAGAGACGAACACATGACTATGATCGTCCTAACCTTATTCATTGCATGTACTTCAGTTCATTATCATCAGACAAGGTTGTCACTCCCCCGACCTCAACTCCATCAAAGAAGGTGGTCCTCGTCATCTTCATCAACATACGCTAGCGCAGAAAATTTCCAGGGTTGGGCTGGGGGTAGGAATTGAGAAGTCTCGACAATTTCCTAGTCATCAAGTTCAACTCTCAACGGGATGAACCCACGAAAAGAATTTTTTAATGCATAAAATGCATCTGGTTCCCTGGCATTGGGTTTACAAGAGAGAGGGTGAGAGAGTTTTTGATAGTGAGAGAAGGAATAGAAGGGGTTGGAATTGGGATACAAGTTGTATTCTTGTATTTGTTTATTTTCTCTCGTAATAAATAGCGGTTTTCTTTTCATGTACGTAAGTTTGGTAATTAAACCGAACTACGTTAAATATTGTATGTACCACTTATATTTTGTGTTGTTTTGTTTTCATTAACTTTTGGATTCTTGTTTTGTTGTCATCAAATTGTTGGATTCTTGATTTCTATAATTGTTGTGATTTCAATCCTAACGCTTGGATAGTGCCTGTAGTTTGCTTAAATAAAATTATTCCACCCAAAATTAAAGAAGCTTCTATAGTACTTGTGATTATTATCTACGCAAGGAGAGACATTGCCTACTCTCTTAGCACTACAAACACAGCAGAGAAGGCACAAACTCAAATTTGGAGATGGCAAAATTGCAGCATTGGACGGCAGTTGGTCATTAGTATAGGTTCTACTACTGAACTTTCGTAAGTAGCTAAAAGAGCTACTGCAATATCTTCATCTACAGCAGAATCAACCCCTAAAACTACTTGCTCCAACAAAGATTTCAAAATGTAATAGTCAGGGAGAAATGATGAATTACCAGGAAAGATGCTTGTTCTAGAAAAATCTACACAATATGAAAAGCACAAATTTTTGTTCAAAAGAAGAAATGATTGAAAAAGTTAAGCTGAGCAAGACAGCTCGGGAAAAAGATAAGAAAGTAAAAGAGAAGGGGAAACCACACTAGAGCAACCTTGTGGAGGTGTAGGCACAATGTATCTAGAGGCAAGACTGGTCCATCTCCTGGATAAAGTGGAGAATTAGCCCTCTGAAATACTGCGTAAACTTCAGAAAAGCCAGCCCTTAGATGAGCTTGAACAATGAGTCTAATCCAGGTTTCTCACAATGCTATTATCAGCATCCCCACCATAGCAGCATGGTTAACAAATTATAGCATTTTCACACAAATATATATACCAGCAGATAGCAAAAGAAGAAAATAAGATGAATAATCAAGGGCGAGTCCCAAAATAGCAACCCGAATGTTCACCCAAACAAAAAGCTAAATTTCATTATCTACCAGAGAAAGTTTGGAAAGCATAATTAGCCACTATAAGCAACAAGAAAGTTAGGAATGACAGGGAAATTAGCACTAATATTATTGTGAAAGTATTGCAAAACCCTTCAAATTTGGAGAGTTCTAAAATCAAATAGCAGGAGAACAGAATTAAGGGAAATTAATATTACACAAAATTTTATGAGAGGGAGACAATAAATTAACCCACAATATCATAATATAATAACAAGAAAAAGCTCAAGAGTAGTTTATCTGGATTCTCAATAAACTATCTGGAATTCTCATTAAACTATACTGTAGTGGTTAGATTTGGTAACAGAGTACGCTGGAGGATTTTGATATATATTATGTATTATTGTTTTGTGCGATTATGGATAGTGTGTGATAGAATGAATGCGTGTACTATATATATATATATATATATATATATATATATCTGTATATATGTAACTGCCCAAACTAGTGAGAAAGGTGTGGAATTGCTTACTGAACACAGTGGTTGCTTACCCCACGTATGTTATTTATTTTGCAGGTGCTTTTAGTTCGGATTAGACAAGCAAGGTACCTAGCTTCGCAATTAAGGATGTAAATTTATATTTGAGAAATAGTTTGGTAGGCTATTGACAGTAGTTTATTTTAAGCCTTGTGTTATGTATTTTACCTAAAAGAATTTGATGACTTGGTGGATGCTAAAATTTTATTATTAGAGGATTTTTTTTTATTTAATTGGAGTATGTTAATATTTATGATTGTTTATGTTTTAGAATTGCTTTGATCATTTTCGAGCCTTGCGTATTAAGTGAGCTTAATACGCGACGTGTTACACCCGGGCGCGAGGTGTGACAGGTACAGTCATTACTGTATTTCCTAAAAGGAAAATGGCTGGCCAGGAAGAGAGTGGAGTGACTATCCTTATTCTCCTCTTCCCTGTCTCCCCCTTTTTGCCTTCGGCTGTTACCGGCTGGCTAGGCTTGGCCCCACATTGGATTTGTTTGAAAACAACCAAAATGGAGTTCATTCAATAAAATCTTTTATGCCACCCCAAACAAATTTGACTATTTTTGGACTGAATCTAGCATGAATGAAATCCACAAGTATGGATCTTTGTCTAAGAAGAGTAAACATGAAAAAAAAATTTCTTTCTTCTTTTCCCAAACTTGTTCCTGAATTACTTCAAGTAAACGATGAGTTGAATCTTCACCAAGAATATCATTTGAATCACATTGCTTGGTATAATTTTTCATTACTTGTTACCATTCTATCATTCTGTGACTCTTAGAATAAATGTGCAAAATTTTAAATTTTTCGCCGTTGATCATGTTTCTATTTACCATCACAATACAAAAATTTGATTATCTAAATAAATAATTTTGCTTGAGGGGAGAATCAAAAAGAGAGAATACTTGACAGTAAATTTAAAGCAGCTGGTTCAAAAGTCAAGGGAAAGGATCGAGTCCAATGTCATGGATGCCATGAGTTTGGACATGTCAAAAGAAATTGTCCTCGTAGAACAACAAAAAATGGGAAAAATCATTACAATATTATTTGACATGCATATGAAGGAGATATCTTCACAATCTCCAAAAGTACAGATATTTCATCCCGTGATGAATAGATTTTAGATTCTGATTGTGTTCCACACGTTTGTTCTAGGACAAATTATTTTAATACACTCCATGTAAAGAAAAGTTTTGTCTCTTCGGGTGATCAATTTACCTGCGAAGTCAAAGTTGTTTTTGGTTCTCAAGTCAAAGGTGTTAAAGTAGTGAAAATTAAAATGCTTTAGGGTGGTACGGCCTATTGTTGCAAAGATATGAAAGAATCTGATTTTCTTGAGCCTATTAGACTCCGAAAGATACGAGTATTTCAATGGAGATAGAGTCTTGAAAATCATACGCGGCAAGGCAATCTTGTTGAAAGGGAAAAAGTATGGCAATTTGTATTATTTGATGGCTTAAATGAATTTGGAGTAATGCTCAGGAAATCAAACAGGATTGCTTGCAATATTTGCCAAGTTATTTTCTAATTGTAGGATTCATATTTTAAGATAAGTTGTTTCGTTAATTACTTGGATATTGACCAAGTACTATGTCCTATAAATAAGTAGGTTGACATTGTACAAGAGACGCAAAAGAGAGAGGAAGAATGAGAGAAGGAATATCAGGAGTTAGACTAGGGATACAAGTTGTATTGTATCCTTATATTTCTTTTTCTTTTCCTCTCATAATAAGGAACGGTTTTTTTTTTTTTTTTCCGTGGAAGTAGGCTTGGTAATCAAGTTAAACCACATTTAATATTGTGTATCACTCGTGTTTTATGTTGTTTTTATTCTCATTAAATTATTGGGTACTTGATTCCTCAAATAGTTGTGTTTACTTTCCATGTTTAAATGCCAACATAGTACTTTATATTATTCATAAATGGATGTTATTAATTTCTAATTACTTATTCAAATAGTATATTTATTATTGTTCTCAAATATTGTAAATTTTAAATTTATTTAAGTAATAATTTGATGAATTAGTTCCTTTGTTTTGTAAGTCAAGTTTAACGTATTGATGGAGATCAACTCACACTGACGCCTTCTAACCATTATCAAGATCCTTGACCAGGAATTGGAGGTTCAAAGACCAGATTAGTTCCAAGCATGCAAAAACAAGCTCTAGAAAGGTTGGTAATGGAGATGCAAGCTAAAGCGTTCATTGGAGATGATTTTGGAGCATCACCAATCTTGATTAACTATCTAAGCGTTATGGCGGACTTGCAGAGCTCAAAACATGAAGAAATACTCGGTAAAACCCTGCCCATGAATCCGCCCACGGATTGGTTACGTAAAGTCGCGGATTTAACCACAGATTTTGGTCAGAAAAGAAGGACAAATCAGCAGACACAACTCAAGGATGACCTGAGGATTGGATCCGTGGAAGCAATTCAGGACTTCACTGTTGCGACGAATCACACCGTGGATTCAGGACAGAGAGCTTTCTTCAATCCTCAAGTTTATTTGATAAGGAACCTGTCCACGAATTCAGGCGCAGTTGTTAATTGTATTTCTATGTTTTTCTGGCTGCTTTTGGGACTTGTATTAGTTTGGACTTATTTTTAGATAATTTTTTAAGTAGAGTTTATAAATATTTTTATGCCTATATATATAAGGCCAACTTTTGTATGTTTTACATAATTCATTTATCAATAATATTGAGAATTGATATTTTCCTCTTGGTTCTTGTGAAAAACTGCATCTGACCGTATCAATGCAACTTGTGACGGTCAAATCCTATAACTTAATTTTTCATCAACATAGTTTGATCAGGGTTTAGCTTTTCAGTTTGTCAATTTGGTTCCGATCAACGAATTTGATTGGGCTTTAATTACATCCTAATTATTTTAGACAGTCTATTGGAATCAATCCTGAGTACGATGGGTTCACTTTGTAGGATTAACGTCAGGTCCTCTCGCTTGTATGAAATACTCGTGCACTTCGGACGAGCCAACAACTAATAATATGATGATGGCAAAGTTAAGCAACGGTGTCGGAGAATTGGTGAAATTAGAATTTTTGCATTGGTGGAGATTGTGCCTTAGATGTTGCGGATTTCATCTGTGATTATCATATGGTTATTGTTCAAGTTCAAAGGCATAATTCATTGAATTGTCCACAGCTACGGATTTTGAAATTATTTTTTGAAGCCTTTTCATCCAAATTCTTTAATCTTGTTGCTCAATGAAGTACCCCCTTCCATTAATAAACATCAAAAACTTTTTCATTTTGAATTTAGTAGATAACGAGCTCAAATTTCAGTATTCGATACTGCAAGTTGCACTTATTTAATTTTATGAAGCAATCTGGTAGAAACTGACACAAGACGTTGCACTTATTTAATTTTACGTAGCAATTTGGTAGAAACAGAACTAAATACGTGTAAAAACTATCATTTCTTAATTTGCCAAAAATACGAGTAGAAACTGCTCTGTATAGAATGTGATCACGGGAATTAACTGCACTGGTAATCGCGGGAGACTGTCACCACAAAAGGCTTATAACTTGGCATGCTCGACAATTTTTTGAACATCTTTGGCACTTTCTCTAATGTTGCACATAATTGTAACTTTTGATGACGCAATCAAAGATCTATCCTCTGAGTTTGAGGAATCAATCTTCCAGAACTTCACTCCCCACACCTGCAATAAATATGACAATATCTATTTGTGACATGTCATTGATATCCTTGTATAGCAAATTAGGTAAATAGATAACATTGTAATTAGGATAAAAGGAAATTAACCCCTTTGGAAAAATCAAGTGAATCTTGAAAGACAGTTGGGAAATGGGGCTCACAAGTTCCATTTTTCACCAGGTCCAGATTTAAAGGTAAAAAATCAACGAACGAGATTGAACCATGCTAGTCAAAAACTGAGACTCCAAAATAACATCATTTCACGTGAAAAAATAGTTACATCGCGATTCTACAAAGTTACAGAATAATGCTAGATAGGAGAGAGGGCAAACTGCGATCCCTCAGATTTAGTTTCTGGAGCCTTACATGACAACAAATTTTCAAACCTTAGTTTTTCCTTATCAAATTGTACTGTTACCTCTGCATATGAAGTTACATTCAAATATATCCTTTGAAAATTCGATAGTTCCTTCCGTAATATCTTCATTTTCCCGCCTATTCCCTCCCCCCTCCCGCGCCGGGGGGGGGGGGGGGGGGGGGAAGCACTAAAAACTACCAAATAAAAAAAACACACACACACACAAAACAAAAAAGCCTCGTATTTTGCTCATAATGAAAGAAAATACCAATGCAGCAAGTAAGTAGTTGTTAAAGCAATTGACTCCTAATTCTGAACTTTTTGTATTGGAATTATAAATTTTAGCAAGAAACGTACTAGCAATATCAGTACCTGAATAGTTTTGCCAGCACTCAACGGAGTAGACTCAACAAGCAGAAGATCACCGAGCTTGGCACTCTTATGATGATTAATGCTGAGTTGTAATCCGGCGACCCTCCTGTTTCCGGAGGCGGTGTAGGCTCCTATGCTCGCCAGCTCTTCAGCTACCAAGGCTGACACCCCTCCATGCAACACTGTGAATGGCTGTTCATTCATTTCCCACTATTATTTTCCTTTAAACCAAAAAAAAAAAAAATACAAAAACCATAATAAAATGGAGTTGCAAAACCTTTTGCTAAAATATAAAAATAATAAAATACCGTACTTTGTTATTTTCTTTTCATTGGCTTTTCCTTGAAGTTGATTAATATGTCCGTTTCGATAGTTATTTTTAAAATATTTGTTAAAAAATATTACTTTAACAATTTTAAATATTTTTTTTAATTATAAAAAAAAAAGTAATTAACAATATGTTTGATATTTTACAAAATATATTTTTAAAAAACACAACGAAGCATACTGACAAGAACATAGAAACAACCTGGCAACAGGGGGGAGTGACGGGAAGGCGGCCAATGACTTTGTCGGCTGAGATCAAGTCAATCTCAACACCGAATGCCCGAAGCGGACCACCCAAGAGCTCTTCCTTTGTTAGTCCTGGCTGTGGCTGCTGCGCCGACTCCATCGCTTTCTTTCTTTTTCCTCGTATCGAAGTAACTGATTGAGCTAAGGTGGTGGGCTCCCATGAGTTAGATATTCCACGTCTTATATACAGCCAAGCTAGCTTATAAAGTCAACCTAGGAATTTAAATTGGCTACCAAATTTCGACTTTTCTACATTGGACAATCTCGAGAAGCAGAACATGACATTTTTTCAATATTATTGGTCTGCTGTAAACTTCCCACATAAACAAAGATTTTTCCTCGAAATAGTATATTGTGGAATAACTTTCTTGTTGGTTTTACAGCGAAAAAAAAAATTTTTTTTTTTTTTGGTTTTGTTTTCTTGTGATGAATTACAAAGGTTTAGTTGCTTCTGCGATTGGTTTTGTGATTTTGGATGTTGAAGAGGCAAATGATTCTTATACATGATATCTTTTTTCTCTTACAAAGAAAAAAAAAAGAAAATGGATTTAGATATCAATGAATTAATTAATTGGTTCTTTAGTTACTAATTGGAAATCAATTTTTTTTCCTTGATGACATACACTCACATGTGCTTATTATTGTAAATTCATTTCTTGTTCGATGATCAAGATCTAAATCATTAAGATCTGCTTATTGCCGGTAGTTTTTTTTTTTTTAAAGGAATAATGTTTTTGTCAATGGAATTTTTTTAAGAGTAGTGTAATTTTTACAATGAATAAAGAGGGTGAATATATACCTAAATATTGACATTTTTTTATCAAAATGAAAAAGGTTGGCAGTTTTATTCGTCTTTAAGAATCGATTTCCTAAAATTTACTTCATAGTCAATTTTTAAAAAATTATTTTTATTTTGATTTTGGTTGGAATTTTACTTGGCAAAAAGACATAAGAAAGAATTTTCAGAAATCGTTTCTTCGTTATTTTATGCTCAGACACTCTGAACCAAAATTCAGAGAAAATAGATATTACCGCTTTCTTCAAAAAACTTCTTATATATGAATACGTTTTCAATGTTAACGTTATTTATGGGAATTACATAAAAGTTTTTGTCCTTGAAAAAGTTTCATCACCACTACGATAAATTTTCTATAACCATTAAGCATTTCACATTCTCAATCTTTTGCTTAAGAATTTCTAATTTGTGTACCAGTTGGAAGCCTAATTTGTGAAATTTTCGTTTCTTCTTCTTTATTTCTTTCTTTTGAATTAAGATATTCCAGACACATTCTTCCTGTCCTTCGCTTGAACTCCTTCCCCAAGTCCCCAGCCCAAATCATGTTATTTATTTAGACATTAGATGGGCTTTTCTAACAGGCAGGCATGTGGATGGGACTTCAAAGATCCACTAATAAAATGTTTCCTTTTTGCCGCCATCCCTTACAAATAAAATGAAAATAAAATATGGTTTTATTTAGCCGCCTTGCCAGGAGTCTAGGTAGGCATTGAGCGTTTTTTTTTTAGTAAATATTAGGTGCATCGCATGACATATCACGTGGAGCACTAAATCAATATCATAACCATAAACATGTCGCGTGGCGCCTTAAAACCGATCACATATTACTAAATAATATAAAGCATAATTCATTATTATTGCGATAAATTATTAATTTTAGTACACTACGTCTCAATGCACGTGATACATTTATTTCTTGTCCTTTCCTTTTGCCGCCTTCCCTAAAAAAAGAAAACAAAATATGATTTTATTTAGCCGCCTTGCCTCCAATAAAGGAGTTTGAAGCTGACATCAATAATATAGAGCAAAGCCAACGCGGAGTGCCCATGCCCCCAAAACAGAATTAGAACACGCAACATTCCCCTTATAAAAACTTGTTTCTATTAATTTATAAAACGAAACAATCAGGTCAAACATTAATTTTTCCTCCACTATTTTAATTATCTTCCAATTCGAATTTTTAAATTGAGCATTTAGAGTGAGGTTTCCGGAGTGGAACATAAAATTGTGAAGAAAATCACTAAAATTTCAAAAATCAGAAAAGAGGTCTACATTAGGGCATATTTTAGAGGAAGTTATTGTAATTTACCCTTAAATAACTGGATCGGGAAAATAAAATTTTGTATAGAATTATCATTTAATTATGATTCTCCAAATAGTTGGCTTGTCAATTTTTTATAGTCAGCCTAATGCTCATTTACTAGAACCACATAAATCCATTTTCAAGTGGCACTGAAGCTACTATGCTAACATTAATAACTCCATGGATTTTATTATGGGCAGGTATCAAAGCATTTCGTTGGGTTTGAATTCAGCCAGTTTCGTGTCAAAGACTCGGACGAACTTGCACCCTCTGTTAAAATAAGACCTCAGAAACTTTAATTTATCTAAAATTTCTTTCTCTGCTGAGAGCTATAGTTTGTTTTGGATCAGAAGTTATGTCGACGGGATGGCTACTTTCAAGCATTTTGTCACGATTTATAGTCATGCAAGATTCTGTTATGGTATTATTCTTTATGGCCGGTTAAGTTGTCTAGAACATTTAACATTTTTTGTATATAAATTGTAAGTCCGGTACAAGAAGTTGGTTTAATATCGACGATGCAATCTGGTAGAATTGATGCAAGAAGTTGCACTAATTTAATTTTACGAAGCAATTTGGCAAAGACAGAACTAAATTCGTGGAAAAACCATCAATTATTAGCAATTTGGTAAAGAAATAACTAAATTCGAGGAAAAACCATCGGTTCTTACTTCGCCAAAAATACAAGTAGAAACAGCCCTGTATAAAAAGTGATCACTTTGGGGATCACGGGAAAGTGTCACCACAAATGGCCTATAACTTGGCATGCTTGACAGTTTTTTGGACATCTGTGGCACTTTCTCTAATGTTGCACATAACTGTAACTTTTGAAGATGCAATCAAAGATTTATCCTCTAAGTTTGAGGAATTAATCTTCCAGAACTTCACTTCCCACACCTGCAATGAATATCACAATATCTATTTGTGACATGTCATTGATATTCTTGAATAACCAATTAGGTCAACAGATACCATTGTAATTAGGATAGGGGGCAATTAATCCCTTTGGAAAAGTCAAGTGAATCTTGGAAGGAAGTTTTAGGAACCTTATAGAACAACAAATTTTCACACCTTAGTTTCTACCTATCAAATTGTGCATAGACTGAAAGTTTTACACGCGTGCACACACACACATTCATTTATGTCTCTTCTAGCAATCATCTATGTAAAGATGCTTAAAGATGGATGGAGAATATATCGAGACTTGAGAGCCTATCACATTATCCCTAATCTAACACTTATGGCCTGTTCTCAATAGATTCTAATTCTTATAAAAATTGATTTTAGAAAAGCTAAAAATCAGTTGCTTCTGATTTTAACTTAAAAATCCAAAAACAAGGTTAAAAAAAATAGTTGAGAACATCACAAAATAGATTTTTCAAAAATCGGAAGCTAAAATCAAGTAAAAAAGGACTATTGAGAACAAGATCTTAAATTTCAACTAATTGAGCACCACGTCATTAAAAATCATAGGGTTAATTTCAAAAACTCCTCCAATGTTTAATCAAAGTTGCAGTTTATCCCCTAATCTGTAATTATTTTCACTTTATCCCCAATTTTAGTCCACCTCATCAATTTAATATTTAAAATATTGTGAATTGACAAAAATGCCGCCTTCTAAATAATTTTTAATATTATAAATTCTTTTCTATTTTTATCTTTGCAATGTTATAATTGAAAAAGAAAGAAATTGTCCAAAAACTTTTAAAAACTTATCACCCCCTGAATTTATTTGATAGGCCTTAAATTCTTATCATACACTAAAAGCCTGTAAAAACTTGTATTTGATCAATATTATAAGAATTTCAAAGTCTAGCCATTTAAGAACTTGTCCCAAAAAATACAAGTAGTAAAGTAAAAATTAGATATTTTTTAGCGAAAGAATCTTAACTTTTATGGATAGTTTTAGGAATTTTGGACAAAAAAGGAAAAAAAAAACTAAAGAAAAGAAAATGTGTTGCTTAGGAGTTTAGGGGAAAAAAAAAAGAATGAATTTGAATATATATTTTCATTTTATATTCATTTATGGAAAGTATTGATAATTTGAAAAAAAAAATTGTTTAAGAGGTATCATTTTTGTCCATTCACAATATTTTAAATGTTAAGTTGATGAGTTGAATTTAAATTGGGGATAAAGTGAGAGGAATTAAAGGTTAGGAGGTAAAGTGTAAATTTTACCAAACGTTATAGGAATTTTTTGAGATTAGCCCAAAATCATATTCACATCTTGCATACGAAATTCAAGCCAAATTTTCATGCAGAATTTGAAATATAAATTTGGCCTAGCCTACAAGTAGTTGACAAATCATAATATGATAATACAACCTACACTTAAATTTACCAAGTCTATTAGTTAAATATTTGCTTTTCAAGAACAGATCCCTGGGGATAGCCCCCAAAAGTTGTTAAATTGTACTAGTACCTCTATATGTTAAGTTGTGTTCAAACAGATCCTTTGAAAATTCGATATTCACTCCCCTGACATCTTAACCCCACCCCCCACCCCCCCCCCCCCCCCCCAACCACCAACAATCAAAAAAAAAAAAAATTCCGCCAAAAGAAAAAAGCAAACCCCGACGCCAGGAACCAAAAAAAAAAAAAAGGCCCCGTATTCTGCTCATAATCAAAGAAAGATCAAATCAGCATGTAACTAGTTGTTAAAGCAACTTGCTCCTAATTCTGAACTTTTGTAATAAACAAAAAATAAATAGTAAGAAAACATATTGGAATTATAGAGTTTAGCAAGAAAAGTATTAGTAGTATCAGAACCTGGATACTTTTGCCAGCACTCACCGGAGTAGAATCAACAAGCAAAAGATCACCGACCTTTGCACTCTTATGATAGTTAATGCTGAGTTGTATTCCGGCCACCCTCCGTTTTCCGGAGGCCGTGTAGGCTCCTATGCTCGCCAGCCCTTCAGCTATCAACGCTGACACCCCTCCAAACAACACCTTAAATGGCTGTTCATTCTTTTTACATTATTATTTTCCTTTCAGCCCAGAGAGAGAGAGAGAGTACAAAAGGGAATAATTGAAAAAAAAAAAATTGCTTACATATAAAAATAGTAAAATAACATTATTTATCATTTTCTTTTCATTGGCTTTTCTCTAATTGAGTGTCATTAACGAGACTAATTGCTAAAATTTAAGTTAATTATTACTATGTGTGTTAGAAATATTACTTTAAATGGCAAAAATGGATGAGTAACCTGGCAACAGATGGGAGTGAGTCGCAGGCGGCCAGTAACTTTATGGGCTGAGATCAAATCAATCTCAAACCCGAATGCTCGAAGCAGGCCATCCAAGAGCTCTGCCTTTGATACTGTGGCCGCGGAGGCTGAGGTGGCGACGCCATCGCTTTATTTCTCTTTCCTCGTTTTGAAGTGACTGATTGGGTGATGTGGTGAACTCCCGTGAGTTAGATATTTCTAAGTCTTATATCATGCGTGCTGCTTCCTAGAATTTTAATTGTCTACCAAATTTGATTTTTCTACATTTGATAACCAGTACATTTACAGTGCACAAAATAAATTTATAAAGAACAAATAAAATTTTAACAACTCATGTAATTTGCTTATTAATAAATTAAATTAATAATTCATGTGGTCCCTCCTTCTTATTCTTATTCAATTATTAACTTTTTGTATAGTATAAAGATAACTCAACTTTGTGCTATAACTAAATTTATAATGTATATATCCCAAGAAGCATAACATAACAATTTTCAATATTATTGTTTTGGTGTGAACTACCCACATAAACAAGATTTTCTGATAGGAACAAATTGTGGATTGAGCGGTTAAATTTATACTTCTCTCCAAAAGTTATGGGTTCGATTCTTACTTCCTTTTCTCGAAATTCCCCTTGTAATAGAATAGTCTTTTAGAGGAAAACCAAAAACCAAAAAAAAAAAAAAAAGGATTTTCCCTTTAAATAGTTTACTAGGGAATAAATTTCAAGTTGGTTTTATTGCACACAACTTTTTTTAGGGACAAAAGTAGAGATGCAATCGAGCCGAGTCGAACTCAAGTAGTACCATGCTCGAGCTTGACTCGATAACTATTGGTACTGCTAGAACTTAACTCGAACTCGATTGAGCAAAAAATTATGAACCTTGAATTCGAGCTCAAAGCAGCGTTAAGTACTTGAGCTCAGCTCAAAAAACTCATTTACACTTTTTTTTTTTTTTTTTTGCACTTTGTGGCTCTAGCTCGAGTACTCGTGTATATTCTAGTAAATTTTATAATTTTCATACCTAAACTAGTAAATATCTAATAAATAAATATGAAATTATTAAATAATTGTATGCTTGATTAGGCTCAACGAGCCTTCAAATTTAGAAAATCAATACTCAAACTCGACTCGTTTGACTAATTGAGCTACTCGAACTCGGTCAACTATAGTTCAAGCTGAGTAGTTGACCGAGCTATTCACGAACTCCTCATGAATAGTTCAACTCAATTACACCCCTAGGAAAAATGGTTAGGATTCTGGAATAAGCTCAAACTTTTAAGTTTGTTTTCTTGTGATGAATTACAAAGGTTTAGTTACTTTTGCAATTGATATTATGATTTTGGATGTTAAAGAGGCAAATGATTATTATTCATGAATTTTTACAAATGGAAATGGAATGAATAAATAAATTGGTCTTTAGTTATAATCAGGAGATCAATTTTTTTTCCTTGGTGAAATAAGCACAAATTTTCTAGGTATTAGTGATCAAACTCTACCTCATTAAGGTCTACTTTTGATAGCAGTTTCTTTATGAGGGTGGAATATTCTGTTTGGAGAGTATCATTTGGAGTGTTTTTTTAAAATTATTTGGATTGTTTTTTGTTGACTATTTTGAGAATGTGAAAAAATATTTGGATGTAAAATTTTTTTTGAAATGACATGATGGTGGTTTGAAAAGTGAATAATTAGTGTGGGAAAGTGTTGAATGGTTCAAAAATTTTGGACCAACTTGCATTTATTTTTAAATAATTGTATAAGAAGGACAATGAATTTTTTTGGAGAAATATTATCTGAAAAAAATAAAAAAGCACCAATCAAAATGCAATCCATATAGATGGAAAAAGTAGCGAAACGGACGTACACTTCTTTAAGCAGGCGTCTACTTTAGAGACAAAAATGTCTTGGCGAACACTAGGCATGAACATTGGAGTGAATGTCTACTTAAAGAAGTGGATATCTGTTTCGTTGTCCATTTAAAGAAACGGATGTCCGTTTCATCATTTGCTACGTCGTCCGACCTCAAAACCTACCGAAAATGGATCTTATTTTGTTACTCGCGATTTTTTCAGTTTTTCTAAACAAAATTTGAACATAAACATGCTTGTTTTTATGAATAATTACATAAAAAGTTTCTAAAGTTCGTTTGAAATTTCAAATGAAAACTTGATGGGAAATTTTGGTGAAAAAGTTTGGCCAAAAAATTTTTTAACTTTTTGACTAAAAAATTTTACATGCCAAACACAATTGTAAAAAATTTTTCCCAAAATCCTCCAAAAACTTGTATCAAAACGGAGCTAATGTTTTTGTCAATAGAATTTTTCTTAAGGGTGGTTTAACTTTTACCATTAATAATGAGGCGAAACTTTTACATAAATTAATTCCCAGATGAAGGGCATCACTAATACATACTAAATATTGACAAATTTTTTATTAAAATGGAAAAGATTGCTAGTTTTATTCGTCTTTTTAAAGGGAAATTGATTTTCTTAAAAGAAAATCAAAGTCAATTCTTAGAAAAGTAATTTTTTTTATTTTGGTTGGAATAGACTTGACAAAAACACATACAGAAGAGGTATATTCTCAAAAATCGTCCTTTCATAATTGCGTAGTCAGACATTATGAACTAAAATTCAGAGAAAATTGATTTTTTAGCTTTGGAAAAACAAAATAAAAATACTAATGTGTTATGAAATATTTAGTGGATGTCCACCCATATTCACCCCATGATCTTCTACATTATCCCTTATAACTCTAACTATTCCACTACCCCATGATCTTCTACATTATCCCTTATAACTCTAACTATTCCACTACCCCATGATCTTCTACATTATCCCTTATAACTCTAACTATTCCACTACCCCATGATCTTCTACATTATCCCTTATAACTCTAACTATTCCACTACCCCATGATCTTCTACATTATCCCTTATAACTCTCACTACTCCATGATCTTTCATTAGTTCATGTAACTCATGTAACCTACATTTGAGTCCTTATGACCTTTAATATGGAGAGATGAATCTCAAGCTTATAAATAGTGGCTTATATGCAATGAAAAGAAAAAGAGAAGAAAAGAAAAGAAAATATTATTCAATTCTACTTTGGTTTTATCATTACATTGTTTTCACTTTTATAACTAGTTGTAAGTTACTTTATTTCTACCTTACTTTATTTCTACCTTAGTAGTACTATCAGCACGAGACTCTAGCAAACTTTTAACGCGTTCTTTGGAGTAAGTGTGGTAAGTTTTTATTTGTTTTCTTGATTTTAATTGTTGTTATGGATAACCTTGCAAAACTTGAGTTTGTTGCTCTTGATATCACTGGAAAGAACTACTTGTCATGGGTGTTGGATGCTAAAATTCATTTGGATGCCAGTGGCCTTGGAGAAACTATCAAAGAACGAAATAATGCCACTAGTCAAGAAAAGGCCAAAGCCATGATTTTTCTTTGTCACCACCTTGATGAAGGGCTAAAAACGGAGTATTTAACTGTAAAAGATCCATTTGTCTTGTGAACAAATTTGAAAGAGAGGTACGACTGCCAAAAGACGGTTATTCTTTCAAAAGCTCGTTTTGATTGGATACACCTACGTTTGTAAGATTTTAAAACTGTAAGTGAATATAATTCAGTAATATTTCGAATCAATTCTCAATTAAAATTGTGTGGAGAAAAAGTAACTGATGAAGATTTGTTGAAGAAAACGTTCTCCACTTTTCACGCATCTAATGTGCTCCTGCAGCAGCAATATCGTGAAAAGGGTTTTAAGAAATATTCTGAACTGATTTTTTGTCTTCTTGTTGCTGAACAAAATAATGAACTTTTGTTGAAAAATCATGAGATACGTCCAACTGGTGCTGCCCCATTACCTGAAACAAATGTGGCAACCATACATTTCAGTAATGGACGAAATCGAGGCCAAGGCCATGGTCGAGGTCGTGGACGTGATAGAAACTATTACTGTCGCGCCCCATTTTTCGAAAAGGAAAATAATAAATGATAGAAGTGTGGTAAAGTGTGATAAAGTGTGTGAGGTCGGAAAAAGGAAAATGAAGAATTAAATGTGGTTGTGTTTATTGGAAAAAAAACGTGTAAATTTTTTGTAAAAAATCAATTTTTAGAAAATGCTTTGTAAAAGATGATTCGATAAAAATGTGATAAACAAATGCTTTATTTTAAAAATAAAAGAAAAAGGCCTAAAATGAGGACTTTTAAAATGCGACGATTTTTGGGCCTAAAAATAGAGTCCTGAAAAGGGTTTTTAGTAAAAAACGGAGTCGCCACTTGGTATTGAGTTTTGGTGTACCAAGTCACCAAAAAATATTTTGTAAAATATGAGAAAATCAAGAATGATTTATTTAGAAGATGATTTTTGAGAAAAAATGTAAGAAAATAAAAAACCCTTTTAGACAACTCCAGGTCTTTGAAAACAAGAGAAAAAGGTTCGGAGTCACAGTTGAAGAAAGGGAAGGCAAAGGCTCGCGCCTAAGGCACCCTTTCAACCTAGCCGAAACTAGTTGCGAGGTTTAGTCTAAATTTTCCTAATATAACCCTAAGATTTTATCGCATTTGGATGCAACTATATGAATGCAAATCTAGTCCTAAAAAGGGGTATCGTTAAGGGACAAAATGTTCCATTGAGGTTTAGTCGGAATTACCGCATTAATTGCGAAATCCGAATCTAGACCTTGATGGAGTCACGAGTATAGATGCAAAATGGAATGCAAAAGAAAAGAAAAATATTAATATAGATAGTAAGTGAACAAAGAAAGTAGGGATGCAACATAACAGGTACGGGAAACTAATGGACTCGTGACTAACTGTTCCTATTCACAGGAGGGGGGAACGACATGTACGCCATCGCTTCCCACGTGAGTAGATGACTATTTCTAGTCAAATCACACAAATGACCTAAAATTCTATGTGTAGTGGAATCTAAATGTCATGCACCAAACATGTGTTTTAAAAATAGATAATAAATGATAGAGTATATATATATATATAAATCATACAAAATGGAAAAAGGCCTAAAACAAAACATGTGTGTGAAATAGCATGGAATGAACACGCGAAAAATGATCCTAATACTAAACTGACCTAAAGGCCTAGCATTGGACTAGCCTATTTTCTAAAAATTCTCCGCTAGCGTTGGACTAGCGAAGAAACCGAAATTAATCACAACTAGCGTTGGACTAGTGTGACGACGATACACACATATATAATAAAGCAAATAAATGAATTAAACATGTATTGAAGCAATAATCACATAAAAGCACATAATAGCACATAGGAGCATATAACACATAAGCATGATATTCTAGATGCAAAATCCTAAAGAAAGCAAATAAAACACATAAGCACATAGCACACGTAGCACACAAAGCCCTAACTATTACACCGGGAAAGCCTAATTACAATCTAGAAATAAAAAAATAACCTATCTAACATATCTATTACATTTTCTATCTAAATACATAAGATTTTTGTTAAATAGATAACATATAAACTATCTATTACATTAACTATCTAAATACAAAAATTTTTGCTAAATAGAAGATTACCTATCTATTACATTTCTTTGAACAATCAAGATTAAATTCAAATAAACAAACATGGCATAAATAAGTAAACACTCACATATGGATAAAAAGAAACTATAAGTACAAAGATACATGAAAACATATAAAAAACACATTGGAGCACGTAGGAGCACACAAAAAGAAATAAAAAGGGTAATCGAGGTACCTCACATTCGTAGACTCGGTACAAATCGCTACTAACATGAACAAACATGTCAAATATATCACTATTTAATAAATAAACCACTAATTAAATAATTTCTTACCAATCACTAGGAACATACTACGATAATTCAAACAACAAAATAAGAGAAAGAAAATAATGATAATAATAATTAATTATTTAGGAAGAAAAATGAAAATTATTTAAGTAAAAATAAATAAGTAAATAAATAAACAAAGCAAAACAACAAAAATAAAGAAATAATAATAATAGAAGATAAAATACAATAATACATACTTAAACTTTTAACACCCCAAATAGGAATTATTAAAATGACTAAAAGGAAAATAAAGAAACTAATTTGAACATTAATTAGACTAACAAGACCCAATTTTAGAATATTAATTATAAATTTGATAAATAAATAAATAAATAAATAAAGTGTGAAAAGAAATAATTTAAAGCTTTGAGGACTCAACTAATTTTAATTAATATTTTTTTTTGCAAAAATAAAATATTATAAGATTTGGATTAAAAGAGAAATTTGGGCAATATTCTAGAGTAAAAAAAATGTAATTTATAACAAACTAAAGGGTAAAATTATAATCTCAAACCATAGTTAAGATAATAATATAATTTACAACAAGTTTAAAGGCTAAAACATAATTTTCAGCAAGTATAATGCCCAAAAGTAAAATTTTCCAGCAAATACTTAAGGCCAAGAATGTAATTTCAGCAAGGTCATTAAATGATACATAATTTACAGCAATGTATAGGGTCAAATTGTAATTTTCAGCTATATAAAAGAGTTGAAATAAAAATTTCAGCAACTATAAGTATAAAAATACAAATTCCAGCAACAAATAAAATACTAAAATACAATTTCCAACAATTAATGGAGGTAACAAAACAAATTCCAGCAACATAAAAGACCAAAATATAAATTCCAGCAACATAAAAGACCAAAATATAAATTCCAGCAACAATAGGGGGCCAAAAATAAAATTCCAGCAAGTATAATGACTCAAATAAAATTCCAGTAAGGTTGGGAGGGATAAAAATGAAATTCCAGCAAGTATTCTAAGGCAAAAATAGAATTTCCAGCAATGTATAAGGTACAAAATAAAATTCCAGCAAGTTAAAGTATGCAAAATACAATTTCTAACAAATTTTAAAACCAAATTGCAATTTTAAGCAACATTCAAGGTTCAATTTGTAAATTATAGCCACATTAAACACCAATTTGCAATATCCAACAATACAAGGGGGCCAAATGAAATTTTCAGAAATATTTAGGGGTAGAAAATGTAATTTCAGAAAAGTATAGGGGTCACAATACAATTTTATGAAAATATAGGGGTCAAAATGAAAATTAAAAAATGTAGGGACCAAAATTATAATTATCTAAAAGTTGGGGGACCTAAATGCAATTAATCGGGACCTAATCGAAAAGAAAATAAAATTATGGGGGTAAATCTACAATAAACAGAAACTTAAATGCACAAATTATAAATGCCCAGGGCCATAGTGACATTAATGAAAGTATAAGGACTATAAAATAAATATCTATTATTAATTAAAAATAAATTAAAAAACTAATTAATCAAAACGACGTAGTTTTGAGTGAAACTACGTCAAAACGATGTAGTTTCACTAAATTTTTTTTTATTTTTACCGGTTTTCTCTTTTTTTCTTTTTTTTTCTTTCCTGCTTTCCAGATTTCTTTTTTTTTTTCTCTCTTTTCTTTCTTTTTCTCTCTTTCTTTTTCTTTCTTCTCTTTCTTTTTCTCTCTTTCTTTTTCCTTCTTTCTTCCTTCTTCTCTCTTTCTTTTTCCTTCTTTCTTCCTTCCCCCCTGGTTCTTCTTCCCGATCTGTTCTTTCCTTTTTTTTCGGGTTCTCTCTCTCTCGGATTCTCTCTTTTTCTGGCCCTTTCTCACACAGGTCTCTCTCTCTCTTTCTCTGCCGGATTTCTTTTTGATTTTTTTTTATGATTTACACAAAACAAAACAAAAAAAATTTGAAAGCAAGAGTAGGAAATTTACCTGGAATAGGGGCGGTGGTGGTGTTATTGCTGTTGCTGTTGTTGTTGTTTGTTGTTGTTGTGCCCCTTTTTTTTTATGTTTTTGCAAGTGTATGTAATGGATTGTGCGTGTATTGTTTGTGTGTAATTGGCTGTGTATTTGATGCGTGTTTGTGACGCTTGTGCAGATGCGTGTAGTGTGTGTGTTTGTGCGTATGTGTGTTTTGTTCGCAGGGTGCGTGTGTGTAATGCAGGTCTGTTGTGTGTGTGTGTTTAGGTGTCTATGCAGGCGGTGTATAATGTGTGTGGTGTGTGTGGTGTGTTGTCAATTGCAAGGGGTGAAGGTGGAGGTGTGTATAGCAGTGTGGTGTATTGTGTGTGTTTTAGTTGTGAATTGCAGGGTTTAAGGTGGAGGTGTGTGTAGCGTGTGGTGTGTTGTGAATGTGTTTTTTAGTGTGTGCCGTGTGTGTGAGTTTTGTGTGTTTTGCAAGGCGGTGTATAATGTGTGTGGTGTGTGTTTTGTGCCTGTGTGTTGTGAATTGCAGGGTGTGTGCCGTGAGTATGAATGTGTGTCTGTGCAGATGTGAAAATGTGCTGGTGTGAGTGTGAGTGTGTGTGTATGGTGAGCTTGTTTGTAATGTAGAGGTGTTTAGTGTGTGTAATGTGTATGCAGATGTGAGGAAAGGCAGAGAGAGTGAGAGGTGTGTTTGATCTGTGAATGTGTTGCAGGGGGAAAATGAACCTAGAGGGAAAGACAGAGGGAGTAAGGGAGAGGCCGAGAGAGAGTTTGGGAATTGGGAGGCTGTCTGTGATGCTTGTGCAGGGGAAGGGGGCAGAGGGACTGAGGGAAGTGAATTGCCTGTGTGCAAGTGAGTGTCTGTGTGTGAGTGAATGAGTGAGTTGAGAAGGAGAGAAGTGAGGATGAGTGTATGTGTAGTGTGTTTTTTGGTGTTGTAGGGGAAGTGAGGCGTGAGAATTGTGTGGGAAAATGCAGGAAGGCAGAGGGAAGCAGAGAAAGTTGAGGGAAGTGTGTAAAAAATGGTCAAAACAAAACTCATTCCATATCCTCAAAAATTTGCTGAATTGAGTGTAAGATGGGGGAGAAGGTGGAGTTGGTGATAGGGGATAAGTTAGAAAAAATGATGGTCTTGGGCTCCATCTGCAAAAGCAAACAGTAGCAGCGTTGCTGCTGCTGTTTCATTCTGTCTCTTCTCTTTTTTTTTTTTTTTTAAGAAAAAGAAGAAAATGAAGAAAACAAAGAAAAATGAAAAATAAAAATAATATAAAATGAAATAACATAAAATGAAATAACATAAAATAAAATAAAAACTACTTGAACACTTTTTAAATTATATATTCAAACTGAAATACAACATTACAGATTAAAACCGAAATACAACATTGTAAGAAGGAAAAAAAGAAAAATTCAGTGTAACAAAATTAAAAGTTAATTTTACGTTAGAAAAATACAATAAATAATAAATGGTCTTAAAATAAATAAATAAATTATGAAAATTTTCTTTACATAAAATTTATAAAATGCACACAACAAAGTTCTCATAAAGAAATTTTTTAAATAATAAAAAATGCATTGGAAAATGTGACCTAAATATAGCAAAAAATTATAAAATTTATGAAAATTAATAAATGACATTACAAAAATCTTACCCAACATACATTATCACATAAAGCACATATAGTATAATTTTCACTCAAAAATTTTAAGATTAACACATTCTTGAGAAACGTGCCTTTGATAAATAAAAAGACAAAAATTAAATAAATACTAAAAGACATCTAAAAATTATGAGATTTTTACAAAAAATTTATGAGTATTCAAAATGCATATATAAAATTTTTTCACTTGAAAATTCTCATAAAAATAGCGCATTGGAAAACGTGCCATTGAATAAAAAAAATACTAAAATTTAAAATAAATAATGAATGACTCCTAAAAATTATTAAAATCATAAATAATGATAAAAATAGTAAAATTATGTATTTAGGAAATAAAATAAAATAAATTAATATTTACATTGTGAAATTACCATTTTGCCCCTTAACGTGGCGAATTAGTCATAATACGCGAAAATTGTACTCGACCCCCGAAAAATAAAAAATATCCCCTAAAATAAAATAACACACATATTTTTTACAAAAGGTATGTCAAAATTTGGTGTCTACAATTACAATAATCGTGGTGGTCACATGAAAGGTACAACTCAACCACAAAAGTGGGAGAGCAGTGACGAGAAAAATAAAAACCAAAATAAACAAAAAGTGGATAACAAGTGCTACCGTTGTGGCATGAAAGGCCACTGCTCTCGTACCTATCATACTCCAAAACATCTTGTTGATTTCTATCAAGAATCGTTGAAAAATAAAGAGAAAAAGATAGAAACAAATTTTATTTATAATGATGGCCTTGACCATAGTCTTGTTAACAATAGTTTTACTGATTTTACCTCTTTAGATGTTACTAATTTCTTTGCCAATCACCCTGAAGGTGATATTAGTCATTTAATTAGTGATGGAAATGTCCAAAAATAGATCTCTTAATTGTGTACTTTAGTGTAATGAATTTTTATTTGTTGTTTTCAAATAAAAATATTTATTATTAATGTTTGCTTTTCATGATATTTATATTCCATAAATATTGAACTTAAAATAAATAACTAAATAAATATATAATGTATCCCATTTCGAATTTTGGTTTTCTTTAAAGAAAATGGATGTTTCAAAAATCAATGACAAAGAACTATATCTGACAGACAGTGCAACAATACACTCCATATTTAAAGACAAGAAATAGTTTTCATATTTAATAATGAAAAAAACTCATGTTAGTACTATATCTGATACTACAAAGTTAATTGAAGGTTCTGGAAGGGTAACAATAATTTTACTAAAAAGAACAAAATTTTGCATTAATGATGCATTATTTTCTCCAAAGTCTCAAAGAAACTTGTTAAGTTTTAAAGATATTCGTCGAAATGGGTATTATATTGAGACTAGGAATGAAGGTAATAATGCATACTTGTATATTACAAGTACTGGTTCTGGAAAGAAAATTGTATTAGAAAAATTACTTTTTTTTTTCTCTGGGTTGTATTATACATATATTAATATAACTGAAATATATACAATAGTAAATCAGAAGTTTACTGATCATGATAATTTTATTATTTGGCATGACCGGTTATGTCATCTCGATTTATAATGATACGAAGAATATTAGAGAATTCATGTGATCATTCTTTGAAGAGTCAGAAAATTCTTCAATCGAATAAATTCTCATGTGCTGCATGTTCTCAAGACAAATTAATTATAAAGTCGTCACGGGTAAAAATTCGTACTGAATCTCCTGTTTTTTTATAGAACGCATACATGGTGATATTTGTGGGCCAATTCACCCACCATGTGAACCATTTTGATATTTTATGGTATTAATTGATGCATCAATTAGATGGTCACATGTATGCTTATTATTAACTCGCAATCTGGCATTTGTAAAATTACTTACAGAATTAATTCGGTTACGAACGCATTTTTTAGATTATCCTATCAAGACGATACGTCTTGATAATACTGGTAAATTTACATCCTAATAATTTAATGATTATTGTATGTCTATTGGGATAAGTGTTGAACATTCAGTAACTTATGTTCAAACACAAAATAGTTTGGTAGAATCATTTATTAAACGCCTTTAGTTAATTGCAAGGCCATTGTTTCAAAAAACTAAACTCCCAATATATGCTTGGGGACATACTATTTTGCATGCTGCAATATTAATTCGCATATGGTCAACGAATTATCATGAGTTTTCTCTTCAACAAATAATTTCTGGTCGAGAATCAAATATTGCCAATCTTAAAATTTTTGGATGTGCAGTTTATGTTCCAATTGTTTCACCACAACGCATAAAGATACGTTCTCAAAGGAAGTTGGGAATATATATTGGATATGAATCTTCATCTACAATAAAATATTTTTAACCAACAATTGGAGATTTATTTACAGCTCGTTTTGCTGATTGTCATTTTGATAAATCAGTTTTCTCAACATTAGGGGGAGACAATAAATAACCGGTCAAAGAAATTAGTTGGAATGAATTATCATTATCTCATTTTGAACATCGTACAAAACAATGTGAATTGGAAGTTTAAAAGATAATTCTTTTGCAAAGTTTAGCAAATCAGTTGTCAGATATTTTTACTGATTCAAAACGTATAACTAAGTCACATGTACCGGCTACTAATGCTCCAATTCGAATCGATGTCCCTAAAGGACCTTCTACCACTAGTAATGAATTAAAGGCACCTGCAAAACGTGGTAAACCCGTTAGTTCCAAAGGTAAAAATTTTTAAAAAAGAAAATGGACAAATAATCAAGATGGTAAAATCGAAAAAATTGAGAATTCTAAAAAATCTCTGGAAAAGAAAACTTTTGAAGAGTTTTCTGACATGACAATTAATAAACTTCCAGAAGAAACTTAGGTATCTGAAAATTTTGATAATCATGAGATTTCAATCAATTATGTCATGACTGGAAAAAGATGGAACCGATATACAACTAACGTCGACGATAAATTTGCCTATACTGCAGCAATTACTGTCATGAATAAAAATGAAGATCATGAACCAAAGTCTGAAGATGAATGCAGACGTAGAAATGATTGACCAAAATAGAAAGATGCAATTCAAGTAGAGTTAAATTCACTGGCAAAACGTAAATTTTTTGGACCAGTAATACGCACACCTGAAAAAGTGCAACCAGTAGGTCATAAATGAATATTTGTGCGAAAACAAAATAAGAAAAATGAAATTGCGCAATACAAGGCATGACTTGTCGCACTAGATTTTTTCCAAAAATCTGGCATAGATTATGAGGAAACATATTCTCCCGTGGAGGATGCAACAACTTTTCGTTATTTGCTTAATCTATCAGCAAATGAACGATTTGAAATGCATCTCATGGATGTTATAACAGCCTATTTGTATGGCTCACTTGATAATGATATTTATATGAAAATCTCTGAAAGATTTACACTACCAAAAGGTCATGATTCTGGTTCTCGAGAACTTTATTCAATTAAATTGTGTCAATCTTTATATGGGTTGAAACAGGCTGGATGCATGTGATACAATCACCTTGGTGAATATTTGATTAAACAAGACTATATGAATGACCTTATTTGTCCATGCGCTTTTATTAAGAAATCTGGATTCGAATTTGTAATCATTGCAGTTTATGTTAATGATTTAAATATTATTGGAACTCTTGAACAGCTTTGAAAATGCTGTTAATTACTTGAAGTAAGAATTTAAAATGAAAGATCTTGGAAAGACAAAATTTTGTCCTGAATTACAAATTAAACACTTAGAAAAATGGTATCTTTTTGCATCAATCAGCTCATACAGAAAAAGTGCTTAAACGATTTTATATGGAAAAAGCACACTCTTTGAGGACACTTACGATCGTAAGATCACTTGATGTGCATAAAGATCCTTTCCAACCTCGTGAAAGTAATGAAGAGATATTTGGTTCAGAAATATTGTATCTTAGTACTATTGGGGTATTAATGTATCTTGCAAATCATACACGTCTTGATATATTATTTGTTGTGAATTTACTTGTAAGATATAGTTCTTCACCTACCCGAAGGCATTGGAATGATGTTAAACATATATTTCGCTATCTTCAGGATACAAAAGATATGAGTCTTTATTATTCCAATACACTCAAGGCTGATCTAATAGATTATGCAGATGTTGAATATTTATCCGATTCTCATAACGCTCATCACAAACCAAGGTATATATTCACATATGGTGGTACAACTATTTCATGACGTTCCATGAAACAAATTATGTCACTTCTTCTAATCACGCTGAAATATTGACAATTCATGAAGCAAGTCAATAATGTTTTTGGTTAAGATCTGTGATACATCATATTAGGGGAGCATGCGGTTTACCTTTAAATAAGGAAGTTCCTACTATTTTGTTCAAAAATAATGCTGCATATATTGCTCAATTGAAAGAGGGATTCATCAAAAGTGATAGAACGAAGCACATTTTATCAAAATTCTTTTTCACTCATGATCTTCAAAAGAATGGTGAAATTTGTGTTCAGCAGATTCGTTCGAGTGATAATTTGGCAGATATATTCACCAAATCACTACCGATTTCAACATTTGAAAGTTGGTTCACAAGATTGGAATGCGACAATTGAAAGATGTCAAATGATGTGCTCAAGAGGGGGAGTAATTACACACTGTACTTTTTTATCCTCAATCAAGGTTTTTTTTAAGGCAGTGTTGTATTCACAAAAATTTACTCTTTTTCCTTCACTAGGTTTTTGTCCCATTGGGTTTTTCCTAGTAAGGTTTTAATGAGGCATTTTTCTTAAAGATGGACATTCAAGGAGGAGTGTTATGAAATATTTAGTGGATGTTTACCCATATTCACTCCATGATCTTCCTCATTATTTTTTGTAACTCCCACTACCCCATGATCTTCTACATTATCCCTTATAACTTTCACTACCCCATGATTTTTCGTTAGTTCATGTAACTCATGTAATCTACATTTGGATCCTTATGACCTTTAATATGGATGGGTGAACCTCAAACCTATAAATAGTGGCTTATATGCAATGAAAAGAAAAAGAGAAGAAAAGAAGAGAAAATATTGCTCAATTCTACTTTGGTTTTATCATTACATTATTTTCACTTTTATAATTAGTTGTAAGTTACTTTATTTTTACCTTAGTAGTACTATAATACTATTAATTTTATAACATAATGTATTTGTTTCTTTTTTAAAAAACTTTAAATATTTGAGTAAATTACCCAAATATATTCTTCAAAAAATATTTTCTTATATATACAGTTGTACATTTTCGACACTAACAATCTTTGTAGTAATTAAATAAAAGTTTTGCCCTTGTTATCCACTGTTGTCATTCCAAAAAAATTTCTCAAACCATTATGCATATCACTTTGTCAATCTTTTTGCTTGAGAATTTCTAATGTCTGTACTAGTCGGAAGCTTCTTTGGTGAAATTTTCAATTTTTCTGCTTTCGGTGAGATACTCCAATACGTTGCTCCTGTCCGTCGTTTTAACTCTTCGTCAAACCCAAAGTTGTCATTTACATTTGTGCTTGGTACGGTCACCTGTTAGATGGGCTTTTCTCATAGCCATGTAGGTGGGACCTCGAAGATCACTCTTAGGGTGACAGGCATACATATGCTCCTCCTCTATTTTCCATCCTACTACAACGGTAAATAGGAAGTCACTCCTCCAAAGAAGACAGATATAGATGCATACGCTCATATATTCTTAAAGTCACAAGGTTTTGAAAGCTTTGAGACTTCAACAAATCTTCAATTTCTTCAAGTTCTTCAACATTAGTTTATCAATTCCTCCCTTCAAGTCTCCGTTAAAGAAGTCAATACTGATTCGAGAACAAATTTGAAGTCCTAAAGTCAAAGTTTGAAAAAAAATCCAAGATTTAATTTCTAGACATTGTAATCTTCTTTTATTGTTGCTATTTTTCTTATTTGTTGATTTTTTTTACATACTTGAAAATTTACAGCGTACATAAGTAACTAATGCTTTTCTTACTAAAAGGAAGGGGAAAGTAGGGCTGTCAATGGGTCCCGACCTGAACCCGCTACATTTTTCCGGGTCCGGGTAAAGATAGAATTCTATTTACCCGGACCCGTTTCTTCTAATAAAAAACGGGTCGGTACGGAATATTCAATTTCAACCCGACCCGACCCGGACCCGGACCCGGTATGTATGTATGTATGTATGTATGTATGTATGTGTGTGTGTTATAAAGTAGGCTTTAAAATAAATAAGGGAATAATTTTTATATTTGGACTTTAATGTTTAAAAAAACAAGTGGACTTCAAAAAAGAAAGAAACTTGGGCTTAAAAGGAAAAAAGAGGACAAATTTGATAATGGACCTTTGGACAAATATGATGTATATATAAGTGGGCTTTAAAATAAATAAAGCAATGATTTTTAAATTTGCGTTTTAATGTTTAAAAACAAGTAGGCTTTAAAAGGGAAAGAAACTTGGATTTGAAATAGAAAAAAGATGACCAATTTGATGATGGACTTTGGGCTAATGAGGTGGAATTTTTTTTACTTTTTGGGTTCATTGGAACGGGTCTACCCGGACGCGGACTCGAACCCGATCGGTTCCGGATCCGGACTCGACTAGTAAGACCTGTCGGGTAATACGGGTCCGAGTCCATGTCCGGAACAACTCCCTTCTAGCGGGTCCAGGGTCTGGAACAACTAATTCCGGCCAGAACCCGACCCGCTGATAGGTCTAGGGGAAAGTGAGAAAAGAATAAGAAGGAGAAGACAAAAAAACTCCACCCGCCCGGGGTCCCGGGGGTTAGAATAGGACTGCTATTGAAGTCAACAGTGGAGAAAAAGAACTTTATTTGCAAAATTTTTTTTTTTTTTTTGAGGAAACTTTATTTACAAATTTGGTGAGTTATGTTATGCGCCACAAATTCTAATCCTTTAATCACGCTACTCCATGTTTTTGTAAAACGACAATAGTGGTATTTTATATAATTCTTAAGTAGACTGCTATTAATTTCTAATCACTAATTCAAATAGTAAACTTATTATTCTTCTCAAACAATGTAAATTTTAAAATTATTACAAGTAATAATTTGATAAATTAGTTCTTTCCTTTGGTTAGTAAGTCAACTTTAACCAATTAACAAAGTATATACATCAGATACACGTGCACTTATGGACAAGCTAGGACCTAATCACATGATGATGGCAAAAGTTCAGTAAGCAATGGAGGAGAATTGGAGAAATGAGATCTTTGGCATCAGAGGAAGGTGTGTCTTCATGTTGATAGAGATGTTGCGGTCCATGATTGTCAATGGTCATCATTCAAAATCAAAGGCCTAATTCATCAAATTGTCTGTAGTTATGTACAGATCTTGAAACTATATTTGCGTGGAGTCTCTTCATCCAATTTCTTCAATCTTGTTGCTCAATGGAGTACACTTTCCATTAATAAAAATCAAGAAAATTTTCTTTTCGATATTAGTAGATAGTGAGCTAAAAATTCAGTGTCCGATACAAGAAATTGCTCTTGTTTAATATTGACGAAGCAATCTGGTAGAATTGATACAAGAAGTTGCACTTATTTTACGCAGCAATTTGGTAAAGACAGAACTAAATTCGTGGAAAAACCATCAATTCTTAGCAATTTGGTAAAGAAAGAACTAAATTCGTGGAAAAACCATCAATTCTTACTTTGCCAAAATTACAAGTGGAAACAGCCCTCTATAAAAAGTGATCACGGGAATTAACTGCATTGGTGATCAGGGGAAAGTGTCACCACAAAAGGCTTACAACTTGGCATGCTTGACAGTTTTTTGGACATCTTTGGCACTTTCTCTGATGTTGCACATAACTGTAACTTTTGATGATGCAATCAAAGATTTATCCTCTGAGTTTGAGGAATTAATCTTCAAGAACTTCACTTCCCACACCTGCAATAAACATCACAATATCTATTTGTGACATGTCATTGATATTCTTGAATAACCAATTAGGTCAATAGATAACATTGTAATTGGGATAAGGGGAAATTAATCCCTTTGGAAAAGTCAAGTGAATCTTGTAAGGAAGTTTTAGGAACCTTATAGAACAACAAATTTTCACACCTTAGTTCCTACCTATCAAATTGTGCGTAGACTGTAAGTTTTACAGGCCCACACACACACTCATTCATGTCTCTTCTCGCAAGCATCTATGTAAAGATGCTTAAAGATGGATGGAGAATATCTCGAGACTTGAGAGCCTATCACATTATCCCTAATCTGACACTTAATTTCAACTAATCGAGCACCACCACCTCATTAAAAATCATATTCTCATCTTGCATACGAAATGCAAGCCAGATTTTCAGGCAGAATTTGAAATATAAATTTGGCCTAGCCTACAAGTAGTTGACAAATATACATAATATGATAATACAACCTACACTTAATTAGATATTTTTACCAAGTCAATAGTTAATATTGCATGAAAGATGGTGTAGCACTCCGTAAGCATCAATTAATTTGCTTTTCAAGAACAGATCCCTAGAGGTAGCCCCCAGAAGTTGTTAAATTGCACTAGTACCTCTATATGTTAAGTTATAGTCAAACAAATCCTTTGAAAATTCGATATTTGCTCCCCTAACATCTTCATTTTCCCTCCTATTGTCCCCCCACCCCAGCCCCATATTTTGTACATAATCAAAGAAAGATCAAGCCAGCACGTAACTAGTTGTTAAAGCAACTTACTCCTAATTCTGAACTTTTGTATTCAACAGAAAATAAATAGCAAGAAAACATATCGGAATTATAGAGTTTAGCAAAGAAAAGTACCATTAGTATCAGTACCTGAATAATTTTGCCAGCGTTCACCGGAGTAGACTCAACAAGCAAAAGATCGCCGACCTTTGCACTCCTATGATGGTTAATGCTGAGTTGTATTCCGGCCACCCTTCGGTTTCCGGAGGCCGTGTAGGCTCCTATGCTCGCCAGCCCTTCAGCTATCAACGCTGACACCCCTCCATGCAACACCTTAAATGGCTGTTCATTCATTTCTCATTATTATTTTCCTTTAACCCCACAGAGAGAGAGAGAGAGAGAGAGAGTACAAAAGGCAAAATAATTGAAAATTTTTTTTGCTAACATATAAAAATTATAAAATAACATTATTTATTATTTTCTTTTCATCGGCTTTTCTCTAATTAAGTGTCATTAACGAGATTAATTGCTAAAATTTAAGTTAATTAATACTATGGGGAGTTAGAAATATTACTTTAAATGGCAAAAAGGGATAGGTAACCTGGCAACAGTTGGGAGTGACTTGAAGGCGGCCAGTAACTTTATGGGCTGAGATCAAGTCAATCTCAAAACCGAATGCTCGAAGCGGGCCATCCAAGAGCTCTGCCTTTGATAGTCCTGGCTGTGGCCGCGGAGGCTGCGGCGGCGACGCCATCGTTTTCTTTCTTTTTCCTCGTTTTGAAGTAACTGATTGGGGTGATGCCGTGAACTCCCATGAGTTATATATTTCCAAGTCTTATCTTATATCATGGGTGCTGCTAAAAGTCAACCTCGGAATTTTAATTGTATTCCAAATTTTACTTTTCTAAATTTGATAACTATTAGTATATATATAGATATTCCTGTGGTACACAGAACACCAGTAGTAATATATATAGGACATTTTTTATGGTGCATATAACACTAGTAGGATATGTACAGGGCACTTTTTAAGGTGCACAGAATAAGTTTATAAAGAATAAGGAGGTGTTTGATAACCTAATTAAGAGCTTAAAATTAATTGGTTCAGATGTAAAAGACATTAAGACTGTTTGATAACCTAAAATACAACTTCTTAAGTAATTAAGTGTTACTGAAAAACTAAACAAGACGTAGTATAAAAAAATAAATGATATCAAGTGCACTTATCACTTAAAACTAAACACGCTCAGACGTTAGGTTTTAAATGATATATTTATATCACAAATATAACCCTATAAACATACGTTTTATCCCTATCCTTCTCTCTCTCTTCACTTTCTCGGTGTCCTCTCTCGCCGTCTTTCCTCTCTAACAACTCTCAGAACTTTTTATCACCATTGAAGATAATTTTGCATCGTATTTTCTCTGTCTTTGTTGTCTAAAGGTATGTATCGTGATCTCACATATATGTGTGTTGTTTGTAGTAATTATACAATATTTATATATGCATATATTTCTTAAATCTATTCATGAGGACTGATGAATTGTTGAGAAAATTAATTTAAATTAACCAAAAAAATAAAAAAGGAAATAAATCAATAGCAATGGTAGAAAAGGGCAGGGTGGGGCGAGGGAATAAACAAGTATCAAGACCCACCCTTTTTGTTCTCATTCAACCATTGGCTCTATGTATGACACAAAGCTGACTCACCTTTGTACCATAGTCAAATCCGTATATATATCCCAATATGCAAAACAAGACAATTTTCCATATTATTGGTTTGGTGTAAACTACCCACATAAGCAAGATTTTCTTATAGGAACAAATTGTGGATCGAGAGGTTAAATCTATGACTCCTCTCCAGAAGTTATCGGTTCGATTCCTACTAACTCCCTTTTCTCAAAATTCCTCTTATAATAGAATAAACTTTCAGAGGGACACAAAAAAAAAAAAAAAGATTTTCCCTTGATATAGTTTATTGGGGAATAACTTTCTCGTTGGTTTTACATATATATATATATATATATATATATATATATATATTGGGGGTGGGATGGGGGGTTCTAAAAGTGGTCAGGATTCTAGATTAACATCAAACTTTTAAGTTTGTGTTCTTGTGATGAATTACAAAGGTTTAGTTGCTTTCGCTATTGGTTTTATGATTTTGGATGTTGTAAAGGCAAATGATTCCTATTCAAGAATTTTTACAAATGAAAATGGAAATGGAAATGGAAATGGATGAATAAATAAATTCGTCTTTAGTTATAAACTGGAGATCAATTTTTTTCCTTGGTGAAATAAACCCAAATTTGATAGTTATTGGTGATCAGAATCTAACTCATCAAGATCTACTTTTGCTAGCAGTTTATTTACAACACTGGAATAATGTTTTTGCCAGTAGGATTTTTCCCAAGGGTGGTTTAACTTTTACCATGAATAGTGAAGCGGAACTTTTACATCAATTAATTCCAGGAGAAAGGGCATCACTAATACATACTAAATATTAAATATGGACATTTTCTATTAAAATGAAAAAGATTGGCAGTTTTATTCTTTTTTCTAAAGGGAAATCAATTTTCTAAAAATAAATTCATAGTCAATTCTTAGAAAATTAATTTTTTTTTTATTTTGGTTGGAATTGACGTGGCAAAAACACACACGAAAGAATTATATTCTCAAAATCGTCCCTTCATAATTGCGTAGTCAGACATTATGAACAAAAATTCAGAGAAAATTGATTTTATTACTTTGGAAAAACAAAATAGAAATACTAAATTTTTCTATTATAAAACAATTTTAAATATTTGAATAAATTACCCAAACATATTCTTCAAAAAATATTTTCTTATATATAAAGCTATACATTTTCGATGCACGGTAACGATCTTTATTATAATTATATAAAAGTTTTGCCCTTGTTATCTACTGCAAAACTCTCACCATCATTCCAAAAAAAATTTCTCAAACCATTAAACATATCACTTTCTCAATCTTTTTGCCTGAGAATTTCTAATTTGTGTACTAGTTGGAAGTAGGGCTGTTCAAAAAGAACCGAAAATTTGAAAAATCGAGAAAATCGATCCGTTCCGAACTGAAAAAAGAGGGTAACCGAACCGGTTATTGACACCGGATCGGATAGCAGGTCGGTTCATAAATTAAGCGGGTCGAGTAGCGATTCACATCCTTGTGAACCAACGGGTATCCAACCCGGTCCATAGTAAGGGGTTGTTTTGTCATTTTTGTATGTTGTATTATTTTACTAATTCATTGTTTTAGTTTTTTATTTATTTTATTGTTACTACTAATTTGTGCTTCTATTTCATTCTTGATTGATGAACATTTGACTATTTATTTTATATTTGGATGTTTATTTGACTATTTATTAAGTATTTTTTTATTTCTATAACTAATTGAAATGTGATAATGAAGTTTAAAAAACTAAGTGTCTATATGTTTATTTAGTTTTTTGTTTTTTGGTTATTTTAAAAATTACAGTTTTATGATGTAATTTAACATTAAAATCATTGATACTTGTGTTACTAGTAATTTAATAATAGTTTACGATTTTTCTCGTTTTATTTTTATTTTAAAAATATTGAAAAATTATGATGGACCGGGTCAGGTAACTGATCTATCCAAACCGATTTTGCGGATAATTGGAAGGCCGGATACCCGCTATGCGTGGACCGATTCACGATTCGAAATTCTATCGAACCGGTAGGATTGATTCGGCTTAAAATTTTTGTTCATAGACCGGATACTCGGTCCATAAACGCCCCTAGTTGGAAGCTTAATTTGTGAAACTTTCAATTCTTCTTCTTTCAGTTCTTTCTTTTGAATTGAGATATTCCAAATACATTCCTCCTGTCCGTCGTTTTAACTATTTGCTTAACCCAAAGTTTTGTCATTTATATTTGTGCTTGGGATGGTCGCCCCTTAGATGGACTTTTCTCATAGGCATGTAGGTGGGACCTCAAAGATCCACTAATAAAAGGTTTCTTTTTTGCCGCCAGCCATTAAAAAATAAAACAAAATATGGTTTTATTCAGCCGCCTTGCCTCGATTAGAGGCGTTTAAAGCCCACATGTGTGGTGTTCCCATGCCACCAAAACAGAATTTAAAAAACGCTATGTCCACCTTGAAAAATGCTTGTTTGCATTAATTTATAAGACGAAACAATTAGGTCTAACATTAATTTTTTCCTCCACTACTTTAATTATCTCCCAATTTTATAGTATTTCCTAATGCTAATTTTTAAATTTAAGGCACGTTTCATGCCAAAGTGAGCATTTAGATTGAGGTTCTTGGCGTGGAGCATAAAATTGTGAGTTCAAAGATGTCATTAAGGGCCAGTCATCAAAGTATTTCTTTGGGTTTGAGTTCAGCTGGTTTCGTGTCAAAGGCGCAGAAGAACTTGCACCCTATGTTAAAATAAAAGCTTATAAACTCTAATTTATCTGAAAATTGTCTCTTTGTTGAGAGCTATAGGTTTGTTTAGGATCAGTAAGTCATATCGACTTGGATGGCCACTTTCACGCATTTTCTGACGATTTATAATGATGCTGGACTGTGTTTTGATATTATTCTTTATGGGCGGTTGTTAGATTGTCTAGAACTTTCTTTTTGCCTCCTCTTCTAATAAAGATAGAGTCAGTTAATGGATTTTATCTTAGGTTCCCTTGCCCCACTCTCTTAACCCTTTGGGTTATTTTCGAAGAACTTTTTTTTTTTTGGATAAATTACTAATAACCATCCTTGTGATATTAGTTTTGACCACATAACCCTCTATATTTTTAATATGATCACATAACTCCCATGTTGTTTATAGAATGTGAAAATTGGACAGAATATTTTGCACTATGCGTGTGTAACCAACTCACCGTTACAAAATATTACGCATCAGTAGACTGAGATTTGGAAAATTGTGAGAATATCCCAATGACGAAGTATTAATTCTGTCCATTTTTCACATTTCATAAAACTACAAGGGGTTGTGTGGTTACATCAAAATCATTAGCGGGTTATGTGATCGAAATAATACCACAGGAGGTTATTAGTAATTTACCCTATTTTTTTTCCACTTAAATTGTAAGCCTTTCATATATTATTAGTTATTTCTGAAGTTACAGTCAAAGTGCAGGTTTCTTGTGAGATAAAGTGGTTCCAGTTAATTTGGTTTGCTCCTTGTCAACAGTTAAAAGTGTAATATTGACCTTTAACTTAATAACAAAACGTAAATGGTAGTGCAGAAATAGATAGGGAAAAGTACAAGGGGTTCTTGAGGCTAATCGCATACTTGTAAATTCATTGCTAAGAGGGTAATCACACTTTCCTCCCTTAAACTGGAACCTGTTACAGATATCCTTTAAACTTTTAAAGTTCGTACTTATAATCTAATACTATAATTTAGTTGCTTATGAACTTTATTAATTAGGATTGAATTCCTTGAGTAACTGATGTCGGACTTTGTCTCTTAGCACCACATGTGACTCGAGTTTGTTGATAGCCTTTAAACTAGTAGAGACTCTGGAGCTAGCATAGAGCCCATGATGTTAAGGCTAAAGAGGACTCAAGACACTTGTCCAGTGTTAGATATAAGTGTAAAGTTTAGACCTAAAACCCAGCTCTGATATCATGTTAAAGATCATGGACCAGATAAACTCTCTATAAGTCCATGACTTTCAACTACATGGGCTGGACAAAACTCCCTATAAACACCATGGCCTTCAACAAAAACTCGAGTTACGGGTGTCAATAGACAAAGTCCATTCTCAAAGAATTCTGTCCTAATTATTAAAGTATATGCCCACTCCATTAATTGCTAATTGAATTCGAGATGGAATTTCGTGTTGTTTGACAATTTTCACCCCATTGCAACTGATATACCATTTCAATTAATAGTCGATCCACTGCAACTTTTGCTTAACGTTTATTTGGTATCAATTATGCCGGGTCAAAGTATCAAATTTTACTGCTAGACTAAAAGTGTGTATATAACTGCTGATTACAATTAAAATAGTCAAACATTAGGTTGTTTCGGTTTATTTATTTTGGCAGTATTCAGTTGTATGTTCTGACAGATTTGCAGCATTAAAATTTTGGGTAAAAAAAGGATCCATTCAACATTTTTGGGGCTCAAAGTCAACAAAACCGGTTGTAGTGCTAGATCCAACGTATTTGAGCTTCAATGATGCGGTCCATACTGCGTTAGATTTTTGGCCTCTAAGTCAACAACAACACTGCTTGCAACGCAGCATGGGACTCACAATTTCCATTCGCAATAATTTCACGGTTCAAATTAAATGAGCTAATAATCGACGGTTAAGATTGGGTCATGTCTAAAAAATGATATCGTTTTGGAGTGAAAAGTGATTACAAATTTTGACTGACAAGTTATATTTATTCAAGTAATTAGTTACATTTCTTCACTGACCACTTACAGCGTTTTCAACTTGTTTGAACAGGCAAGAGCCAACTTGCGAGGCCCGGTGCCCGCGCAACGCTGATCGAATTTATTTGGGCTGCTATTATACGGGCTGTATGCCTCACTCACAATTTCTGTATTCTAATTGGGTTGGGCAACCAACCGAGCTAGCCTAGACTAGTCGCTTCAAATGGGCTTTCAAACCTTGCTTGCCCTGCTTTGAACAATATACGTTTCAGTGTTGCAGCTTCAAACTCCAAAGGCCATGGCCTATGAATCCAAGCTGCTATGTAATCGGCAAAATTATTCAAGTTTTTTGGACTTGGTTCCAGTAAGGAAAATAGAAAAATATTTGCTTATGCTTAGCTTTTACGAGAATGACGAAATGAGTAATTAGTGAAACTTTTAATGAATAAATAGTTATGAGTTTGATCAAGAGTATTTTGTTTAGTTAAATGATATCATAATGATAAATTGAAGTGAGAATAGAGGGTCCACCAATTAAAGTTCTAGGACTCCACCTCAGAGGTCGAGCGTTCGAATCTCACCAACACCATATTAAAATAGTATAGGTTGATCAAAAAATAAATAAATTGAAAAGTAAATCTGTTTGTACCGTTGTTTTT
Organism: Mitragyna speciosa; assembly: GCA_024721245.1. Taxonomy (NCBI): domain Eukaryota; kingdom Viridiplantae; phylum Streptophyta; class Magnoliopsida; order Gentianales; family Rubiaceae; genus Mitragyna; species Mitragyna speciosa. Next base: position 8,872,144 of record CM045566.1, on the reverse strand, counting down.
GGCTACGTTCTTGAATAGTGTTATTGTATAAGTTTTTTTTTGGATAAATATGTATATGAAATAGAAAATTAATTGAAAAATATGTTTGAAATTCTTTAAAAACATGTTTTTAAAAAACAGCTCCATCGAAACGGTTGATTTTTGTTCCTTTTGGTTTGTTAAATCCAAGATCCAAACATGGTAGATTCTCATGTAACTAATCCAAATATGGTATAAGATATTAATATTGTTGTCAACTAGAGGAGCTGGCTTCATTGAACAATCAATTGAAGTTTTATTCAAAAAATCTAAATGAATACTTGATATTTTGAAATAGCACATTGAAGATTCTGCATTAGAAAAGCATTGAACAGTATAAAAGTTGGATTTTATCCATATGACCGGTTGACGCCTACTGGAAGATAACTTCTTATCAAAAATTGAAAAGGAAGCTTTTTCCTCAAGGAGTTTCATTTGAACAACTTAAGCCATAATTAGGAACTTCTGAACATATAGATGTAAAAGATAGAAGAGTTTGCCTTAATGAAGAGCCCCAATAGTGCATTTTGCGCAAAAGAACAGTAAGAGAATAAAGTTGTATATCTAGAAAGAGTAGGTTGGCTAAGACTTGAGATGAGGCAAATTTGTCCTCAACTCCAAAATCAGAAAGGGAGAGTTGTCATGAGAAAGAAAGAAAAAACAGAAAGCGAAAGAATATTTGTTCTCATCAATCCAAGAATCAATTATGCATAATGATTTGTCTTATGCTCAGGGAATTTGAATCTCCCTCGGAAGTTATGCACAATGTAGGTGAATCAATGGGATCTCTCTTTTGTTTGATACGTCATTTTCTGCTTTCCAAGTCCTCATGTACCATTACATGAAATTATCTTTTTTTTTTTAGAGAATTTTTACATGAAAATATCTAGTCCTTAATATCATAGGATGAGGAGTCAAAAACGATTGTTAGTCACAACGATTTGGAAGAATTATACATCCCCTTCATGTAAAATATACATCACTTTGTGTTCGATGCACATCATTGCTTACTATAAAATAAGCTTGAGTTTTCTATAAGATTTTTTGGTGTAACATTCATGTTACACTACCAAGAAAAGTGACATATATTCTCACTCTTTATATCTTTCAAGAGAGATAAACGCGCATGTCACAGCATAAAATGTAACAAAGTATTCAATGACTATATAATATATACCAAAAATAAACAACAAACAATAAAAATCCTTAATTGATTATTTTTCATCATACACACCGATTATGGATTCTATAATTGCACTTTATGGTGTTACACTCATAGTACACCAATTAAGTAAGTGACAAGTATACTCTTATTAACTATATCTCTAAAGATAGGAATATGTTACTTACTTAAGTATTATAACATAAGTATAACACCACACAAAGTATAATAGAAAATCCTCCCGCATGCCCCCAGCCGTTTGAAATGGTAACTGTTTCTGTTCCATTTCTACGTCATAGATATCTGGCATCCTCGCAACCCCAAACGCAGGAATCAACTCCGTCCTGTTTTTCTCGCCGAATTCCCCTTTACCCGTCACCTTTGAGGGAAAATTTTTTCAGTGGATTTATTAGATTCTTTGCCTTGTTTCCTGTCCGCTGATATAGCAAACAGTGAGCTCTGACATTAGTGGGTGCGTACTTCTTATCTTTTAGGCACTTTAGTAAAAATAGCGTTTCAAACAGATAAGAACATGTGGACAATACCAAGGCAACTTTCCATGTAGTCTCCAAAGAACTAATGAATGGAGTAGTGCTTACTTGACTTCTTTCATCAAATATGCTTCTTTTCTAAGCTACAACGTTTGAGTTTCGAAGCTTTTCAAAGGAAAAAAAAAAATGGGGTTGGTTGATAATTAAGTTTACTGCTTAACTGTATGAGTATTTAAATTGATAGTACACAAAAGATAAACTCAACGACTATAAAACTTCAACAATTATAAACTTTTATTTTTTGGGAAGTGTGTCAATTTGATAGGGACCAAGCCAACTACAATGTGAGAGAAATTTATCAACTAATGAACTTTAGGCACCACTTGAGAAGGACAATATCCATCTCAATCTTTCCTTTCAATGGCTTATAACTCAACACATACAAGAGCTTTAATGGCTAGCTACAAGAGTCCTAATTTTGTTGTTTCCAAATTGGACCACTTTGATTTTAGGCTCATAAGGCCACATGACCAGTCTTTAATGGAGAAATCTTTAGTCTTCAATTCGTGCATGATATGTGATGTAGGCAAATACCAGTAACATTCTTCTGCCATAGATTAACACGACTGAGCTATCAAATGTGGAAGATATTATTTGAATAATAAAAATGTGGGAAAAAGACGAAAATTATTTAGGTTTTTGTTTTTTATGTGTAAGTATATGGTTTGGAAAAAGAAATTTGGTATTAGCTTTTCTATTAGAAAGAATTTCTTGCATTTTGCGTCTCGTAAAATTGTTACGGAAAAGATACAATAGTTTAACAACAAGAAACACTTTTTAAGTTAATTGATTCTTTGTGCATTTCCTATCAAGGATTTTGCGAGTATATAAAAGTACTAAAGTAATCACTTTGGCTTGTATTTAAAGTAAATATATAGTAGGTCACTGAACTTTTTCCATTGTAATGTTTTGCGCAATAAACAATTATAAAAGTTGCAAATAGCTCACTGAACTTCTATTTTTTGTAAATTAATGACTATTTTATCTATTTTTACCATTAATTTTAGAGGCATTTTTATCCATATGCTAATTTTTTTTAAAAAAAAGAAGTCATCGTACAACCTCTTTTTTTTTTTTTAACTATTTCGTTGTTCCCATTTTTTGCTCTTCTTGGTTTCCAGAACTTCTTCACCTTAGCCTGTGATGGTTGATTTTTTTTGGCCCTATATTTAATTTATTATGTTAAATATAAATGTCTTTGTACTCAACAGAATCACAAAGACTTAACGATAAAAATAGGTGGAACTGGCAATTGGTTACAAATAAAAAATTCGAGTGGGTCATTTGAAACTTTATAGTTGAGTGACCAAACTTTATAATCACAATAGTTTAGTGACCTTTTAAATAGTTGGCCTTTTTATTCTATCTCAGTTTTCTTGATCAGAGTTTCCCCAATTTATTTTCCATATACCTTAAGGAAATAAAACCAAAACAGAGTACTTGAATTCCTGATTTTTATCGTTTCTGGGGTGCTGATTTAGTGGACCCTGTTGTCAGTTTAGATTTGTATGGAATATATCCACCAGAAAAATTTTATGTTTAATCCCTTTCTGTACAAGTTCATCGGCCCATGGGCAATTTGGAAAGCTCCAAAACGATTCGAAGGGGGACCACCCATAACTAGGCATGCTTCCTTCAAATTGTTTGTTTGTTTTTTTTTTTTATCATCAATTCTCATTACAATGTATGTTTTTGTTTCACACAATTAGGGTAAGGCTCCCAAATTAGTACTGGGGTAAGCTTCTAGACTTTTTTTGCCACACGCAATTAGGGCGTGGCTCCCAATCTTAAATCTACACTTTTTTTCCCTTCCCCTTCCTAAATCCTTCAACTTGTTAAGTTGTAAAATTTATTAATGCTATTATTTTCTTGAGTATTTTGGGCCATCCAGACGTTCTTTTAAATCATATTTTTCATTGCTTTATGTACTCAATTTTTATGGTTGAATATTTTTGGGTGATAATATTCTTATCAAATATTTTTTATATTCCAATTCTCTTAACAGCTTAAAGAATTACTAAAAATTAGGGAAAAATACCTTATACCCTCGTGTGATTTTTTGATACACCACATGACCCTCTTATGATTCAAAAAGCTATACATCACTTCCATGTAATTTGGATTTAAGTGTGAAAGTGACGGAAATTAGCTTTCATGATGGAACATGATAAAATGTCCAAATTACCCTAATGCTTAACTATTTCATCTATGAGCTTGCATGTAATATTTTTTTTTAAAAAAAATACACTTTACTTCCTGTGGTTTTCGAATGAACCACATAACCCCTTTGTGTTCTAAAATCTATACATCACCCATAGTAATTTCTAGTATTTATACGGGGTAATTTTGATATTTTACTCACAGATAATTACGGAAGGTAATTTCCACTTATTTGACAATTTAACCAAAACTACGAGGGGGTAATGTATAGCTTTTTGAATCATAAGAAGGTCATGTGATTTACTCAAAAATCACAGGGGGTAACATGTAATTAACCCTAAAAATTATTGATTAGCCAAGAAAACAAATGATTGAACAATAGGGGTGTGCACGGGTCGGATATCCAACCTGCATGGGGTATTTTCTGACCTGACCCGCTATATGTGGGTCAAGCAAAGTTGTAACTCGTATGCATATCCACATATGGAGATATCCGGCGGGTCAGACATCCGCATTTTTTGGGTCGGATATCTGCATTTTTTCGGGTCGTACCCGCATACTGTTAAATTTGCTTCAAATTCTAAATAATCTAATAATAATTAGAGCGTCATTTATAACAAATATAAAATTAAATAACATATATTGAATCAAGTGTTACAAATCATGAATTTATCGCAAGCACTAAAGAAAATTTCAATTTTTTGAGACAGAGAAACACCGTACACACAAATCTTATAACATAAATACCAACCATGTTTTTAAGGCAAAGAATGAAAAAAACACACAAGACAACTATCATAACTAGAGTTTATATTATCGCATATTCAATTCTTCACATTTCAATATTGATAATGCAGTACTCTTTACTGCCTAGGATTACAAAATAAGAATAAAAGATATTGATATTAATATTAATAAAAAATAACAAATACTACATAGTAGTTTCACATAATGATATCTAATAGCATATTACATAATAATAATAATATCACATAGTAATATTACATAATAATATCACAGATTAATATTAAGAAACCTTATAAAATTACATCATTACCTCCATATGCGGGTCGGGTCGGATACCCGTCGGGTTTTAAAGATCATGATCCGTATCCAACCCGCTTAATAGAGTAACCCGCATATGACCCATATCCTGCTAAAACCTGGCGGGTCAGATACCCGTATTTTTTGAATCGGGTTCCGAATTGGATCAGCCGAGTTTTCGGATCATCAGGTCAATTTACGCACCCCAATTGAACCAGAAAGTAAAACAAATACGTTTAAGAGAGAGTATAACATGTCGATATTGCATAGAGACTAGAAAGGGTCAGATTATGAGGAAAATCAAAAGAGGATGGAATCATGTTCAAGTTTTTTGGATTTTTGTTGGCTATACATACTGAACATAGGCGTATGAATTTGTTAGATATAATGATTTGTGACACTTGAAGATCTTCTTTCCCTTTTGGCATTTTAGTGAAGTCTGAGCTGATGTAAGTCAACTGGCTATTGATCACCTTATTGAAAGTGGTGCCAATGTTTGACACAAAACTGGATCGGTTGGTTGGTCTGACGGTATACTTTAACAATTCCATAAATGCACTTAAAACTTAGTGTTTAAAGATCCACTGAACTTTAGTCACTTCTAAGGTAATTTAATCCTGAAATGAATGAGGAGATCCTTGAAACTTAAAATGGTGTTTGATAAATCAAATTAATATTAAAACTTAAAGAATTAAGAGCTTTTTTAATTTCGATAACAAAATTCATTTACTATTTAATACATTAAATACTATTTAATTTGTATATTAACTTTTTTTTTTAAAAATCACTTAAATTTGTTGAATTATGAACACATGCAGTATTCTCTCTTTCTCTCTCTCTCTCCACACATACATACACACCCTCTCAAACACACATTTGCACTAGGGGTGTAAATGAGCATATTTGATCTCGAATATTACTATGTTCAAGCTCAACTCGAGTTCTAAATAGACATACTTGAACTCGAGCTCGAGTTTGTCGAGCTTGTAAATTTAGAATTCAAGCTCGACTCAATTCACACTCGAACTCGAGCTTGAAAATTTATAAAAGTTTAAGCATTCGACTCAAGTTTGAATTCGAACACGAGTCAAATAAATAAGCTTTTATAAATTTTTATTTTTATTTTAAATCAATAAAATGACAAAATTACTCTTTATTATTCAAAGTTATGAAATTTAAAAGATGTAATTTGTCTAATGAGTACATATATTTTAGTAAATTTATATAGAAATAAAAAATAAAAAACATATATAAATACTTGAATAGCTTGAGAGCTTTTGAACAAAATATATACATGCTCAAACTTAACTCGATATTTGACTTGAGCTGTTTTGGCTCGACTCGAACTTGATCAACTTTAAATTCAAATTAAGCTTCTGACCGAGTTGCTCACAAGCTGCAGTGGTAGTTGCTTGATTCATTTACGACCCTAATTTGCACACACTCTCAACACTCACACTTGCAATCACACATATATTTTTCTTTCTTACACATACAAATATATGGACTTTCTTTCTATCATGCATATACTCCCTCTTATACACACACTCTCTCATCCTAACTCTTTCTCACACACACACACACACATTCTCTCTCTCTCTCTCTCTCTCTCTCTCTCTCTCTCTCTCTCTCTCTCTCTCTCTCTCCCCCTCTCTTTCCCTTTCTTCCCTCTGACACACATACACACTATCCCACATACACAGTCTTTTTTTTTTTTTAACACACACACACACTATCCCACGTACAGAGCCTTTTTTTCATACATACACTTTTACACACATACGTACATGTATACATAAACATATTACTTTTTTTTCTCACTTCTACATGTACACCTTCTCTCTACTACACACACGCACACCTAAAATTTTTCTTCTCATATACTTGCACACATGGTGTCTTTATACATATATTTTCATACATGTACACATATTTTTTCTCATGCATAAATATGCTTGCATTCTCTCTCTCAAGCACACAACGCACGCCCATCCTCTATTTCTCTTTCATACACGCATGCAGGTCCATCTTTTTAAGTCAAAATTATTATATTTACAATATGAGATATTTATATTTAGTGCATAAATTTAGTTGATTATCAAATAGATATAACTTTATGAATTTAACAAATTGATACTTTTGATATTTAGATTTTATATTTCAGATTCCAATTTTATCAAATGAGCCTTTAGTGTTAATTCTTCTATTTCTAGCATAATTGTTAGATAAAAAAAGGCTAATGGAAGAGTATTACAAATCAAAAACTTGTACCATCTTGAATTAAGAATTTATACCTCTTAAACAACGAAGAAATAAGGGTTGACTTAGATTGATATCCATTTTTTACACGGCACATACTTAGGAGATCATTTCCTGCAACTTTTCAACCATGTTCCTACCAAAGTCAACTGATTATTCCCTGCTTTTCCATCTAAGTTTTGAATTTTGAGTTGCATCATACTCTTACAATGCCATTCAACTCAAGGGAAAAATATTAAATGGGTATTAAATATAGACGACCCACTTACTGAACTACATCAGATAAAAGCACTAGACTATCTTTTAGATTAGAAGCATAATTTGACTCAAAGTGTGCACTAATTATCAATTAAGAATGGTTGATGTTAATCATGCTTTGGTCAATTAATAATCCCGGATAGAGGAAAGTGACCTTTCAGGGCCGCTCGCACGCTATCTTGTATGCATTTTAAAATTCATTTCTGACAGATTACGGCCTGGATTGAATGGTCAAACTGAATAATTAACTTTAAGTAATTTGTCCATTTATCTACTAATCCCATCATTAGTCCTAAACATGTGTCATAGACTGCTAATCAATACGTCCTCCATTAGTTGACAACCATCTCCACTCCACATGCCAATATTTCTAGTGCACTAATGTGTATTGCTACTTTATTTTTTGTTGTTAACCAATCTACTTTAACTCCTTTTCTTTTTGTGATCAATTAGGCATCTTCCTATGCATTTTACATACTAATATATACACACACACACACACTTCAAAATATTGTTATAATTTGTTTCCTGAAGTCACATTATACCACAAATTACCTGAATATATTTAACATAATTATTATTACGTGTCCAATTTTTTCCTATAGCATATGAAATTTTAATACGCAGTATTGTAAAGAAACATTAATGTAATTAGTAGTCCAGCTAAAAGGCAAATTTGGATATAAAATAACAGGCAATCTTTATTTGTGAAACTAATAAATATATTCCACTATGATATCCTTTATGAAGTGGAACACAAAAAGAAAGAATTTTTCAGCACAGCTTTATTTAGTGAAAAGACATAAAAAGGTAATTGAGTAAAATGCAAGGCATAGTATTTTTGGTAAATTAACAAAAAAAATGATTCTTGTGTTTTTACGTTTTAGGGTTTTGATTTGAGAGGAAAAAGACTTGATGCAAATCCCAAAAGTTAAGGTGCATTGACCATATGGCACTCTTTTTTAGGTACTCAGTTAATTTGGAGAACATGGGACCTTATTTGAAAACAGGTAAGCAAAATAAGAAATATGAGACGAACAAAGAAAAGTAAGAACATAAAGAATACTAAATCAGGCAAAATATCAGAATAAAATGCATTAATATTTTTTATCCAAGGGAAAAAGAATAGTGGAAATTTAAGAACAAAAGTTAATAAACAATATATGTACCATATGCTATGCCAGGAAAGCAAGGTAAAAAAGATGCCAAAAGCATAAAAAGACCAAAAAAACGTTTAAAGCAAATAGAGAAGAATTAAATATAGTTGGATTCAAAGTGAATAAAAAATGTTGGCACGATACTTTAAATTAAACAAGCAAATTAAGTGAAAAGGATGGAACAAACAAATAAGACAGAAAAATCAATGGTAAGGAGAAATAAAGCTAACACTAAAGAAATCAGATAAATAAAGCAAAATATAAATAATTAAATAAATAAAGTAAACACAATATAATGAAAAGAAGTGTTTTATTTAATTTAGAGAGAGAAATTGTGTTGTGGTATCTCAAGAAAAGTGAACAGACAAATATGACTAAAATACGTTTAAATTACAAAAGGAAAAGTAGAAAAAGGATGGTAAAAACAGGAGTCCTACAATTGTTGTTGAGTTTCAAACTAGTGCAGTGATAATATAGATTAATCCTTTTATTCCTCAGTGCAGAAAATGTTAATTCCTGCATTAGTTCCTTACCTTCAAAATAGTGTGTATTCTGCTAGTTGATTCTCGTATCTCTTTTTGTGTTCTTCTTGTTTTCTCTTTCTTCCTGTTCTTTTTTTTTTTTTTTTTTTTTTTGAGTCAAGTATCCTATCCTACTCCATAACTTACTCTATGGGGAAACCTAAGGAAATCCAACTGGGCTCAAGAGGAATTGATGAGAATTGAATCACCATCGGACCAAACGGGTGTATTAGTCACTAATTTAAATTTTTGATTGGAGATAAGGTTCAAATCACGGACTTCTCATATCACTTAACCTTTAAAGGCTTGGTAGTTGTCAACCCAACTTAGTTGAGTTAGTTAGTTCCAACTATTACCAAAATAATACATATTAGTGCATCAACTAGACTGTCAAACTAGTAGTTTATGTAAGTGATAATTTCACATTCCTCCCTTGTGGTTTTGCATAATTGCAAAGAGCTCCCCTCTTGTTTACGAAATTACACTTGCCTCCCTTTTGGAGTCATTAGGTCCCACTGTCACCATGAAACTGAGTCTTTAGACAATAATGCCCCTTAGACATAGCTGAATATTTTACAATAAAATGTCAAAAAATCTGCTTATGAAATGCCCAAAAACCTCTAATTTTTGGCGCTAAACTAGCGACTAATAAAGAAGAAAAGCAACCACCTTTATCTATACCAACATCAAGTATTATTTGCAGCTGCATTTACACTGAATCTCCCATGGGTGGATGAAGAACCGAGAGTAATGAGAGGGAATTTTGGTGAATCAAAGGTATCAGTCAAGCCCTTAACCAAATAGCTCAAGTCACTCAACTTTTTGCAAGAATTTCAGGTAATAACAAGCTCATATTTTACCTTAGTAATGCAGACCATCTCAGGTTGGTTTACAAATTTCTCATTTCGACATTTTGATGATGAGTTTAGGTTAATATTGTTGTTATCATGCTAATGCAATTCGAATTTTTGAAAAAAAAGTAATTTTTTTATAACAACTTTAGTAGGAAGTTGTGTAATGAATCTTATGTTGTCTTAGATGACATGTGCCAAGTCTAAATGGTCGATGATTCGTAGATCACTGCTTGCATGTTAGTTATTTGAGTGTGATAGTGGTTAAACATATGTTGATTAAAATAGGAAATTTCGGTGATGAAGTTGCACCTGTTATCTAGGCTTAAATGACATGTGCTAAGCCTAAATGGTTGATTAGTGGTAGATAATTGCTTACTTGATGGTTATTTTGCTTGTCATAATCATATGTTGTTCATCATATAACTAGAATTTTGTTTATAAAATAGGATGGGAAGTATTGCTGCTCATGATATGATAATACATTATCATGGTCAAAAAATGATGATACCAAATGTCGACCTGATAGATATTCTTACATTGATTTACTGAATGATGTTTCTGAAACAATTTTTAACAAAATTCATGAAAATGTGAATGGTATGCTGTCTATGAGGTGTGCAAACCCAAGATCATTTGGCTTTATGGATGTTAACTGTGACAGTGATGTCCTACAAATGTTTGAAGTTCATAGACATGAACTTGTAATCAACTTGTTTGTGGTTGATATGGATGTAATTCCCCCTTACATTGGTGAGAATCTTGGAAATGAGAATAATGAAGAACAACAGAACTTAATGGACAAAAAGATGGTGAAGAGGTGTTCATGACAGTGATAATGATTCTTGGATGGACTGTCTTAATAGTGAATCTGATGATGGAGTAAGTGATGAAGAAGTGTCTTTATCATTAGATGGGGATAGTGATGGTGAAGATGGAGAATTATCAGATTTCTCAAGTGATGAGAAGGGTGAAATTGCTCTTGATTCCAATGAGATAGAAAGTATAGATCCTATGAGAAACTATTTGAAAGGGAAAATGTTTACTTATAGACCTTGGAGATGAGATTGAGTTTGAAAAGGGTATGATTTTCGCTAATGTTGATGCTTTTAGAGCAGCTTTGAAGGATTTTGTGATTCAAAAGGCTTTTCCTATCTTGAGGTTGAAAAATGAGAAATCTAGATGCACTTCTATGTGTAAGGTTGAAGGTTGTCCATGGAGAATTCATGCTTCTCCTTTAGCTAATGGTATAACTTATCAGATTAAATCCTATGTTCCAACCCATACATGTGTCATGTCCAACAACAAATGTGAGGCTACATCAGATTGGATTGCAAAGAAATTGACATTTGTGATGAGGGATAATCCTCAAATGACTAGGAAGGCAATTTTAGTTGAAATGAGAAAATACGGGGTACAACCTAGTACAATGCAGATATATAAAGCTAAGAAGAAAGCCCTTGATGAGATTCAAGGTTCACACTCAGCTTCATTTGCAAAGTTGCCCCAGTATGCTGAACTTTTGAGGTTTTCTAACCCTATACTATGTGCAAGATACATTTTGATAGGCCAAACTTGATGATCGAACCATATTTTAAGAGGTTGTTCATTGCTTACAAGGCAATGAAGGATGGTTTCCATCAAGGTTGTAGACCTTTCATTGGGTTTGATGGTTGCCATCTAAAGGGACCATATGGTGGCATGCTTTTATCAGCAGTTGCATTAGATGGAAATAACAGTTTATTCTCGTTAGCATTTGCAGTTGTTGAGTGCTGAGAACAAAGAAACTTGGAGCTGGTTTTTCTATTTCTTTGATAACTTTTTTGGTCCTTTCTCTTCTAACATGCCTCTAACTTTCATGAGTGATAGACAAAAGGGTTTAAACTTGGCTTATGAAGAGCAGTTTCCAAATATTCATGCTAGATATTGTTGTAGACATATTTATAGCAATTTTAAGGCTTCATTTCTTGGCTTGTTGCTCAAAAGCAATTTCTGGACAGCTGCAAAAAGTTATGATGAGGTCTCACACAATGAGGCAATGGAAAGGATTAAAAACATTAACATTGAGGCATGGAGATGGCTATGTAAGATACCAAAAACTTCATGGGCAAGACATGCTTTCAGTTGTGATTTGAAGTGTGATCATGTGACTAATAATTTCACAGAATCATTTAATGCTTGGATTGGTGATCTTAGAGCAAGCCAATTCTTACACTTGTTGAAGGCATTAGGCAGAAATTGATGAACAAACTTCATAAGAGGTTTCAGAAAGCTTGTATGTGGACTTCTACATTATCACCTAAGTATGTTAACAGGCTAAAAGAAATAGCTGATGGGTCAAGAAAGTGTTCATTAATGTTAGCCGATAACAATGACTTTGAGGTTGGTGATGCTGGCAAGACATTTGTTGTGAATTTAGCTTAGAAGACTTGTGATTGTGGTGCATTTCAGCTTTCTGGTATTCCATGTAAGCATGCTGCCCTTGGGATACTTTATAGAAGAGACAAGTTAGAAGAATATTGTGATAATGCTTTTAAGAAGGATGCATATCAAAAAGTTATGCTGGGATGATACATCCTATCCCCAGTGAGAATAGGTGGCCTAGAATAGATGTAAATCCTGCAACACTTCTTCCTCCTCCATTAAGAAGGCTGCCTGGTAGACCTAGAAAGAATAGAAGAAGGGCACCTGATGAAAATGCAGCTCCATCTCAGACAAGGAGATCAAGTACTTTAAGATGTTCTATCTGTTTAGCATTTGGTCATAATAAGAGGACTTGCAAAGGAGGTCCTGTGGCTACAAAGAGAACCAACACCTCTGGTAGTAATCAGGTATACCAATTACTATAGGTCCTGTAACATATTGTAGATTTTATTTTGTAGTTGTTACCTTGATCTCATTTAAATTGCTGCCACAAGCAGGTCTCAACAAAGAGAGCTAAATCAGGTAGAAGTATGGCTTCTACAGGCTTATCAGGGGCTATTCTTTGGGTAAGTTGCTTAAATTACATTCATAGTTATAAAATTTAATATATTACAAACTGGATCATACTACATATACTCTTGCATATTTTTTTAGGAGCATGCAACAGGAAATATCCCTGTTATAATATCAAGTCAGGGCAGTAATCCAACTCCAGGAAATGAGGTAAATTTGATACATCTATGAGTTCATATAAGCTGGAGTTCTATTTTATGATACACTAAGTTATATGTTCTAACTATATATTTGATGTCTAGGCCAATAATAATGACAGTTTAAGTGAAACTCAGGCCAATATTCAAGTTCAAGACCAACCTGGAACAACTCAAATGAAAAAGGTAATGCATACTTGCTTGAATCAACTTCACAACTTGTCTTATTTTAACTTAACAAAGTAAATGATATTAACTTCTGTAGAGAGGAAAGACCTGCAAAGAAGACTACCAGAAAGCTTACAACAACTCAATCTGGCAGTTTCTACAGAAGTGTTAGAGGCCAACCACCAGAAAGTTCACAAATGATGAAGACTAATCTGGGTGGAAGTGCAAGTGGTGCCATGGAAGATAATGCAACAACTGACACTGTACAATCCATTAACAAGGGAAGCATTTGCTTGATGTTGGGCCATCACTTAACAGTGGGAATACTAGTAGCAGCAAAAGCATGTGGTTCTAACTCTATGCCTATAGACTTGGTATCATATCGTATAATGATCTACTAGGTTCATGTTACAATGTAGTACGTTAGTCATAGTGTAGTTTATTACTATAATATTTTTGTATTTTTGTAAATGTGCTAGGGAAGTGAAAATGTCAAGTTCTAAAGCTTTTGCTAATCCTCACCATCTTGACAAAGAACGAGATGGTGTTTTGGACATATAAGGATTGCTTAGAAGCTGTTTGGAATGGATAAGTCCACAGCATAGTTGCTAACTTGATATCATATGGCATATAGTTGTAAATGCTCTTTTGCACACATGAAAATACTTCAGTCATTTTGTAACCTTCCAGTACTTTGAACTTGAAGACTTATTTAGTAATTGTTTATCTATCTAGTTACTGTGTATAAGACATGCATATTGCTAAGGGCCTGATTTGTTTAATTCTTATATATACTTAATCATTCTTATATATGTCAGGTATACCAGCACAAAAAAGCCTTTTGTTTTGCTAACACTATAACAGTTAAGGCTTAACATGGGCTGGTACATTGTATTACATTCCTCCCAATAACACTTTTCTTGTGGTTTGCATGTAGGCTAGGAAATTGATTTTACTGTATGATTGAGAATGTATAATGCTAATAGGACCATATTAATGCATATTAATACATTAATCAGGCTCCTTGCATTGCTGCAAGAATTTTCATTCTGAGGTTGGACTATGATAGCTTGTGCTTGGCTGGCTTTCTTCATGGCCTCCACTGGTATAAGCTTCGTAGTTTGCCCATTGAAAGAAATTGCACTTTGAACATGAAAAATACAGTTGGTTTGGGTGTGCTTTTGACTCTGAAATTCTGATGATTGCCTTGCGCCCACACCCACAATATCGATTTCTAATCTTTACTGGTAGACAACCTATCAGCTCTCCTCTTGTATGTTGAATATGACATTGTTGTAGCTTGTTGCTCAAGTGATGTTCTCTGTTTTTTAAGTGCAAGAAGGCTGCCTTATATATTGTTCCTGACCACTAGCCGTTAATATACAAACGGTCAATTGCTTAAGACCGTTAGCAGTAACTATTCACCAGGGCATTATAGGTAACAAAGATAACTTATCCATTGCAAATCATTTTTTATTCCAAACCATCTGACACTGGGCTGAAATTGAAATCTTAAACTTCAATTAAGGGAGGCAAGTTTAATTTCGTAAACTAGAGGGAAGCTCTCTGCAATTATGCAAAACCACAGGGGAGGAATGTGAAATTATCCCTTTATGTAATCGAATCTATACTGTCGTTAAAACAATGTTTCTTCGATCAAGTTTGTCTCATTCAAAACTTTAGATAAAGTTGCTATAATACAGATTAGAGACGGAAAATTGGATTGAAAACTTAGTAAAATTGCTACAAAATATGAATTCTCAAAAAACGATTGAATTTTCAACCGTTCCAAACAACTTGTGAATATGAATTCTCATTCAAAAAACTTTAGATAAAGGTGCTACAAGGTGGATCATGACAAGAATTTTAACTGTTTTGAAGAGTTTGTGATGGGAAAACAGATTTCTAAAATTCAAAGGCTACCATTTTATAGAGTTGCTAATAAATTGAATTCTTCATTAAAAAAAACTCAGTTCGACTCCTATAAGCTCTGTTTGACTTGCTTATTTGGTTAAACAATTGGTCTTTGGATACTAAATAAAGTTCAAGTGACAAATAAACGAACACGACCTTCATTTGTGTTTGTAAATTGCTGGGTATAAATAGTATTTGGAGATTCGTTCATTGTTTTCCACCTACCTTAATGACAAGCCTCTTATTTAATTTAACTTGATTTCTAATGATGTACTTCCTTTATTTGTACCTAGTTTTGATTAATACCTTTTTTTCCAAACAAAATATAAGTTAAAAAGTTAATCTTTAAAAAAAATTACATTGAAACATGAGCTCAAAGGCTATTGTTAAATGAGTTCAGACAAAACATATTAAATGATGTACATCTCTCAAATTGTACACCGCACTTTGTCATCGTACCAATCACTACTTACATTGTACATACCCCAGAATCCATTCCAATCATCCGGTATTCTTTGGTGGCTTTGTGTGGCTTTCTTTTGTACTCTCTCCGTCCTATTTTGATAGGCTTACAGGTTTTTTTCACACAATTTAAGAAAAGTTAATTAACTTTATTGAAAGAATGAATTAATTTAAGATATTCCTAAAATACCCTTATATTCATCATTAAACATTTACATTAAATACAAATAGAAAATTACACCATGAGTCAAATTAATTCCGTTTGATATGTGAATGCACAATTTGCTATGCATTCCCACTTATAACAAAGTAATTAAATAGGGGCATTTTAGAGAAGTTGAAAATTAATTACATTCTTCAATTGGAAAGTGGACTATAATTTGGGACGGATGAAAAAGGAAAACAAACCTATCAAAATAGGACAGATGGAGTAAGAAAGTAATGTAAGGATATTTATGGGTTTTTATTTTAGATTATAAAATTTGTAAGTGGAGTTGTGACCGAGTTCATTTAAAAATTTTCCATTATTTGGTAGTTCAATCCTTATGCAAACTCGAATCCAAACTCGAACTTAGGCTTTTGTTAAACAGACTTAGAAGAAAACATTTAATATGTACATCCCACAAATGGTACATTGTAGCATTTTCATTGTAGAAATTAGCACTCACATTGTACAAAATTTCAGTGCACACTTTTCATTGCACAAATCACCCCCTCATACTGTACACATGCTCGTAACCATTGGAACCATCTAGTACCGTTTTCAATGTTTTAAAAATCGAACCCTTCAATGAATTGGAAATGGATCCAGTTTAAGGTCGGATTGGAGTTCAATATTTTTTTAATTTAATTTAATGCATAATATAATAATAAATACTAGATATACTTCACCCATTGAATTAGTTAACTCATTACTTGTTTGAATATATACAAATTAATGAATCTATTATATTTGGTAAAAATTTTATGAAATATTTTATGTCTATAACGATTAAATTAACAAAGAAAATGTCATTACAAGTATAAAATATATAATAATTATAAAAGTTAAGTGTATCAAGAAAAAAATACGGATAAAACAAATATTTTAAAATTTACCACTAAAGTACATTATTATATTTTTAAATAATTAATTAAATAATTTAGATAAAAGGACTAATATTAGTAAGAGAGATTTTGATAAAAGTAAATCCAAGATTTCTTTAATATAATGAATTTGGATGCCAAGTTAAAAAGGTAAGAATCAATTAATGTCATTAAGTATGATTAACAAAGGAAACAAAGTTAAATCCAAGATTTCTTTAATATAATGAATTTGGATGACAAGTTCAAAATGTAAGAATCAATTAATTTCATTAAACATGATTAAAAAGGAAACAAAGAAACTAAAAAAGTAAGAATCAATTAAATTCATTAGATGTGATTAATGAAAATAAAGAAACTAAAAAAGTAAGAATGAGTTAATTTTATCAAATATTATTTCTAAAGAAAATAAAGAAACTAAAAATGCAATAATTAATTAATTTATTAAAATAATTAGAGGAAAACTAAAAAAAGGAACAAATAAAATAATTCACAACGTGAAACCAACAAAGAGGAGATTGGTTGAGTGGTTGTCCACTTGGAAAAAATAAAATAATTCATAACATGAGACCTCCCACTTGCATTGGTGGGAAAAAATTTTTTTGCAAGGCCCAAATTGAAAAAATTGGTGGTTCGACGGTTCGTTACGGTTTGCACAATTGGACCGGTTATGAACGATTCTTGACATCAACAGTATTTTATATAGAACCGATTCCGGAGGCTTGACCAAATCGTGATTCAATCGGCCGAATCGATCGATCCGGTCCAAGTTTAAAAACACTGATCGTTTCAGAGTCCAACCATTCGGCTCTACTCTTGCTACAGAAGTTCGGTAAAATGGTTGTCTGATTTGTAACTTGTAAAATTTTGTAATAATTTATAATGGGCGATGAGCTACATTTTACAATATGTTATTTTTTAACCATATTTTTTCAGTTCTATTTTTTTTTAACATATTTGGGGTAGACGTGAACCAAAGATATGGTTGGCCTGATTGAGTTGTGAGCCAATGAAGTGGTTTATATGGTGGTTCAATGTTTTTACAAGATAGACTTTTGGAGTAGGGGCAAATACTTAAGTAGATTTGGTCTCGAGTGACTGTGTGCTGGATTCAATAACGATGCACACTCATATAAAAAAAGTCATAATGAATGACGTTTACTATCACAATGGTGACAAATCTATACACTGGGTCTACTTAAATATTTTTCCTTAGTCAATCGGTTGATATTCATGGGTTGGAATCGCTGAGATGGTATCAATTAGTATAATTAATCTATTTTTAAACATATTTTTATATATGACTACAACTTCTTATACTTTTCGGAAAAATTAATATACATGAACAAAATCACAATTAGATTGTGTGGTTATACGATAGATCCTATATAAGGAATATTTCTATCGTACTGATTACACTAAACACTAAGAATACATGTTCCAAACCTGATAGTTATCCACTTAATCTCACTCCCCTATATTTTTTCTTTACCCATTTTTTATTGGCAAAAAATAAAACTAAAACAATAGAAAATAAAAATTAAAAGAAGAAATAAAGCATACTTTAAAGCCAAAAAAAAAAGAGAAATAAAAAAAGCAACAAAACAGGCATATAATAAAGCAATCCCCAACATTTTCCTAATAAAAATTAGAAGGAGAATACAAATTGATTTGGAAAGTGGAATTACAACACATCACTAGCTAGGGTGTCAATCGGGCCGTATGAGTCAAGTTTTAACAAGCTCAAGCTCAGTTCATATATTTAATCGGGTTATGAGTTTCGGGCTATGAGATTCGGTCTTATAAATATGAAGCTCATACTCGGCTCACAAAATATTCGGGTTGTGAGCCTAAACTCACAAGCCTATGAGCCTAAAACTATTGAAATATTTCTAAAGTTTAATAATCTCACAAAAATGATGAACGGAAACAAACTAATTAGCAAAATTAATATTACTGTAAATAAGCACAATCCTTTAGTATAAAATTATTTTTGAAAAGTATAGCAAAATTTTTTGAAGTGATTAAGTGAAAAATGACTATCTCAAAATGTGTACTAATAGGTATTCAAGAAAAAAAATTCACAAAATACATCTGCAAAATATTACTACTAAGCATAAATAGCTCATTTACATATTGATATGCGTATTTAACTAAAAAGCAAACGAAAATTTTATGATACAAAAAAGTGTTATCTTCTACATTACTCCATCAAATAGATTAAGTGCATTACATCTATGGCACAAAAGCTTCATTTACACTAATTCATTAGGCTTATAAACACCAAAAGAATACTTGATATACAATATCTATAATATAGTATAATATATAATATAGTGTGTGTGTGTATATTTATATGTATAATATTATATGTATATATATACATATGTACATATATATGTGTATGTATGTATGTATAGTGTGTGTACATAGACATATGTACATATATGTGTGTGTGCATATATGTGTATATATGTGTATGTATATATGTATGTGTGTGTGTTTATAACTATATATATATATATATATTATGAGCCGAGTTTAACGGACTTTAAACCTTGTGAGGCTCAAGTTCGATTAAAAAATATTTCAAATCTAATATTTCGATCCAAACACAACTTGACTTAATATATGATTAAGTTCATAAATTTTTTTCGAACCGAATTGGTTGAGATCGGGCCAAGTCGGCCTGTTGACGGTCCTAGTTCTAGCTGACTAGCAGCAAAAACTGAGAATAAAAGAAGCAGCTTTTCATTTCCATCATCAAAAACACAACTACGCCACCACTGAATCAGCAAATCCAAAGCAAAGCCATCCCCTCTTTTCTCGCACTTCTATACATACTTTATCATATTAACACATGGAGAAAAGAGGACTGAGGAGTAAAAGAGATAAAAGAGGAGCAATTCAACTGAATATCTTCTTTCAGGGGAGGATATTTTAGTATGCAATCTGGAAGAATTGTTTTTTAGGGAAAATTTTCTTGGTAACTTTCTTGAGACTCTCCTGAACTCATTTACAACTTCTCTCTCACCAAAAAATTTCATCCCAACAAAGTTCAATGCATTTTGATTCATCCCTTTTCCCTTCTCATTTAATATTCAACTTCATCTAATCATATGCCCTCGAATTGTTGCTTTTTATCTCAATGGTGCGCAAGGCAACAATGATTTTGGGATGTTTTTGATTTCTTGCTTTGTCCAAAGTTCAAATTTTTGGAAGCCATTAGTGTCTTCTGATGAAAATCTAATAGGGTAAAGAAGTACTAAGGCTTTAATCAATCAGTTAAAATAATATTCAAGCCTGAATCTTCAGCATTTTCCCTTCTTGTTTCTTCTGCAGAAAACTACTTGACAATAATTTCTATCCAGAGTTAATGCACTACTCAAAGCAAAGAAAAAGTAGAGCTGAGCAGCACCAAATGGGTCCTCTTTTACCACCCTACACTTGTCACTGAATCTTGAAAGTCTACTTTAAAGTTTCAATCTTTAGGCTCCAGCCCATCTTGGCTTTTAGCTCATCTATTCATCGAAAAATCATCTTGAACTCTACTATTACATCAAGTTTTTGTTAGGAGGATGAAGGGTCATCAGAATATGTTGAGAATGATGTCACTAAAGCATTTGCTGGTCATATCTTTGGCTTTAAATGTTGGTCTGATTTCAAGGATTTTGTTTGTTGGGGATAAAAGGATTGAAGATTTTTACTGTCTTGATAATAAAGAAGCTCTTGGTTCGGAGGTTTCCAGGGAGGATGTTCATGTAGAGAAGAAGGATTCAAGCTTGAAATCATCATATTCTTTTTTACCTACCACTAAAGCAGCTAAGGATGATGGCAGTATAATCAATCTTGATCAGTAAGTTTGACCATTTATTTTCCCTAAGTTCAAATTCGCTTCCTTTGTTTATAAGATTTATTCATCAGTGTCCTGTGCACTCTTGGTGCTGTCCAGTGTCGGCTTCAATTTCTCCTCTTTCTTGATAGATTTTTTATTTTTTTTCCCTGAGGCTTTGGTGGGTGTTGGGGGAGGGTGGGGAGGGAATGAGAGAGGGAAGAAAAGCAAAATTTTTGACTAGACCCCAGGTTGTATGTTTTGCCTTTTCAGTTTGGTCGGTCAATGACTCTTCCACTCTACTTTTTTTACTCTGTTGGGGCAAAAGAGGGAAAAGCGTTTGTATCAGAAAAATCTTAATGGTCAGCGGCAGTCATAAACAATTGAGAGGATCTATTGGATTTCTTTTTCAGTTTTCCTAATCCAGATTAGTGTCTCTTTATTATTTTTTCCTCCAAATATTTAATTTTTGCTTACTTCGATAGGAAGATAAAAAATATCCTACTATCTTTGTGATTCTGTTTTATGATTGAAGTTGTGAACATTGACCGAATGGCTAATACTTTAATTTGGATTGATCATTTATTATCATTATTTTTTGGGGCTTAATAAGCCTTTTTCTTTAAGTAATGTTTTCTGAATTGCTAGTATTCTTGAAATCAATTAGAATCAACTTTTTTATAGTAAAGTGAACTGGGGCTGATGAAAGGGCGCAAATATTTTATACTTCTAACTTTATTTGGAGTCTTGTGACTCTAGTAATTGGTAGCATGGTGATGGTACCTCATTGATATTTGCTAAGATTCCCTAACGTGCGGTGAGTGCATGAGTCAGTGGTTCACGTTATGTCAGTTTTGAGAGACTGAGACAAGTCTTTGATGGCTGTGAAATGTGAACTTCAATGGTGCATGTTATATCGTGAGTGTAGGAAGGCTTACCTCCCTTTGTACACTTGATTGTTTGCTTCTTGCTTCCCTATGTTCCCAAAGAAGTTGGTTTCTACTTTCTACTGCTAGACACAAGCATGCCACCATGGATGGTGGTCCTTTGATTCTTGCTTGTTAGCGGACCTCAAACTACTCAAAACTGTTTATTAGTATTAGTTTAGGTCAATTTGGATTCCAGTGCCACCATGTTAAACATAAAGTGACTTTTAAGGCTGCATAAAGCCTTTTGGAGATACAATGTTTGTGCCCTTGTGGGTCTTTTCTGGCTTTGTGAATTTGCTACATACATAACCCCCCTACTTTTGTCCTTTGAGAAGATCTGAAAGACCAAAGTTGGGGCCTTAAAGATTATGAACTACACTTTATAACCATCCCTTTACACCATAGCAAAGTTAGGATCTAAAAAGTTGTGGGTCACGTGTCTTAGCATTCACGAAGTTTTAAAGCCAAATTAGGCCCCTTACTAGTGTTATTTCATGGGCAATTATGACATTCAAGGTTCAGTCTCACGTGCACTGCTTGTGTGTGACTGTGCTGTGCAGCGTGGTGTGTTATGCTTGCTAAGGTTGGACCACCATTTAGGTCCTCAGCATTAATTAATGGAGAATGAATTTTGGTCCTGATGCTAACTATTCGTTCATTCAATCATTTGATCCTTTAATGGTGCCTGGACCCACCGGTAGTGGTTTCCATACCTACCCTTCCTTTCCATATTGAATCCATGCATGATGAGGACCATTGTGAAAACATGTACCATCTCAATGCTCAACAGTAGTTTTGTTAGTTTGATTTTTTATTTGTTAGGGTTTTAGAACATGGGCGGGGGGTTCTGTATAGTGATATGATATTAACTGGCAATTTAGCAAGTAAAACCCATCCATCAATTCATTGTAGCTATTAAAATGTTAGAGATCCCAGCCAGGACCTGTTAGTTCACAGACTGGTATGTATATATGCATACTGTAGATTTTCAATACTGGGCATGAACTTGGATCCTCCAACCATATGTTGTCTGGGTCTGTCAGGGACTTTGAGGGGAACTAGAATATCAGTTAAATTAAAATATTTGAAGCTTGTTTGAAATTCTATCAATTATAGTTACTATGCTTAATATTCTATAGCACAAAGTTTTTAATTATGGTATACAACCTCATGCAGCGGTGATCCGACAATGTATGAGAGGTATTGGAAGCAGATGGGGAACAGAACCACAATCGTGATTTCAGGCTGGCAACTGATCAGTTATTTTTCTGATATCCGTAACATTTGCTGGTTTCTAGAGTCTGAATTCGCCAACGCTGTAGTTAGGTTGCACAAACAGGTTGGAAATGCTTTGACTGAAGGGCATCACATTGTCGTTGGGACCGGTTCTACGCAACTCTTTCAAGCTGTATTATATGCCCTCTGTCCAGACAATGCTTCAGAACCAATGAGTGTGGTGTCAGCTGCCCCATTTTATTCGGTGAGTTAACGCATATCAAGTTTGATTTATTTCGTTATTCAATTAGCCTAATGAGAAACTTCTATGATTGACAAAAACCTTGTATTCTTTGTTATTGAATCCAAAGAAAACCAGCAAATTCAACCTATTCAAAGTTTGCCGTATGCCTTTTTTCCATTTAACTATTTAATGTGGTAATTTAATGCTCTGCCATTATGTTCAATAAAAGATGTTGTACGACTCGCTATATCTGGAAATTCTTGTATCCCATTAAGATGTGCCTTTTACATTTTATTTTATTAGTATTATTTTTTTTTGGTTGATTCTTTCTTTTCTTGGGAAGTGGAGACCTTAGCTTCAGCATGGGGAAGGTGGCGGATTGATTTCCAGACCTCTTGGTTTATGGCTGGCCCTGTGACCATTAAACCACCCGTCGAGGTTCATCTTTCCTCGTCCTTAATCTATTGTGGTGTTAGAAGGGTTCCTTGGCTTTCCCAATGTCTAAATTCAGGCACACTTACAGCATTTACTATTCCTTTCTTTGTTTACATTTTTTAGTATATGTTCTCATTATGCTTTCGAGGGGAAAAGGTCAGTTTACACTTAACGAGGGTAGCTTTCAGAATTCATCTTCCCCTGCCCCACGGATGTGTGATTATCTATACCTGCGATTCTGAATATTCTGAGCACTCTGCTTATGATTCTAGAATTTAAAATCTTATAGGGTGTTTTAGGATGAAGAACAGTCATTTTAAATCTGTTTTGGCTAGATAGATTTACCCTCTCGCAATTATGCAACGTAAAGACATTGGAAAAATGAGAAGTTACCCATTAAGAAAATTATTCTTTGCCAAAATAATCATCAATGGTATCACAGGAGCGACGCCAACCTAGTGAGCAGCTGGTGGCAAAAACAAGTTTCATTGAATTGGAAATTTAGTCGTTCTCATGTCTGGATTATGTACTCTTCTGTTGATGCTCCACAAAATGTTGCAGTAAATTGGAGGAAGTTGGTTTTCGATATCATTTAATTGTATCTTGCAGAAAATTTATTCATTAAAGCTCATTTTATCTGCAATTTTTAACCGAGCTGCAGTCGTACCCACTGATGACTGATTATTTGAAGTCTGGACTCTATAAATGGGCTGGTGATGCTTACAAATTTAGCAAAGATAAACCCTATATTGAGCTTGTGACTTCTCCTAACAATCCTGATGGATCTTCAAGAGAAGCGGTGGTCAATCGCAATCAAGGAATATTGGTTCATGACCTGGCTTACTACTGGCCACAATACACTCCTATTTCCTTCCCGGCAGACCACGATATCATGCTGTTTACTGTTTCTAAAAGCACTGGTCATGCAGGGACTCGCCTTGGGTAAATTGCTCTTCATAATCTTTGCTGCCCTTAGACAATTAATTTACCGCAGAAATAGCGCATTGGCATATATGCATTCGATTACATGTGTTTCTTGAAGGGTTGATTATGTTTAGTGGTTGTTTTTCATCTTTCTCTATTAATAAACAGCAAGCAGTTCGTTGCACTCTTCATTCCTCAGTGTTTACTAAAATGTAAATACGATTATTGGTTGCACTCTTCATTCCTCGGTGTTTACTAAAATGTAATTACAATTATTGGCTGATCGCAATTATAACAAATGTCCGAATAACTTTCCAGTTGGGCTCTGGTTAAAGATCAAGAAATTGCAAAAAGGATGACTAAATTCATCGAGTTAAATACCATTGGTGTGTCAAAGGATTCACAGATCCGTGCAGCAAAGATTTTACATCATGTGGCTGATAGCATTGAGCATGGTCCTGAATTTCAAGAAGGCGATAATTTCTTTGAATTTGGGTATAGTCTCATGGCCAAAAGGTGGACACAACTTAGAGCTGCAGTGAATAGAAGTAATCTTTTTAGTTTGCCCAGCTTTCCTTCAGGGACATGCAGCTTCAGCGGTCATACCTTCGAGCCACAACCAGGTAATTCTCACAATTATAATTTAACTACATTGAAATTTCTGTTTGTTTTCTCATTACGAATGGTCATGCATTTACAATATTTTCTTCTTTTTTTCTTTTTGTTTTATGATTTTGGTGCCTCTTTGTAGCTTTTGCTTGGTTAAAATGTGAAGGAGAGATAGAAGATTGCGAAAGCTTCCTTCGGAGCCACAGGATTTTGACTAGAGGAGGTAAGCACTTTGGTGTTGGTGCAGAGTATGTAAGGATCAGCATGATGGACCGAGACGGAATATTTGATCGATTTACAGAAAGATTGTCTCTAATTAACTCTTCAGTACCATAACCAAGGGTGATTTTGGCATAGAACAAAAGGAGATTTAGGGTTTAGAGATACATGTCTTTGTAAAGAACTAGAATGATAATGATCTTAGTCATTTCTATTTTCTATCTATTTTGAAAAATCATAGTATATTGTTAGGGCATGTTAGTTTTCCCGCAAGTACCCTTTTTTGGATCAATGTGTACATGCAAGCTTATGGATGTATTTCTTTGAGTTATTAGCAAATCAAACATATAACCAAAGGGCTAAGCTTTACTTCCTGATTAAACAAAGGACTTTTCTGATTTCTGATCACACACACACACACGAAAGAAAGCAGTTTGATCTTTCAGTGTTTATAAAGTCAGTGATTCGATAATCAGATGATAAGGTCATAATCCAAGGATATTAAGGAAAAAAAAAGGGTTCAGTCTTTCTTGTTACAAAAAAGAAAAAATCAACAAAGATAGATCGAGCAGGGGCAGAAAAGAAACAGGAACGGGGTAATGCACCTCCGTTAACTAAATGTGGTATAGCGACTAAATGCAAGTTTACACAGGTAAATAGATCTGCAGAATTGAATTATATTAAATGAATAATGGGATCCCAATTTGTGTGGCAAAATTTGACAATCTTAAAAATGGATAAGCATATTAAACCAAGACCTCCTACAGTTCTACATCTTGCTACAAACATGAACAAGCATTTAACAAATTTTACTGGTCCAGAAACAACTTATGTTTCTATAAGAAGACAACTTGACAATGTGATAGACAAAGTGCCTCTCATGAAGCAACTGCAAAGTAACGACTTCAGCAATTCATTTCAGACTTCAAGGTGTACCAACAATAGCTTAAAATGTGATCGGAATCAACAAGAAAGGCTTACTTTAAATAAGCCTCAGTTCATATTCACCAGCCACTGTAATGTATCTTACCCATGGAAGTGCCTGATATCCACTTTTTTCGATGATTTTAAGGTATCGAACCTGTTAAAATCACAAGCACATATAAATAATGGCTATCATGAATCTATGTCACAAACTACTTTCAGAAAAGGTGTAGATAAAAAAGAATGTTGGAAGAAATAAAAAATTTTTCAAGTTCAAATCAACAAGGGAACAAATATACATAGCCTTTCCAAGAGAGTGTTATATCATGAAAGCAAGTATTGATTTTCCCTAGCCCCCCTCCCTGTTTAAAAGTAAATAATGCTCTTAAACCCACCCATTTCCCCCAACCCCACCAACATAAGTTGGTTAAACAACAATTGGGCACAGCGAGTTTTGGCATTCGCAATAGGGAGAGAGGGAAGGAGACAGAAAGGCCAGCTGCTAATTTTTTATTTAAAATGGTTTCCCTGTGGTTGGAATTGAATTGGATAAGCTTGATGGAGATATGGGCTCGATTGATTGATACATTGAAAGTTTGCGTTTAGTTAACTGAGCTAATTGAAACAAAAAATGACCGACAGCCAAAACTTCAAGATAAATACAGGTTGGCAAATATAAATGATTCATGTACCGGAAGATTTCATCAGAATAGATAGCTACTAAGAAACAAACATCAATCAAAATTCTCAAGTAAGAAAATAAGAAATTTCATTCCAGTAGCATTGGAGCTGGTACAGGATAGTGAACTTTCTTCCACCAAAGAGTGCCAGGTATACTCAACAAAGTTCCTGATTGTGGAATCCACTGGTGAAAAAGGGGAATTGGGGTTATCTTGTTAAGCGTTTTGACTACATGACATAGTCATTTTCTAGCTTCAATTATTTATTATGTCTAAGAACTGATATTCATTATTATTTTAGCAAACAAAAGGATAGGATTTACCAAGTCATATAGTCAGCATATAATATCTAGCAGAAAAGTTCACCCACGAGCAGACAGAATTCTCATTGTCTCCCAAATGAAATGAAACATTAGTTCTATTGGTTGCAAAATCCAACATGCTACACATACCTGAATACCAGATACAGTAAAATATGGTATCTCAAACTTCACACGGATTGGAGCTTTTCTGTCAGAAGTGGCGTCTTCAGAAGTTATAGTAGGAAGTCTGAACTCTGCCCTCAGAAGATACTCCTACATGTGTGAAATGATGGTAACAGGTGTTTCATGATGAATGACTGACAAATATAGAGCTTCACTATGATACACATACCTTATTACCAGGAAAAGATCTAATCTTCCATAATAAAGCATCCTTCTCTGGTGCATATGCAGCAGATCCCATTGATGTCCGTACATCGGGTTTTGTAGCATCAGCTGGCACAGGCAACTCAATTTCCACATTCGTTGCAGTGCTGAACCACAATGGAGATACAACAGTAAAATTAGAAACTTCTTTGCATAGCTTCCTCAAACAATATACTATGGATTAGGATTGGCCTATTTTGACTGGATTGTGTCAGGTTATACAGGCAAATCAACCGCTTTCCTGTGCATGCCTGGCTAAAGCTAGAACACACCAAGTGCCTCCTAGACCTAGCCAGGTTGGTAGACTCAGGCAAGGTTTTGCCCTTTTGCCTTGTCAAGCAATATCAAGGATCCAGTACACGATACAATATTAGTCGCATGACATATAGGTGCGCTTGGAAAAAAAACTGCTTCAATTAAACAGAGGGAGGCTGCAAGTTCACCAAAATATGATGTGCGTTCTTGATCCCTATGACTAGTCTAATAAACAACATTAAGGGATGGTGGTAATAGTGTGCTCAAATGAGAACAACAATATCAGCATATGTCCAGGATAATTTCAAAGGGGTTAACTTTTGCGAGATGAATCTATTTTTCCCAGTTGAAATTGAAATCTACCCTACTTTAAAGTACAAAGTTCACCTGCGCTCTTTGAACTGGCTCCGGGCCTTTACTGTCATTTCAATTCTACTTTTTGAGTGCCTTTCAACTTGAGCTTCCACCCAAATGAGTGGTTTCACCTGAAAATTTTGGTAAGTGTGGGACCTCAGAATGCAATATCCAAAATGGAGAAAAAGAACACAAATATACAAGCTAAATTGCTTGTACCTTTGCCACGAGTACAAAATAAATCAGGCAAACAATTAGACAATAGTTCTAGTAATGCACAATGACCGACCAAAACTTGCTGAGGATATGAACCAAACCTGGGTACTAAGTCTATAAGTCATGAGATCAAATGAACCATCAGGTGGTATGAAAGATATTGTACGGTCATTTTCAAACCGAGCCAAACGTACACACCTACCAGTAAACATAAGAGGCAATTATGAGAATGCTAAAGTTCTATTCCTAGAATAGCTTATGAATGCATGTCTCCCTTTTTCTAGAGCTCATAAAAAGGAAAAAGAACAAGAATCTAGGCTCAAGCTTACTGGTGAAACTTAATGTCATCCAAATCGATAGCTTTCCCTTTTGTTGAACGACCTTGTGCTTCCAACAGAACTCTATCATTAAGGCCAAGCTTACACTCAGGCATCCCACTGCAAGTGATTAAGCATGCTTTTTAGAATCCAGTAGCAAAGAAATCAATTACTAGAAAATGATGTCTCAATAAATTAAACCTGATTCTAACAAACACCTTTCATGGCAACATTTGTCACCCACCATAAAGGAATGCTGGTAAATAAAATAGATAATAAAATACATAATTCAGAAGGAAAGTTCTGACAAATGAGTCCATATTTGCATGTTTTGATACAAATCTAATGTACTTAAAGACTGTGAAAGCATGAAAGAGAGAACAATTACTTCGATCCGTGTTGAAGATCTGATTCAGGCAAACCAGTAGAAACATGACTTATAGGCTGGGTAGCTACCCTATGGTTCTTAAGAAAGAACTCAATGCAAGAAGTGGTTCTAATCTACACAAAGTATAATCACACATTTACAAAAACAAAACATATAAGTTCTTAACCCAGAACCTGATCTAACTGGAATTCTTCTCTAAGCAATTAAGCTAAAGAATGATGCAGTACACATGAACACTGATCAAGCAGTACTTTTCCTTTGTTTCTTCCTCCACCTCGGGGGCCTGCAGGGCATCAATTAAAAGTTGCATCTGGCATCTTTAATCTAGTATTGAAGGTCAGTGTTAAGTAACTCGAAACTAGCTTCCTTCACAAAGACCGGATAAAATATGGATGCTGAATCATTATTCTTTTCCCTCCTGCAACCCTGGATCTAGTACAAAATTCATTAAATACATGTTGGAAAGAAGAAAATCTTTTGCCTGAACAAGTTCCTCATAAGTGGAAGATTTGCATCTCTGGCAGTCAACAATGCAGTACTAAAAGAATGTGAGAAATAGTGAATATGAAAAGATCCTCTATGCACAGACAACCAAAAGATTTTACACAAGATCTTAGTCCTGATAATCAAATATTCACTCATTCAACCACCATTTTATATTCATGAAAGCTACAGAATTTACCATGTCTAACATACCATGTTTAATATCAGATGCAGCTATGATATTTTTAATAGTCCTGGTGCACCTAGATTGTGATAAATCAGCGAGATACACTCAGATTGCAGAAAATGAAGGCATCTCACTAATATGGGGTGAACATTATATTCAAGCAAGAAACTACACTAAAATAAAACATGGATCAAAACATTGCATAGCACAATAACTGAACAGGACAAGTTTACTATAATTCCACAGAAAAACCTCTGCCAAAATCAAATATATGCATGACATAGTTTTTCTATAAATTGTTCCATAAAACTTGGGTATGCCCACATAATTTAACTACTGCAGTCATAGCTTGGATCTTCACTCAGGACATTACACATAAACACTCTGAATAGCCATTTACTAAATTTTCAATTTATTTCACCAGCATCGTACCACAGGATTTAAACTTTTATTTGATTTTAGAGCAATCATTTTCCAATAATAAAAAATGTTATTTTCAGATTATAGCATAACAGAAACTAAATCAATCTCTCCTATTCATGGATCCAAGAATTGAAAGAAACCTAACTTTGCCATTCATTCCCAAATTGAAAAGTATGAAAACATAACGAAAGGTACTGCACCAATAATAAAATTATCATTATTTAGGCACCAACTTGGGAGAAGCTTTATGTACTGGAGTTCTCTAGTTATTGACAGAAGCCCAATGTGTAATCTTATTTTCACCTTTAAAGTTACAATGATCAAACTTTTTCACAAAAGGGTTATCTAATTTGATCACTTCTATTTGGCCTCACATTTCTTTCATTCAGAACCATTCATCATCGTCAGAAATTACACATTTAGTGCCAGTTTTTAGCGTCATGTGCCGTTCCATTGCCATCAAACATGCAATCCAAGATTTTCCCTTCATAATTTAGCAAACATAGGGATAGAAACAGAAGAAAAAACATGTCATAGGTAACCTGCCTTTGTGCATTTCAATGGAGAAGATTACTAAGACATATAGCTACTGTAAACAGATAATGGAAAAACTATACTAAATACAACTTATTAACAAGAAATAAATTAATGTCGAGCCAAGCACCTCAAATATGTTCTCATTTTTAGAGCCCCAATCACCTCTGAACGAATTATTTGGCCATTGCTGTTTACGAGTATGTTGACACTTTCCACCACATCCAGAAATACCTGTTATACCAGGAAAGCAGAAGGTAGCATAACTAATCCAACTTTTTTCACTTCTGACAAGTATCAAAATTATCATAACTAAGAAATTCAAAGTAATAACAAAAACATCAAAAGCTGACTGGCATACTTCATTTTTCTTATACACTATTCCTTCACTCCGCCATGAAACTGCATTTGTTACAGCCATAGGCGGCCGCTGTGACACCTCCATTCTATAGGCATCAGTCTTGATAAACTCACTAAGAATCTTTGCTTCCGTGTATTGTGGGTAACCGAAGTCCATCATTTCATCAAGTAATTCATACTGCCATCAGAGTGTGGTATATTTATGTGAGGCATCGATACTATATAACACTTTTCAGGGGAAAATAAGTGACTCTTTAGACTGACCACAACAACGAAATTATCTCTCAAGGACTCCTCCTCCAGCTCTTCAAAGTAATGTTTGAAAACCTGCAAAGAAAAAATAAGGTAACAAGAGAAATATTAAACCAGTAATTTAAGATTTAATTACTGTGTACCAAGAAAAGGAAAAGTATAACAATTGGTTAAGCTGCTTACGTCAACTACACGATGCAAAAAAAGAAGAAGGCTAGCAGCATTGGAATTTTGCCTTGACGCTGTCATCAGGAAAATGTTGTTGTGTTGTATAAACATGTAGGTCACACCATCATCATAACATACTGGACCATGAGACTCAATGTCACCCTGTAATAGACCAAAGCCCGTGTCAGCTAGAGAAGCACAAATCGTTAACCTTAATATCAAAGTAGAAACGATTCCCCGATTCACAAGAAGTTGAGAGTATAGTCAAATTTAAGTACATAACACCAAATCAGGCAGCACAGGAGACTAAACGAAAGGACTTAAACCACATATCTATTTCGAATTGTATTCCAGGAAAAATGATTACAAAGCTTAAGAAAATAATAAGGTCTCAATCTTCAGTCTCTAAAGCAAAAGTTCACGATAAGAACATGATAACATCTCTAATTGCTTTTGTCCCTTCTCTAATTGCTTTTGTCCCAATTCCTTTCCTTAAGTGATTGTAGCATGTTTAGACTTGAATCACATTCTTCCTATTCAACAGACCAATTTGTAGCATGTGGCGAAACTAATTTTGAGAGAATTTGTTAGTCTCTAGCTAACTAATAAGAAATAACATCCATCCATAAGTAATAAATTGAAGCTCATTTCAGGGAACTTTTCTTTCAAATCTTGGAAGAAACAGCCTCAGATAAGTTGAACTTGAGAATTTTTAAAAAAACTGCTGCCTTTAAGCACTTATACAGAATTAAAAATCAGATATAACCATAAATTCACCCAACTCTCTATGCATTCTTGCTACTCAAATGTTCATGTAATTCCTTGAAGTATGCTTCAGTTAGCTCGCACTGCCACACTTCATAGTATCCCACATAAGGCCAATTTGTTAATATTGTTAATTTCTGTTCATGAATAAAAAACCACAAACTAACACTGTTTTGCAATGAAATGTTACAAAAGGTTCCTACTTGAGGAATTTTCCTGTTACTATCCAATTACTGTCCTTCAATAAACATGAGCAGTTAGTCCCCAACCCTCTCTCTTATAGCCCCATCCCAACCCCTCCTTGCTCATTCCATTCAACTAAATCTCCCACCAATTTTTCCATCCTTCAATCCCCCATTTATCTACCATCCAAAACTAAAACACATGGAACCAATAAAATACAGCATATTGTGGTCCATTTGCAGATTGCTTATAGCAAAAATTTCCGATTAAAAATCAATCAGTAGAACTTAGTCCCCGTGTAGACTAATTTCATTCAACTTCAATCTATACAGAAGGCAAACTCAACAAAAATAAACCAAAGAAAAAACTACCATTTTGGATCAGCAAATGCCAATGCATCAACACAACTAATCATTCTTTTTCTTGATCTGATTCGAACCCGTTTTACAATACCACAACCCCAATACATTTCCCAACCCATTTCACCTTTCAAGATTCAGAAAAGTCACAGACAAGATTACCTCTTTCTCAAGAAGCTTAGAGAAGAACTTTTCAGCTTGGACAGCAGAGATGTCACCCCTGTAATCCCGGCTGATCAAGCATCGACCTTTGACATCCAAAACGAACAGCGCCGATGTGGCGCCTGCCATTGCTGATTAATCAACAATTCACTGCAAAAAAAAAAATTCAATGTTTCAGCAAATTTCTGTTAGTTTGCTTAAAGAGCGTCTTAAATTTTCTGAAAAAAAGAAGAAGAAAGAAACTGAATTGCAGTACCAATAAAAGAGTAGATCAATCAGCCTATCACCAAAACTAGTGGTGTAATGGTAATTAAAAATGGGATCTTTGATTCTGGCAACGTTGTTTGTTTGTATGGGTTTATGTAGGAGGTGGTCTTAGGTTGCTGGTCTTCTTCATTTTTTTTCCTCTTTTGAAGGAAGGGAACAGCTAGTTTGCTGGGGGTAAATTAAACTGGATCTAAATAAAATTGTTTGTTATTATTTTTTTTATTTAGTGGAAATTTTTTTTCTTTTTTAATTGAGTTGACTGCGTACACTGGAATTATATAATTTTCTTTAGGCCCAGATCCGGACTTTGCAATTGCTAATTTTCCCTAGTTCTCAATTTTGCTTTCTAAATTTGGGATTAGTTAGCATCTAATCCAAGTATAGAAGTTACAAATATTTTGTGATTTCCGTCCACATTCATGTCAAATTAAGGAGTCGCTTAAGTCCAAATTTCTCAATCATTGTAACTGCGTATATCGTTACTTTACTATGAGCATAGGTTTTGATGATTCTTCCAGGCATGTTTAATTTAGTATTGGAATGGGTGTCATTCTTCTCTCCAAAAGGATTAATGAATTTGATATAATAGTATTTGGGAGAATCATAGATACTTAATTAATCACATTCATCCCGATTAAAAGGTAGTGATAATTATTTTCTAAATAACAATAACGAGTATCATTACTAGATACCTATTTCCCTCTCTGATTCCCTTAAACCAAACCCCCCAAAGGTGACATTTGGTAAAACTAAAATCTGAAGTTTAAAATTTAAGTACTGAAATTTTTAAGTTGCTGAATTAATAAAGTTTTACTTATTTGATAATTGACTGAATACATGCACTGAATTTAAATACCTTACCACATAAACATAATTATTTTATCTTAAAAATTTAAAATAGTTTACTAGTAACGTGTATGAGAAAGAGAGATATCGTTTGTTTGTAAAAAATAGAGAATAAGTGCATTTGTGTGTGAGAATGTATGTGAAAGAGAAAGTATCTGTGTATATGTAAAAATGTAACTATGAAAGTGTGTGTAAGTATGTTAGAAAAGAAAAAATAAAATATGTGCGCGTGTATATGAGAGATAGAAAATTTATACGTGGAAGTATGTGTGTGTGGGTGTGTGTATAAAAGTGTATTTGCAAGAAAGTATGCAGGTGTGTGCAAGAGAGACTGTGTGTGGGTGAAGAAGGAGAGAAAGAGTGTGTGTGTGTGTGTGTGTGAGAGAGAGAGAGAGGGCGGCGAGAGAGAGGGGGGGGAGAGAGAATGTGTATATTTGTGTGAAAGTGTGTGTCTGTGTGAGTGTGAGAGAGAGTGAGTGAGAGAGGGAGAGATTGTGCATGTGAGTAAGAGTATGTGTGTGTACGTGTGTGCGTGGGTAAGTGTGTGAGTAGGGGGAAGGGGGGAGGGGGGAGAGTACCAAAATTCAACAAATTAAGGGAACAATTTTTGCTTAAAATTTTATACACAAATTAAATAAGTGCTTAATGTATTAAGTGATAAAAGAATTTTGTTATCAAATATGCTAAATTCAAAATACTCTTAATCCATTAATTTTCAAAGTTAAGTTATCAAACAACCACGCATACATATTTCATTGGGCCAAAAACTCTTGATTTTTGTCCACATTCCTATCAAAGATATTGTAATTTTGCGATTTTGGTCCACATTTCTATCAAATTAAGTAATACATATTTCAATGAGCCAAAACCATTGGTCTGGCGATCATAATTATTAGCAATGTTTTAAAAATTGGATCGGTCAATGAACTGGAATGGGGAGTGTTTCAAGGTCGGACTGGTCGAACCGAAGTTCAATGATTTTTCTCTTTTTTAATTTAATTTAATGGATAATATAACAACAAATATTAGATATACCCTACCCTATTGAACTAGTTAACACATTACTTGTTTGAATATATTCAAAATATACAAATTAATGAATCCATTATATTTGGTAAAAATTTTATAAAATATTCTATGTTTATAACAATTAAATTAACAAAGAAAATGGCCTTACAAGTATAAAACATATAATAACAATAAAAAGTAAGTGTATTGAAAAAAATAAGGATAAAACAAATAATTTAAAATTCACCACTAAAGTACGTTATTATATTTTAAATTACAGTCTTGAACATTTTAAATTATTAAATCATATTTGTTGCTTGTTTTTATATTCTCTACTTTTTTTAATACCATCAAGACTTATTTTTCAATGTAAAATTTAAATTTATTTTTAATACCAAATAGTACGATTAACTTTGAATATAGGTCGATTCGAGTAAACGTAATTTTTGAAATTAAAATTTTTTCTTTTTCTCTATTTTTTAAGATAGGTTCGCATACTCAAATGATTTTTAGATTTTAAATTAATTATTTTACTATTAGTTTAGATCTATTTAGGTCTTTTATTTTTTAGTTTTCTACTTTTTTTGCACGACCTAATGAAAAGTGATTTCTAACAATTTTGTATTGTAGACACCAAATTTTGACACACCATTTATTTTCAAACACCGGGAGGCATGTTTGCATTTTTTAGGACAAATTTTAAATTTTTAATAATCTCAGGGGGGCAAAATAGAAATTTTATCTGTAAATATTTTTCTAACAATTTTTGGGGGCTTTAAATTCATATTTTTACTTTATATGAATTTATTAATTTCTTATGATTTTTCCATATTTAATTAGTATTTTTATATTTTTACCAGCATAAGGGCAAAATGGTAATTTCGTCTCGCGAATACCATTTTAGCTCATTTTAAGTTCCAAATTCATTTCTCAAATTCTTGAGGCATGTTTCTGAATTTTCTTAATTTTTTGAGGTCAATAGCTATTTTTCTGCTAATTTTCATTGCCCAAGGGCAAAATCGTCATTTTACAAATTAAATTCAATTTTCACCAATTTTGAGTCAAAAATGTATTTTCCAGTGTTTTAAGCTTATTTTTAGTTTTTGGTAATTTTTTGAGGCCAATAATTATTTTTCTGTGAATTTTCATTGCCCAAGGGCAAAATCGTCATTTTACAAATTAGATTCAATTTTCACCAATTCTGAGTCAAAAATGTATTTTCCAGTGTTTTAAGCTTATTTTTAGTTTTTGGTAATTTTTTGAGGCCAATAATTATTTTTCTGTGAATTTTCATTGCCCAAGGGCAAAATCGTCATTTTACAAATTAGATTCAATTTTCACCAATTTTGAGTCAAAAATGTATTTTCCAGTGTTTTAAGCTTATTTTTAGTTTTTGGTAATTTTTTGAGGCCAATAATTATTTTTCTGTGAATTTTCATTGCCCAAGGGCAAAATCGTCATTTTATAAATTAAATTCATTTTTCACAAATTTGAGTCAAAACTGCATTTTCTAGTGTTTTAAGCTTATTTGTAATTTTTGATAAATTTTTTGAGGTCAATAGCTATTTTTCTGCAAATTTTCATTGCCCAAGGGCAAAATCGTCATTTTACAAATTAAATTCATTTTTTCATCAATTTTGAGCCAAAATGCATTTTCTAGTGTTTTAATCTTATTTGTAATTTTTGGTAATTTTCTGAGGACAATAACTATTTTTCTGTGAATTTTTGTCACCCAATGGCAAAATTGTCATTTCACATCCCAAACTCATTTTTCACCAATTTGTGGGTCCCAAATTCGTTTTTAGATTTTAAGCATGTTTCTAAGTTTCTTATTTTTTTTCGGAGTGAATTAGTGTTAATAAATTTATTATTTATGTTTTCTTGATTTTTTTTGTTATTGTGAAAGGGAATAGATTTGTTTTAAAAGATAAAGTTGTAATTTTTATAATCAATGCCATTTTGGTATTTTAATCATTTCTTGGAGGTTAAGACTTGTGCAATATAGATACCCCACTTAGGGATTAAAAAAAAAGAAGAAAAAATAGGAAACTCTAAAACACTTTTGCTTTTGGTAATTTGTGGATTAAAACACACATACTCCACACCATACAACACACACAAACCGCCGTTCTTTCTCACCTTTATACACTATTCATCTTCAACCTCAAGAATTGTTCAAGAACTGTTCATCATTTCTACCTGAATAAGCTGCTGTTAATTTCTTTTTCATCCTTAGCTTCAGGATTCACAGGTAACCTTTTAAATTTGTTTGTCTTGATTAACATTTTCTTTCATTTTATAATGTGTAATTTTATTAGTTTAAAGATTAAATCCATTGAATCTTTCCAGTTGAGTTTGAATCTTTTGTTTTTGGATTGTTCTTTTCTTTCTATTATCGTTTGCTGGGTTATTTTCTGGGTAATGTTTTGTTCTTCATCTTTTCAAAGCCATCGTTAAATTCCTTCTCCCCTTCTTCTTTTGTTCCACCGTTTCTTCCTCCCCCTCCACCATCAGCCCCTGCTCACCATTAGTTCCAACCAAATATGGGCAATCTAGAAATTGACCGCCACAAATTCATCACCATGACCATCAGTTTATCCAACAACAAACCACAAATAAACCCAAGATTTTCCATCGTATTCCTTTCCTGTTGGACCAAAGCCAAGAACCCAAGTCATTAGAGTGTCTCCTTTCCACCAGAAACAACCAAGCCCCCTTAAATCCACCAACTTTAGCCCAGATTCTCACCACCCCAGAACCTTGGTAAACCACCACAGCAACGCCCAAATCTATGTCCATCGCCATCGTTGAATTACCATAACATCCCACCAACAAAAATCAAGTCACAAAACCCCCCTGCTCCACTAATTTCACAGCCTCCCATAATTTCCACCAACAATTAGCTTCACAAATTGCCAAAAAGCCTTCAACCGTCCCCTGTCCTCCATATCTATCAAACTTGCAGAAGATAATAACCAATCCTCATCCCTCAAAAGCAGCAAACTCACAAATAGCCCCAATGTCCTTCCTCTATCACCATGACCGCTTATTTTTCAGTTTCAAACATCACACCACCAGAAACCTCATCACCACTGTTTCACCATTCTTCATCGTTCTGTCATCACCCCCCACAAAACCCCCAACCTGCAAGAAAGCAAGAAACAGCCATAAACACACACTTTACACATGCAGGAAAAATCACACAATTGCACACACACATTCCACGCATTCACAACACAGTCACACAACAAAAATCACAAGAATCATTCCTATCCCAACCACCAAACAGACCCACAGCAAGACCCGCATCACCACTGCCCAAGGTCAAAACCCAGTGGCCCCAAATTCAATGCCCAAACACCACAACCTACAGAAACACATCAAAACAGCCCAAATTCATCCTCCCATCACCACACCACCATCTGGTACCTGCAAGAAAATAAACCCAATACCACTGCCCATCTCTGTATCTGCTCTTTCCCGTGCTTCGAAAGATAGGCCAATTGGAAATTGGTCTGTTGGTTTCTGGGGAGGGAGCAATTGAGAGAAGAAAATTGTAGAAGAGACAGACTGAGAGTGAGGGAAACGGAGCAAGGACAAAACGGGGGGAGGAGCAAAAGAAATAGAGAAAATAGTGACAGAGAGGGAGTTGGAATTCGAGGAGAAGAGAAAAAGAAAAAAAAGGGTGAAGAACGGACGAAAGTCAGAGAGGGTGCGAGAGAGAGAGAGAGAGAAAAGATCAGGCGAGAAGAGAAGGAGAGAAACAGAGTAAGGTGAGAGATAGGAGACGAGATAAAATCGGAAAAAAGAAAAAGAAAAGAGAGAGAGGAATGAGATAAAAGGTTGAAGATCAGAGGAAGGAAAGAGATCGAGAAAGCAGAGGGGATTGAGGGAGGAGAGAAGAGAGAAAAAGAAAGAAAAGATAGAATATAAAATAAAGAAAACAGAAACGGAGGAGGAGCAATGAGAGAAAATGAAAGACGAGAAAGATCAGGTGCTGGGGAGGAAGATGAATGAATTAATGATGAAGACGATCTAGAAGGATGAGCGGGGTTGGGTTAATTAGGTTATTTTAATTGTAGTTCTAGCTAATTAGTCAATTAGGTTATTTTAATTTACAATTATTTTGGGTTTAGTTTATTCTCAATTGTAATTAACCCGTCTGATTTAGCTAACTAACTGATTCTTAATTTTAGTATAGTATTTTTCTTATGGTTATTGTTATCATTAAATAAATATTTAGGTTATAACCTTTGTTAGTCTTGGAAATTGTTGGCATGCCCTCTAAAGATTTTGTATATCTGCATTTGAGTCCTTTTGTTTATGGATTGACTTCCCCAGATTTTACTTACATTTCAATTAGGTCCCATCATTTACCATTTTGTCCCTAAATTATTTGAATTTACCATTTTGTTCTCTTATCTTTACATGAATTTTCAAATTACCTCTTGAGTTTTATAGAAATTTACTTGTAGTCCCATTAGGTTCATAGAATTTATTTTTTAGCCTAATTTTGGTAGGGTTTTATATTCTAACCTTTGTTGGTTTATATTGAGATACCTTGACTTGTGTGTTCATTTTTTTAAGCTTTTGTACCGGGTTTCCAAAAAGGTATTTTCGTTACCTTTTAATTGTTTCTTTAGATGCTCCAACTTGCTCTAATGTGATATTTTATGCATTTTTTTATGCGTTTCTTATTTTATGCACTTTTTGTGTATTTATTTATTTTGTGTTATTTAATTTTAAATTTTATTATTTTTGACGAAAAGATGTAATATTTTGTATTTAGTTAGTCAATGTAATAGTTAGATTATTTTTCTCATATTTTAGTAAAATTTTTGTATCTAGATAGAAAGTGTAATAGATAGGGCATTTTTAATTTTCTCCCTTTTAATTGTAAATTAAGCCCCCCGGTGTAATAGTTAGGGTTTATTTGCTTTTGCGTGCTTATGTGTTTATTTGTTTTACCCCTTTTATTAGGATTTTTGCATCTAGAATATTATGCTTATGTGTTATGTGCTCCTATGTGATCTTTTATGTTTTTATATGTTTAATTTGTTTCTAATTCATGCTTTAATGTTTAATTCATGATTTATGGTATTTCGTCACCACACTAGTCCAATGCTAGTTGTGGCTTCATTCGTCTCCCGCTAGTCCAACGCTAGTGGAATTTTTGGAACGGGCTAGCCCAACGCTAGACCCTTAGGATATTTTAGTGTTAGGAACACTCGTGTGCATTTTTACATCCCACTTCACACACTTTAGTTTTCTTTCCATTCTGCATGATTTTTATTATTATTACTATTATTTATTCATTTATTTTGACGCATCTCCAAATGTATGACATTTAGGTTGCATCTCACTTAGAAGTTAGGACATTTGCATGATTCAACTAGAAGTAGTCGTCTACTCACGTGGGAAGCGGTGGCGTACATGCCGTTCCCCCCTCCGTGAGTAGAAACATTCAGTCACGAGTTATTAGTCCCCTGTACCCGTCATGTCGCATTTCCACTTTCTTCGGCCACTTATTATCTATATTATTATTTTCTTTTCTTTTTGCATTTCATTTTTGCATTCACACTCGTGACTCCCTCGGGGCCTTACCTCGGGTTTCGCAATTAATGCGATAATCCCGATCAAGTTTCAACGGGACATTTCAACCCTCCCGATATTCATATTTAGATTTAGGATTTGCATTCATTTAGATACATCCAAAACGCGATAGAATCTAGGGTTAATGTAAGAAAATTTGATTAAACCTCGCAACTAGCCTCAGCTAGGTTGAAAGGGTGCCTTAGGCGCAAGCCTTTGCCTTCCCTTTCTTCAAATGTGACTCCTGGACCCTTTTCTCTCGTTTTTCGTAGACCGGAGTCGAAAAAGGGTTTTAAATGATTTTTCTAAAAATTTTACTTTTTGTTTTGTTTAAACAATTTTTTCGGGTGACTTGGTACACCCTAACTCAATACCAAGTGGCGACTCCATTTTAAAAATAAAACCCTTTTTCAAAAATTATTTGGCCAAACCTGTCCACTTTTAGTCCCGACCTTGTTTTCTTTTAAAATATCATTTTTTTTAAAATACACTTTTTACTAAAATTTGATTTTTCACACACGCGCACGGTTTTTTTTTCAAAACTTGCTTTGTTAAAAAGGGGTCTCGGACCGAACTGTCTTTTCGGGACGCGACAGGCAGCGACCCCACCAGTACCCTTTTTCCCCTTTTACTTTACGATTTTTAGGACGCGACATGTATCAATAAAAAATTTGATTTAGAATTTCTTAAAAGAGACTAAAATTTATTGAGAATAATGATTTATTTACTTTACTTCTTAATTCATACACTTAACCATAATTAAAAAACCTAAACAGATAACTTACAAAAATACCAATTTAAACTTTTAACGAGGGGAATATTTTAGGCATAAATGAATAATTAAACAATTTAGATAAGAGGACTAGTCTTAATAGATGTGATTTTAGTTAAAGTAAATATGAAATTTCATAATGAATTTAGATGTATAAAAATCAATTAATTTCATTAAACATGATTAATAAAAGAAATAAAGGAACAAAAAAAGTAAAAATCAATTAAATTCATTAAACATGATTGATAAAGGAAATAAAGAAACAAAAAATATAAGAATCCATTAATTTTATTAATAATGATAATAAAAAAAAGAAGAAGAAACATATAATAAATAAAATGATATATGACATTCATCACAAGCAGCAACCTTGGTGGGATGGTTGAGTGTTGAGTGCTCAAAGAGAGGCCTCAAGTCCGAGACCTCTCACCTGCACTAACTTTAAAAAAATTTTGTCAAGCCAAAAACAAAAAATCGGCGGTTCACGGTTCAAGCGATTTAATGTGCTTGACACGGTCAGACCAGTTCTTATCGGTTTGTTGGATTTTTTGGCTATAATACAAACTGGACCGAAGCCTTGGCCGGTTCGTGGTTCAACTGGTTGAATCGGTCGGTCTGATTCGATTTTTAAACATTGATTATTAGACATGGTATCAATTGAAAAAAATTCAGGTAAGTGAATCATCAACGGGTTAAGTAGTTGAACTTGCAAGTCACAAATGTAATACTTTAATTAGTCTAATTCGTTAAGGAGAAATGTTGCAATAACGCTTAAATTGGTATTCTTCTTTTGGTGCATGAGAACAATAAAAGGAATATAGAAAAATCTATTCAATAGTCATCTTTCTTTCCTATATTTATATAAAAAAAAATTTCCAAAAAAATTCCAGACACCTAGTGGGATACCTCTAATAAAGAAAAACTTAATTTTAAAAATAAAAAAGAAGATCCACATCTTGGTATCAAAGTAGTAAAAGTTTGTTTTTTTTATGAGTATAATTTGTGAATTGGCATTTGGAGAAACAGCAATTAGAATAGAGTTATTTGAATTAGAAATATTAATTAAATTAACTACACACATAATAACAAATACATCATCATGAAAACCAAATTACATATAGATTATTAATTATAGAAAATAAATTAGCTTTGGTTAGTTTATGAAAGCAGTATAATATTTGAATATAAAAATATCTAATTATAATGAAAAAGTATTAGATAAAAAAACATTTGATTGCAACAAAGAAGAAAACTTTTATAATAAATTGCATAGTGAAGATAAACAATTTAATAGGTAGTAGATTAAATTATAAATTCAATCAGTAATCTAAAAATAGAATTTGAAAAGCATTATAAAATAATTAAATTGATCACCAACTATATAGAAAAAATAGAAAATTAATAAATGGAACAGAAGAAAAAGTAGAATATATTAAGGAACCAAGTAATTTAGTTCATATTGTATTATTTGATTTAGAAGGACAACTTAACCGAATAAAGAATTTGACATCCGAAAATTCATAGAACATAAAGAAAAACAAAGTGGTAGACAAATTCAAATATTAGGACAAAAATTAAAAGAAATCATGCAGACTACTTATAGAGAAGTATTAATAGCAGCTAACACATATCACGAGACTAAAAAAGATTTAAGTAAATTCTAATGAATTAGATACAAACAAGCCAAGCTAATATACAAATCCCATTGCCAATAAAATTTTGTAAAAGATAAAAGATTAAATAAACTAGAACATAATAAATTAGAGAAAATTTCAAAATAGAAGAAGGCCTTAAAAAATTAATTGGCAAGTTTAAAAGTCTTAATATGGAAAAAGGAAAAATATGTTCAAGTTTACAACAAAAAATAGATCCTTTTAGTTTTAGATATTACAATTATGGAAAAACATGTTAATATTTCTAACAGTAAAATAAACATAAAGCCATTAAAACAAACAATTAGCAGAGATTATAGAAATCAAGTGATTAGAATAGAAAAATTAATAGATGTAGAATCTCAAATAGAGGGTTTTAGACAAAATAAAATAGATCTAATTAAATCGTTATGGGTGATCAAAGGAAAACATATTTATTAGATATTCCTTATACCAATATCTACCTACTATATAAAATCCAGTTGAGCACTATTCGCTTACCTCATATTATGCCACTTGTCAACCACTGGTCTTTTTTTTGCTCTTTGGGCTGATTTGAATTTTTTTTTGTTTAGTCCGCTGCTTGCAGTCGAGTATCCAGCGTTTTGCAAGCTATCCCTTTCAACTAGGCTGGACTTTTGTTTTTTGGCATTTTCCGCTAGCCTTCCTTTTCCATGTCGGCATTTTGCAGGCCATCCCATTTCCATATCGGCTTTGTTTTTTTTTTTTTTTGGGCCTTTTCCAAATGCTAAATCATTATTTTTTTGACATAAATCAATAGTGTATACCAATTATACTGAGCATCTTTTTTCTCTTCTTTGATAAGTAATTTTTTTGAACAATTTGTGCAAGTTCTTTGACAATATTTTAGTGTGAGATTTTAATTTTTGTTTACCACTAAAATTTTTTCTATGAATCTTGATTACCTTACTTCTTTGGTTAATTTTGAACATGAATAAACTTTTAATCAAGATTTTTGTTAAGGGTTGGAAAAGTGAGACAAAGTAAGGTATTAAGGTTTAGAGCAAATTTTTTAAATATTTTTTATGAAAATTTGATTCTCTTTTTGATTCTTATGTGAAATTCCGAGGGGGTTTCTTTGTTTATTCTCATCAATGAATATTTAAAACTATTGGGCTATAATTTGCATATATTGTAAGTATTCGTATTCTACTCAAAATAATGATAATATTGTAAAGGCAAGTGGCAACGTTATTTTTTTTTATTTTACTTTCTAAAGACTACTATTTAAAGGATGTTCACTTATATTATATTATTTGATATATAATTAATTTAACTTTGCACCAAATATGAAATGAAAAAGCTAACAAATTTTTATACAAATAAAATATAATGGCCTTTTTCATGTAGTGTGGACTAT
This sequence comes from Mitragyna speciosa, assembly GCA_024721245.1. NCBI lineage: Eukaryota > Viridiplantae > Streptophyta > Magnoliopsida > Gentianales > Rubiaceae > Mitragyna > Mitragyna speciosa. The sequence goes on along the minus strand of CM045566.1, from coordinate 8,827,778 downwards.
GTGAAATATGATCAAGTACGTGAACTAGATGAAATATAATCAATTTAACCTCTCTAAAATAGAAAAAAAAAGTAAAGTAGGGCCAAGGCTGAGTTATACTGTTAAATTTATATCTTGTGTACATGAATCCCAAATGAGTAAACTAGACGTAATAGGAGTATAAACTAACGAGTCGTTTGGTTCAAATTCAGCAATCACTGTCACTATGAACATCATTAACCCTACCATGAGTATGGATTTTGATTATTTCCCCCAACATGTTTGGTTTTAGTAATGGAATGGGTATCATTTCTCTTAAAAGGATTAATGAATTTGATAAAATAACATTTTAGAGAGAGTTTTACCCAAAAAAAAAAATTAGAGAGAAACATAGAGACCCCAATTGATCACTTTCATTTTGATTGAAGGATAGTGATAGTTGTTTTCCAAACATCAACAATGGGTGTCATTATTATTGACACCCATTTCTCTCTTTGATTCCTCTAAACTAAACAACCCCTAATAAATAGTTAATAACTCAAAAATTTAAACAATGTCATATAGGGATAATTGTAGTAGGAATCAAAGGATTTCATAGAGAAAAATTAGGAGCTAAAATGTTAGCAGTTTTATATGATAATAGATTCACTAACATACAGCAAGCGTTACGAGTAACTATAGAATTAGACATAAATAATAAGGGAGGTGTGATATGCTTGATCCTAAACTATCTGATAAACAGTTAAGATTTCTTAAGAATATAAAAATAGGAACTCAATGTAAAGGATATAATATGAAACAAGGTGAAAATGATTTATTGATATGTGTTGGAGTCTTGAGCAGAGTTAGCTAAAATTTAAAACTAATTATAAGTTATAAGAAGAACAAATAATAAAAATATTATGGACTAATGGAATAAAAGCCCTACAAGTAAAGAAATTTTCACCCAAAATAAGTGCAAAATTAGAATGGAAATTAAAAGGATTTATGGATAATAACATGTTAGTTTTAGGAGATAATATTACATATATTTATCTATACAATAGTATTAATATAAAATTTGGTAACTATAATTATGAAGGAAGAAGTACTGATTAAAAATGTAATGATCTAGAAGAAATAGAATCTAACTTAATAGGAGCAGAATCATAATTCACCTATTTAGATACGAATAAAACCTCAAACAACATATATGATGAACTAATAATAAAATAATAATAATAATAAACAAAGGCAATAGAAATTTTAGATAAAGAATATTTCACACAATATATAGAAGACATTAGGAAAGATCAAAGCTTTAATGATTTTCAAAACTAGCAAAGAAAAAATATTATTAGAAACTATGGAAATATATGAAACTAGTGTTAATAATCCATGAAGCGAAACAATAAAAAAAACTAGAAAAGAATTTATATACACATACCAATCTAGTAATAAAAATATATATGACATAGAATGAAGACAACCAATGTATCCTAGAATAGCCATTAGTCAGAATGAAAACATAAGTTGTTAAACACATGGTAAACGAAGAACTAGAGATAATGTGAATTATTTACTACTAGCAGCTAACAACAGATCAATGCTAAACCTAATGGTCCAGAATCTACATTTATTACATGAAGTTATTAATAAATAGGAAGCTGACAATATTAGAGCATGGTATAACCATAATCCTTTGAAAATATGTGGAATTATTTGGAAACATTTTTAGGAGAAACAACATTAAATATGTAGCATATAAAAGCAAATTCTAGAAGAAATATAAAACTAAAAGTATTAGGTAATAATCCTACAAATTGCAGTAGAACAATTATAAAGATATGCCTAGGGTTAGACCCGGTAAAGGTAATAACACATCCTTACAAGGTGTAGTCATAATTTAGATAAAAACAATTAGCTTTAAGATGTTGCAAATATATCAAAGAATCTAGTCAAGATTATTTAAATCTGGCATTCAAAGCAAGAAGAGGATTAGATGATGATGTAGCAGATAAATACTTTACAAAAACTATCAAAAACTTAGGAAGAGTAATAGAAACATAACAGAAAATACAAAGATATTCATCAGATTTAGAAATAAGACCTGGAATAAAGTACAAAGATATTCATCAGATTTAGAAATAAGACCTGGAATAAAGTACAAAGATATTCATCATATTTAGAAATAAGACTTGGAATAATCTTACTATGAATTACCTTAGATAAAAATATACAGATATAATAATACAAAGAATGTAACAAAAAAAAATTATTGTTTTTGCCAAAAAAAAAAAGAAGTAATATGTACTCCACATCAATATCGAGAACATAGGAGAAAGAAGAAATTTTGTAATAAGTTAGAAAATGATAAAAATATTCAAAAGAAAAAAATACCAAAAAAACATTTTTATGAAAAACTAAAATTTATAAAAATGTAGAAAGTCAAATAAATATAATAAAAGATCTTCTAATAGAAAATGTAACTACTATATAAGTGGTAAACCAAATCATCTATGTCGCGCCCCATTTTTTGAAAGATGAAAAAAGATTTATGAGTGTGGAAAAAGAAGTGATTTTTGTAAAAATGATTTTTTGTTTGGTAAAAAATGGTTTTTGGAAAATTATTTATTTATTTATTTATTTTTAAAAAATAAAAGGGTCTAAATGGGACTTTGAAAATGCGACGGTTTTGGGCCCGAAAATAGAGTTTAAAAGGGTTTTTAATGAAAAAAGGAGTCACCACTTGGTATTGAGTTTTGGTGTACCAAGTCACCAAAAATATTTTATCATAAATGGTAAAAATTTCAAGAATGATTTCTTTGAAAAATATTTTTTAGAAAAATATAAGAAAAATAAGAAAACCCTTTTAGACAACTCTAGGTCTTTGAAAACGAGAGAAAAATGAGTTCGGAAGTCACTATTGAAGAAATGGAAGGCAAAGGTTTACACCTAAGACACCTTTTCAACCTAGCCGAAACTAGTTGCGAGGTTTAGTCAAAATTCTTCTAATATAACCCTAAGATTTTATCATATTTGGATGTACTACATGAGTGCAAAAACTAAATTTAAAAGAGATATCGAAAGGGGCTAAATGTCCTATCGGGGCTTGATCGAGATTATCGCATTACTTGCGAAACCCGAAATGAGGCCTCGAGAGAGTCACAAGTGTAGATGCAAAATGGAATGCAAAAGAAAAGAAAAATAGTAATATAAATAATAAGTGATTGAAGAAAGTGGGGACAAATAACTCGTGACTAACTGTTCCTATTCACGGAGGGAGGAATGCCATGTTAAACCACTATTTTCCACGTAAGTAGATGACTATTTCTAGTCGGAGCACACAAATAACCTAAATCCTAAGTGAAATACAACCTAAATGTCATACATTGTCAGATGCTAGAAATAGATGATGATGATGATGATGATGATGATGATGATGATAATGATGATGATGATAATAATAATAATAATAGAATGTATACCGAAAAATCATGCAAATATGGAAAACTCCAACAAAAGAGAATGTGTTGTGAAATAAGATGAAATGCACGTGAGTGAAACTAGCACTAAAATGCCTTAAGGGTTTAGCATTGGACTAGCCCATTTTCTAGAAATTCTCCGCTAGCATTGGACTAGTGAAGAAACTGGAATTAACCACAACTAGTGTTGGACTAGTATGGCGACGATGCACATATATCATGATAAAATAAGTAAATAAATAAAACATAAATTAAAGCAATAATCATATAGAAGCAGATAATAGCACATAGGAGCACATAGCACACAAGCATAATATTCTAGATGCAAAACCCTAAGAAAAAAAAATAAAACACATAAGCACATAAACACATAGCACACAAAAGCCCTAACTATTACATCGGAGAAATCTAATTACAATCTAGAAGAAGAGAAAGGTAAGAAAATAACCTATCTAACCTATCTATTACATTTCCTATCTAAAATACAAAAATTTTGTTAAATAAATAAAAATATAACCTATCTATTATATTTATCTGAGTAATTAAAATTAAATTCAAGTATATAACATGATATAAATAGATGCTCACACATAAGTGAAAATAACAACACAAAAAGATACATAATAATATATATATATATATATATATATATATATATAGGAAACACATAGGAGCACGTAGGAGCACATCAAGAGACATTGAAAGGGTAATAAGGGTACTTCCCACTCGTAAACTCGGTACGAATGCTAATAAAATAAACAAACACATCAAGGCACCACTATTTTGGATAAGCAAGATCATAAAGTAGATAATAAAACATTAATCACCATAATCAAAGAATAAAATACAAGACCATTATAATAATAACAATAAACAAAATGTCAAAATACCAACCAAACATTTAGGAAAAGAAAAAAGAAAAAAAATATAGATATATATATATATTTAGTTTAAATAAAGAAAAATACAATAATATATAATTAAACTTTTAACACATAAATAAAAACACTAAAAATAATATAAAGAGGAACAAAGAAACTAATTTGAGTATTAATTAGACAAAAGACCAATTTTGGAATATTAATTAAAAATTTAGAAACACAAAAAGGCATAGTTGAAAGTTTTAAGGACTTAATTAAAAAGAAAAGTTTTTGGATTAAAAATAAAACTTTTAGCGACATTCTAGAAAAGAAAATATAATTTACAGCAAACTAAAAGGTAAAGTTTTTAAACAATACTTAAAATAATATAATTTACAACAAATTTAAATGCTAAAAATATAATTTCCAACAAAGCATAAGGGCAAAAAGTTAATTTCTAGCAAGTTTAAAACCAAATATGTAAATTACAGGAAGCTAAAGGGATAAGATATAATTTCCAGTAACATTTAAAGGCAAAAAAAAAAAAAAACCAATTCTTGCAAATATGAGGGACCAAACTATAATTTTTAGCAACATTCCAGGACTAAAACGCAAATTCCAGCTAGTTGGGGGGGCAAAAACATAAATTCCAGCAAGCCTAAGGAGTAAAAAATGTAACCTACACCAAGCCTAGAGGTGAAAAATAAATTACAGCATTTATGGGGAGTCAAAATGAAAATTAAAGCAAGTATTTGAAACCAAGAATGCAATTTCAGCAATATTCAAGGGCAAAAATGTAATTTCAGCAAACATGAGGGACTTAAATTGCAATTTTCAGCAAGATTCAAGGGTATAAACATAATTCCAGCAAGCTGGGGGGGCAAAAATGCAATTTTAGAAAAATTTAGGGGTCAAAAATGTAATTTTCAAAAAGTTTAGGGGCAAAAATATAATTTTTGAAAAAAATTAGGGTAAAAAATGTGATTTTAGAAAAGTTTAAGGGTCAAAAAATAATTTTTGAAAAGTTTAAGGGCAACAACGTAATATGCAAAAGCCTAGGGACCAAAATGCAATTAACTAGGACCTAATTGAAAAGAAAATAAAATTATGGGGGGTCAATCTGCAAAAATAAAAACTTGAATGCAAAAATCATAAATACTTAGGGCCACAATAGTATTAATAGAAGTTTAAGGACTATAAAATAAATATATATGATCAATTAAAATCAAATTAGAAAAACAAAACTATCAAAACGACGTAATTTTGAGTGAAATTACGTCCAAACGACATAGTTTCACTAAAACTTCCTTTTTCTTTTTTTTTTTTTTTTGAAACAAAGGTTGTCTTCAACCTTGGAAAGAATGGATGGCCAGCAATTGACCGGTGATTCATCGAAAAATTTTTCGGTGGTCCAATCGAACTCAAACTCTCACCCACCACTCGTTTTTTTCGTGTAGAATCCATTTCTGACATTGGTTTTGTCAAAGAGTGGCTGGAAATAGACCAGAATGGCCTTGGGCAGCTGGTTATTTTTCTTTCACCACTACCCCCAAAATAAATACAAAATCACCAAAAACATACATGGGAAGGACCAACAAAGATAGAAGAACCTAATTGAAACAACAAATTGGCACAAAAAATACAGAAACATGGTTGGAGTAGATTCAAATTGAGAGCTCATTTTTGAAAACCCACTATTGTGATTTGTGACCTAAATCCTTTAGTAATCATCATTAGGCAAGCCTAACTACTATATTATCATGATATTAAGCCATGAACAGCTCCAATAACCATGTAAAATCTTAACTGAAAGTTAACATTCTTCATTTTTCTTCTGGGCATTTAATCGAACAGCATGCATAAAAAATTGTATACTTTTTCACTCAGATAGGCAAAACACCAAATCTAAAAATTTCAATAAACCAGCAGATCAGTCCCATTCATTTTTAGGAAGAGTTAGGCACACGAATTCATCAAATTCATGCACAAAAACACATATTCTTGAGTAGATATAGAGAAAACATCAATATTGCCATACATTTTCACATAATCTGTGAAAAAAAACTAAAGCTAGAGATGAAAAGAAGCCTCTTATAGGTTGCAAACTTAGTGATGATTTTGGTAGTGCAAATATAAGACAATTCCTTCTCCTCCAATTCCTTGGCTTCTTATCCTCTTGTGCGTGCATGCAATTTGGAGTGCTTATGCGTGCGTGATTTCAAGTGATTGTGAGTTTTTGCAGTGCATTTAGTGTGTATGTGGTGTGAGTTGTGGAGTGAACATGAGTGTGAACAAAGCTGTGAGAGTGCCAAGAGGGAAGAGTGCAAGTGAGTGTATGTGTTCTGTTTTTGCAGGCAAAAAAGGGAGAAAAAAATGAAAGGAGTAAAGTGTGATGATGGTGAGTGGGTGAAGAAAAATCAACCAAAATCCCTCAACATCTGCTTTTTGGTGAGTGACGGGATTAAACAAAAAGTGGTTGTGATGATAGTAATGGCTTTGCAGGTGAAGCTGATGGGTCTGACTCTCCTCTGATGTTGCGTTCAGCAGCTGCAGTAGTTGCTACTGTAGCTAGGGGTGAGATTCGGTCGGTAAATCGGTAGTTTGAATTCGGTAATTTCGGTAATTTTTTTTCCGATTTTACCGACCGATTTCGATTTCGATTTCAGTTGTTACCGATCCGAATTCGATTTCGAATTCAATTCGGTAATTCGGTAATATTGTTCGGTAACCGAATTCGAAAAAAAAAAAAAAAACCCAAAAAGCAAGCCTTTTACTGCAACAACGCACATTACAATACAACTGGTTCCTGAATTTTTTTTTTGGCAAATTTAAATTGTAGTATTATACAATCAAACAAGGATTATAATTCCATTGGAGAATTTCAATCAAAAGATAACCAAGTCCAATAGAGACATAATCTTAAAAAAGACAATTATATAGAGTTTAACCAAGTCCAAATAGAATTTAACATAACCAAGTCCAATAGAGTTTAACATAATCTTAGAAAAAGGCATGTCTAGCCAAACACACAAGTTACAAGAGCACTTTCTAATGAGTGCATATCCATTCTAAAACAGAAGAATAGACAATTAGAGGAAAAAAAACACTAAATGATCTTGGCCAATGGAATGCCAACTGCTGCATAATTGGTCCAATGCAGAAAAAATACTTCATATTTCTTGGCCAATGCAAATACCAACTGCTGCATATTTCTTGTTCTCTTTTCTTGCCCAATGCAAATGCCAACTGCTGCAAATGCCAACTGCCAACTGTTCATACAAAGGACACAGAACCACAGCCATCCACAAAAATCAGCTTCTCCCATAAACCAGAAGTTCATACAAAGGACACAAAACCACAACCATCATGCATTTTCCAAACCACAGCAGAACTAGTGACTTTCCCATATGTCCATATGCAGTAAAGGTTGTTGCCAGTAATGTAGAAGCATCTTAAAATGTAGCAAAATCAAATTCAATTCCAGATGAGAGGCCACACATTAAGAGAGAAATATATTCATTTTAACACGTATGTAAGAAGTATGATTTAGAAAACACGAGCATAGAATACATGAGCATACAATGAACTAATTCACATAGAATACAAAAAATTAAAAGGCATATTGGGTACTCACCAACATTTGAAAATTTAAACATCAATAATAGTTGTTTCGCCTCCACTCTTGGCCAAACCTATAATAGGAGAGCAAAATAGTTATTAAAGAAATATAGATCATGTTTGTAATAATAATTGCCACGCCTAGCATAAGTAAATAAATATGATTATTACTTGATTCAAAAGCTTCAAGATCCTCCAAATTTTCCTCCACATTCACAGTTGTTGCCGATGATGTCGATCTCAACCAATCTTGAGTACATATCAACGATTGCACTACCTTAGGAGTTAAAGAGCTTCTAAATGTATCAAGAACCCGACCTCCAGTACTAAAGGCAGATTCAGAAGCCACAGTAGAGATAGGGATAGCTAACACATCACGGGCCATCTTAGAGAGGATTGGGAATCTGAGACTATTCGCCTTCCACCATAACAAAATATCAAACTTCTCATCATCATCTTCACAATCTTCATTCAAATACTTGTCCAATTCAGACTTGTTATCCCTACCTCCAAGTTCTAGTTTCCTCTTTTTAAACTCCATTTTGTACTTATCATGTATTTTCCTTCCAACATCTCCATCAGACAACATTTTACCTTTTTCGGAATTAGAATACATTGAAGTAGACAAGGCAAAAGAAGAATTTTGATCTAATGGGCAATTTAGCACCTTGTACTCATTGAATAATTCAACCATTGCTTCTTTTGCAAGCAGGGCAACACGTGCACCATCAACATCCCCATACATTTTCATAAGAACAAACTCAATATAATCAAATTTATTGCGAGGATCAAGCATAGAAGAAATGAAAATTAACATGTTCATTTTTTCTATCTTCCCCCAATACTTGTCAAACTTCTCCTTCATTGAGAATGCCATTGAGCCTAATTCATGATTCGGGCTTTCCAACAATTCATTCAAGACACCGTTAATGTGACTAATATCATGGAAAAAATTATTGGAAGTCACATATTTGGTAACCTGAGACTTTCAATGTCAGTTCATAAAAATTTTCTAAAAAAAGAACCAAATGTCTTGCCCTATCCCAATCGGATCTAGTAGGTAGAAAACCAAGTTCTTGAATCAAAAAGGGGTCTTGCTCCTCAAAACGATCAAATGCCCTCTCATACCTCTGAGCTGTGTCTAACATCAGATATGTGGAATTCCATCTTGTTGGAACATCAAGACTTAATGCTCTTTTACAGTCAATCTTCTCAATTTCTGCGCATTCTTTGAATTTTTTAATCCTAGCAGGTGATTGTCTCACATATCTTACAATTGCCCTAATGGAGTCAATGGAATCTCCAAGGTTTTTTAGACCATCCTGAACAATAAGATTTACTATGTGAGCAATACACCTTACATGAGTCCATTTTCCTCCTAAAACTGATTTACCCCAATTTTCAAATTTTCCCCTCAAATACTGAATTGCCAAATCATTTGAGCTTGCATTATCAACAGTAATAGTAAACACATCATCAATTCCCCACTCAAGCAAACATTTTTCAATAGCCTTCCCAATATCATTCCCCTTATGACTGGTTATTGGACAAAAATTCAATATTTTTTTGTTCAATTTCCAGTCATTATCAATAAAATGGGCTGTAAGACATATATAATTTATTCTTTGAATTGATGTCCAACAATCAGTGGTAAGGCATACCCTACTAGTTGTGTTCTTAATCAAATTTTTTAACTTCAACTTTTCATCACAATACAATTGATAACAATCCTTAGAAACTGTCCATCTAGAAGGCATTTTAAAAGAAGGACATGCAGTTCTCAGTACATGCTGAAACCCCTTCCCTTCAACATGTTTAAAAGGCAACTCATCGACAATTACCATGTATGCAATTGATTTTCTAATTGCTTCTTGGTCAAATTTCCAACTCATAAGAACTCCCTTGACCTCTCCCCCATCCCTTTCAACTTCTTCCTAAACACAAATTGGCTTGACTAGAATGCTTATTGTGTGGGTTGAGTGTACATTTTTTCACATGAGCATTAAGGGGAGTAGTACCATGATTCTTGGGATCAGCAGGTATAAGTTTAGAGCAATACCTACACCTTGCGTGCTTTATCTCATTCACATACTCTTCGTCAAAATGAGACCACGCTGGTGACCTTTTTTTATAAGCTCCTCGCTTATTCGAATCAAATGATTCTGTGCTTACGGTGGCATTAGGATTTGGATTCACCGATGATTCTTCATCAACTCTTACATTGTCATCTGTTGACATACTTACTAAATCTGCAGAATAAATAAACAAAATATATTCAAGAAAGTTGCAATGACAAAGAAAATACTATGTTTAAGAAGAGTATAGCCACCAAGAATTAGTTAATTTGACTGGTTTAGTCCAAGAATGACTGGGACGTTCTTCTATGTTAATGCGCAAAAATGGTACGTTTACGTGTGTTTTGCGCGTTAAAATTGGGGCCCATTAGTAACACTCGGGATTTTCAGGTCTAAAAAAAAAATAAAAACCAGAGATTCTTTCTGGGATAACGTTTGCTGAGGTCGGTAATTTTCGTGAAATTGTGACTTATCTTGTGCAAAGTAGAGCCTGCATATTCTCTAGAGAAATTCAATATTCAATTAGCATTGGCCCCATGGGAAATTTTTTTTTTTATTTCCACTGATAAAGGGACGAAAATGACTTTTTGTGTTGCCCTATAAAAGCAAAATGCATTCTATTCTATCTGCAAAACACAAACTCATATAGTCATGTGGATTGCACAGTTACGAGTAATTAAAACGAAAGCTGGGTTTATTCATTTGCACCTTTTTTAATGAAAATTTAATAATTACATGCTTTTCTTTCTAAGCTAACGAGGCCATGCTTTTTCTCTAACTCCCGAATGGAACCAGAAGATAAAGATGATCCAGCTAACTAAGCTAAAAGTTTTGAGTGGATTAAGTGTCCAGATTTGGGAAAACTTGCAATCGACAATAGAATGACAACTTGGACTGCTGAAACCATTTCTTCAGTCCCTTTGAATAATACTTTAGCAGAGAAATCAAGATTAGAAGGGGCTTACCGACAAAATTGAAGGGGCTGTCCAGCTCAGTGATTTGTCGGGGACGACGACGTAGCCATCGGCTGGAGAAATCAAGTAGCTGCGGCTGATTTGGCTGGAACAAAAACCAATTCAAAGATCCAAAATGTAAGAGAAATGGAAGGCCAAAGGGAAGGGATTAGGGTTTGATTGATATTGAGCGGCAGGTGTGAGTGAGTAGTGAGTGACCGTGTGAGTGAGAGTGAGAATTTTGTTTTTTGTGTTGAAGTGTAAATTGAAAATGGATTGGGAGTGCTGGACGATGGATGAAGAATTGGAAATTGGATTGGATTGGATTGGATTGGATTGGACTGGAGTAAAAACTTGGTCAGTGAAAGTTAAGTAGAATAATTTGGATTGGAATAATTAGGCCTCAGTTTATAACCCAACAAGGTAAACATAATTCATAATGGGCTTCTATTTTAAAAAACCCAACTAATAATTGGGCTATATATATAAAATTGGATATATAAAATTCGAATTCGGTAATTCGAAATTGGTATTTTATTACCGATTTCGAATTACCGAATTGAATTCGAAATCGGTATTACCGATTTTGAAAATTCTATTTCCGAATACCGACCGAATTCGAATCCATTTTTTTCGGATTTACCGAATTACCGACCGAATTACCGAATTACCGATTTCGATTTACCGAATTCAATTCGAATTCGGTCGGTAATTCGGTATTTACCGAATTTGCTCACCCCTAACTGTAGTAGCAGCAGCCCTTTTTTTTTTGGGGAGGGGGGGGAGGAAATCCAAATAAATAGTAAATAGTGTTAAAAAATTATGAAATTTTTATGAAAAATCTGTGAACTCATAAATGCATTTATATAAAAATTTGACATGAAAATTCTAACAATAAGAACACATTCGAACATGCGCAATATGTGACAAAAATTATGAAAAAGAAAAAAAAATACTAAATAACCTATAAAAATCACAAAAATCTTACCCATAATACATTGTCACACAAAAGACATATACTAAAATTTTTACTTGAAAAATTTTTAACATTAACACGTTCTTGGGAATTGTGCCTTTAATAGACAAAAGACAAAAAATTAAATAAATACCAAACGTACCCTAAAATTTGTGAAAATTTTACAGAAAATATATAAATATATGAAATTCACATAAAAAGTTTTTTTGCAAAAATTCTTAAATAAAAGGTGCATTAAAAAACGTGACATAATGTGACAAAAATTATAAAAATTACGAAAATTACTAAATGACATTTAAAAATCACAAAATTTTACACAAAATACATTATAATACAAAACACATATATTACAATTTTCGCTGTAAATTTTAACAATAACGCATTCTCGTGAAACAGTGCATTTAATAAACAAAAAGATAAAAATTAAATAAATAACAACCATCTTCCAAAAATTATGAAATTTTTTACAAAAAATCTATAAGTATATAAAATGCCCATATAAAATTTTTCACATGAAAATTCTAATAAAAAGGATACATTTGAAAATGCGTCATCAACTTTAAAATACTAAAATTCTAAATAATTACTAAATAACTCTGAAAAATTATTAATGTTAAAAAAATCATTAAAAATATAAAATATATAAAAAGTATGAATTTAGAAAGAAAAAAGTATTTCGTGTTAAAATTATCATTTTGCACCTGATACCACTTATTAGTCATAATATACACAAAAATTGCAATTGATCCCCAAAAATAAAAAGGTACATGAATGAAATAAAAAAACACACATTTTTACAAAGGATGTGTCAAATTTTGGTTTCTACAATCTAGCAAATAAATATCCTCATGTGCCAAATAAATTTTTTTCAAAAAATTAGAATACTCAAAGAATTAGATGATACAATAGATGTAGTAAGCATAAATAGTAATGATTGCAAAGATAATAATTATAGAAAGAAGAAGAGTTTTTATTTTTTGATTCAGAAGATGATTTAGATGAACTTGATGAATTAGGACGTGCAAAAATACTCTGCCCTATGTTTTTCTTCTATTTAGATTACATATAAATAAGATTATATAAGTGTTGGCACAAAGAAGAAGTTCTATATAAATCAAATCATATTGTATTGTATCAAATCAAATCAAATGACATTAGATCTCTAATTTTTCTCCCAATTATATGAATCAAATTTCCTAATTTCTTTCCCAATTTGTTAGAAATAGATTTCCTCCTAATTAACAGTCCCTTGATTCGGCTATCACTGATTTCTTCTTCTCAACACTCCTGGTCAAGCTGACTTATAAATGTCTTCCATAGACTGCTTGCTTACTAAGAGATCAAGCTATTTCTTTTGTAGTCCTTTAATGAGTGTATAAGTTGTCTGTTCAATGGTTAGTATGTAAAGAACACATATGAGACCACTTTCAATTTCCTTTTTGATAAAATGTCTATCTAATTCGATGTGTTTGGTTTTGCCATATTGAAAAGAGTTGAGTGCAATCGAAAATTGTAATATTGTTGTCATAATAGACTTTCATTGGAAGTAATACATGAATCTTCAAATTTTCTAATAACCTCTTGATCTGTATTACTTTATAAATCCCGTGTACGAGAAACATAAACTCAGTTTTTGCACTACTTCAAGCCAATGCATTCTATTTTTTCTCAGCCATGTGACTAGATTTCCCCGAATAATAATTATAGTATCTTGACGTTGATCTTCTATCATACTACTTGCCCAGTAAGCATCTGTATAGATTTCAATCTATGCATTATCATGTTTTTTTTAAACATCAATCTCTCCCACGAGTTCCCTTTAAAAACCTTAGTGTACTGTAGGTAGCTTCAAAAAACTTTTGATTTGGTGAATGCATGAATTGACTTATCGTGCTAACAACAAAAGCTATGTTAGGGCCGGTGTATGATAGATATATCAATATTCCTATCAATAGTTGGAAATTTTCTCTATCAATCACATCTGCATCTTTAGGATTGAGTTTTAAGTTAGCTTCAATTGGAGTTTCGGCTACCTTACATCCCAAAATCCCGATTTATCCAAGTAGATCAAGGATATACTCCCTCTGATTCACAAATATACCTTCTTTTGATCTTGCAAATTCCATTCCAAAAAAATATTTCAATGCTTCCAGGTTTTTAATTTTAGACTCTTCCACTAGCTTCCTTTTCAATCTTGCAAGTTCTTCATAGTCATCACCTATTAAAATTATAGAATCTATATAGACAATTAGAATTGTAATTTTTTCCATCTTAGAATGCTTAAAAAATAGTATGATCTGCTTGACTTTAGTGAAAGCCATAGCTTTTTTTTATTGCCTTCTCAAATCTTTCAGACCATACCCGTGGAGATTGTTTCAAACCATATAAAGACTTCTTAAAACTACACAATTTTGGCCAACAATTTTTTCAAAACCTTATGGTTGACACACAAACTCTTTTTCTTTCGAATTACCATTTGGAAATGTATTCTTCTCATCCAACTGACATAAGGTATAGTAGAAATTAACTACAAAAAGATAGTCAAACTAGACTAGAGTTAATTTTAACTACAGAAGCAAAAGTCTTTTGGTAATCAATAACATATGTTTGAGTAAATCCCTTAGAAATAATTCTCGCTTTGTATCTTTTTATACATCTATCAGTCTTACACTTCACTGTAAGCTTTGATTTAAGAACCGATTGTTCTTTGGTATTTAGATAATTCCACAATTTTGCATGTCCCATTTTTCACTAGATCATGCATCTCCTCCACTATTGCTAATTCCTATTTTGGATTATCTAGTGCTTTCTGAATATTTCTCAAAACAAATAAATTAGAGATTTTTTTATATAAATGCCTATGACACTACGATAGTTTATCATATGATGTATATTTTGCAATAGGATGGCTAGTACAAGGTCCAATACATTTTCTAAATACCACAGAAATGTCAAGATCATAGCAAGTGTCGAGAATAGGAGTAGTTTTGGGTAGGAGAGGGTTTATAGTACCTTGCATTTTTACAAGCTCATTATTCGAGATGGTTTGTAATATTTTGATGTATACAGGTTCATCATTCAAGATGTTTGATTGATTTTGTGCATTGGAAATAGTAGGTTCTCTATCATTTTGATGATTGTTCCTACTTGTATAAAGTCTAATTGCAAGTTCCCATCCTTTAGAATTATCTAGTATTTTTTTCTCATGTTGTTGAATTTTTAATATTTTCTGGCTCTATAATATTAGGAGCAACTAGCTGTGAAGATTTTAATTGAGTAGTTGCAGATATTTTATATTTTTTCCACTTAATTGGGAGGCCAAGGCCTAATTATTTGAGCAACAGTCTATCCTGGGTAACGCTTGTTTAATCTCCATATTGAGTTAGGTGGAAGAAGCTCAATACCTCTTGAATAAGATTTCGGATTTGAGTCTAGTGAATGGAGAGACAGGCGGTAGGAAAATTTCTCGCAAAAGATGTTTGACGCAACTCGACTAGTTATGACCAAAGTGCTAACGAATAATGACAGTTTAGTAAAATAAATAAATAAATAAATCTCATATCATGCTGAATTTATCAACTTAGAGAAGGTAATTCCTCGTTGAAAATTAAGATTGTCCTTCCAAAGTATTCCGCACAAAAATTTCCCTCCCTACTGTAATTGACTTAATATGCACCTTCAAATTCGAGTGATTTTTATACTTTTGGATTTGGCAAATTTGAGCAAATGCGCAACCCTCTTGTGTCCACTTCCTTGCTACTTCATTTAGCTGTCCAATTCAAGACCCAAACCCAAAGAGACCCCCTTCGCCCAACAACGTGATATAATTTACCCATCCAACCCAAGCCCAACTAACAAAATGAGCCCACGAGACTTTCCCAACCGCCGGTCAGTTACTTAATTAAGCCAACCATCTTCCGCCGTTGCAGCCGTAAGAACCACCAATAGCCCCCATGCTCAACCGGTAAATCTGCCGAAGCTGTTCTTGATAAAACCCTAGCTCCGCCTACGCCTCCGCCGACGGGAGGTGTCTCCTCTTTCTATAAAGGTATGCCTCCACTTATCCGACGAATCTCTGGTCTCAATTCCTCTATTCTACTCCAGTCTCTTAAATTCCTCTCTGATGCATTATATCTGTTTCCGAAAATGCACAGGGAAGAATAGCTTGTAGGATTCACAAGCAATCTTTTGAGTGTTGAATATTGAAAGCACAGGGGAGTAATTATCAAAATTGGGGTTTCCCGTCGTATCGGAATTTCGCCGGAGAACACCGGATTTTGCGTTGACAGTAAAGGTAAGCTCTACTACATAGCTTTGTCTTTGTTAATTGGATTTTGATATCTGTGTTAGATAATTTTCTTTGATTCTCTTTTGTCTTTGTTATGCTATATGTTAATGGGCAAGGTTCTTGTGTCCTTAAATGTTCTGCTGCATGCTTTAAATATTTTTGCTTTTATTCTACACTAAATGTGTTCACTGTGTAATAAGAGCAGTAAAATTTTTATTCTTGTTAAAGTTCTGTCCATTCTTAGCTGAGTCTGAGTCTGAATGGGAGATAGCTTTGAGTCTGATGCTTTAGTTAACTCATAACTCAGGGAGTGCTGATATGGGGAGTCGAAATTTTTTGTGGAGCTCGGCTAAGAAAATTTTCACCCTTGGTCTCGTGGGCATTACAGTATCTGATCGGTATTTGAGTATTGTTCCAGTTCGAGGTCTTTCAATGGCTCCTACTTTCAATCCCCAAACCAATAGTTCTCAGGGTTCCTTGACTGGTAACTCTGTTTCGATGTTATTCATTTTTTTTCTAAAGAAATATGCTTAATAGACCGGCTTTACGCATCAATTTTTTGAAATTTTAATGACTCGTCATTAGTCTGTTGTAGATGACCGTGTTCTAGTGGAGAAATTTTGCCTTGAAAAGTATAAGTTCTCATGTGGTGATGTGGTGGTCTTCTGGTAATTTCCATCATACTACTCTCGCATCTCTCTCTCTCTCTCTCTCTCTCTCTCTCTCTCTCTCTCATGAAGCTGTATGCAATTTTCTTGCTATTCGAAATTTGAGCAAAATTCAACCTGAACAGTTGTATTCAGAACAGTGATTTTATTCTGCTGAATAAACTCCGTCTTTTTTATATGATCTGGAAGGCTAGTTTGTTAATAAACGTTAATGAAGGTTTTTTGGATAAGTAAAACTTGATACTTGAGATCAACTGGACAATGTTGCTCAAATCTATACTTCTAGGTGCATTCTGACTATTTATTGTTATGGTTTAATCTAAATTGCCACAAAATATTTATGTAATAGCATTAATCTGATGGAATGTTGGTGTGTGCTACTAAACATTATGTTTTCATCATGGTTTTATGCAGCTCTCTGAGTAATCCATAAAGAAAAACACATAAAGAGAATAACTGCCCTACCAGGTGACTGGATCAGTACTCCTCATTCCTATGATGCTATTGTGATTCCAGAAGGGCATTGCTGGGTTGAGGGAGACAATCCATTGTCTAGTCTGGATTCAAGATCCTTTGGACCGGTATATAACCAATTCACTTACATTTTAAATCTGTATCGTAGGTGGGTGATCGTATAGAATACAACAGAGGAAAGGATGCCTTCTTTGTTTGTATTTACCTGTACCTGTGTAATATTCCCTGGGGATTGTGCTTATGTTGGTGTTTCTGTCTTGATGGTTTGTTTTAAGATTTATATATGAATGAAATCAGGTTTTTTGACAGTTCAAAATGCCTGAGAGATCTTGTCATCTCTTGTTTGGAACTGCTCTTGTACCAGGAGTTTTGATTGTTGAGCAGACGTGCATCTGCATGGAACATGTACAAATGTTCAGTATATATTCTAGTATATATATGTTCTGAGAAGTGGTCACAGCAACGCGACAAATCATTCAAAACTTGTCATTCAAAGTAAATATTTGAAATTTTTTTCTTTCGGCATGAATGGCTGTTGCTGTACTAAATGCTAATTGACTATTTGCATGCTTTGCATATTTCGAACATATTCTGTTGTCTAATGAATTTCTCAATGCTTTACTTCCAGATTCCTTTGGGTTTGATTCGTGGAAGAGTGACACATATCGTCTGGCCTCCTCAAAGGATTGGTAAAGTTGACAAAAGAATTCCTCGGGAGAGTTTGGCCTTCTGATTGGTTTTCAAGTTTATCTTTGGGATTTTCTTTTATTTTTTTGGCCTTTTCCATTAGTTGTAGTACTTATTATCTTCATAAGGCAGAGTTTAAGATGGGGCAATGGTATCTTATACCTTTTTTTTTTTTGAAATAAAACATCGTTAATTTAATCAAATCAAGTTTAGCATCATCCGGTACAGGTTTTGGAAAATCAGAGAAAAAAAGTATTCTATCTTTTATACTTATCAGGCCAAAAAGTTGCTGGATAGAGAATGTGCAATGGTGGCTCCTTTTTTTTTTTTTTTTTTTTTTTTCAGTTTGTTATTTTTGGTTTGCGGCAATTTGCAACATGATGTATGAGTATTTTTTGGAGGGTCAAATTTCTGTTTATTTTTTTAATAGATGGTGAAAGTAGTCTGTTGTTTATCCATTTTTGTTAATATTTAATGTCATATTGTGGTTTTCGTACAGATAATTACAGATTTTAACCTCAGATGTAACCGTTGCTGGCAGATTTCAGTCTTCAGTGCCTAAGTTCAACTAATAATTGACTAATAAGCCACTGAAATATCAGATGAACATGAACGTTTCACTATATATCTATTTGAGGAAGAAGAGCCAACATTTCTTGTAGTGATTTGGAGAAGCATATTCGAGAAAAGTATCGATTTTGAATTGATTTTAGAAATTTGAAATTGATAATTTGGTAAATTGATTGTTATTTAGGTATATATCGAATTCAAAAATTTTCAAATTGTTATTATCGGTTTCAAATTCAATTTGATAAATTTTATATTTTAACATATATTCTTATATATATTTGATTAAATATATAATGAACCTATATAGCTAAATGATCAACGATAAACTTTATAGTTAACAGATCTAGTGCAACTTGAACAAGAGATTTAGTTTATATAATCAAGTATATACATGTAAGTTTATATATTTTAAACTTTTCAATATGACTATAATAGTTATATAGAATTATGAATACTAACTCATAGATTACAAGTTTGTGCGCATCTCTCTCTCTACACACACAGAGACACACATACTTTATTATACATTAATGAATGACTTGTATTTGTATACAAGTGAGTGTGCGTGTATACATATTTTTTATACATTAATGAATAACTTGTCTTTGTATTTAACTATAAATATAGAATATATTTCATTTTTTGATCTTATTCACCAAGGATTATTTATTAATTAATGACAATTGTTTAGTGAATTATTTTATTGTATAATGCTTATTCGGCCTAATATTATTACAATGTTATAGTTAGTGGGACAAATTTTGGTTCAAACCCAACAATTTATTCAGTTATTCAGTAATAATGAATTCTAATTATGAAATTGAATTTGGTAATTTTAAATTTTAAATTTAAAATTGGTCAGTAACTTTTCCAAGTAAAATTACCAAATTTCACCATATTTATTTTACTAAATTAATGAATTACTGATCGAATCACACCCATACATAAAATGACTGTAATACTAACTAACCAATTAACACTAATCCTATGAAAATGAGGAGTGATAAACACTTCTTCAGGGGTGTGCATTTAACTGAGAAATACAAGCTTGGCTTCCATGGTGAAACCATTAGACTCGAACAATTTTCTCTCCCTTCTTATCCTCGTATAAATCTTTCCATGTAACCAAGACAATGGCTTTCCATTTTATTCATAATGAGCACAAAGGAGTAAACCTGGATATGAAGACCATGGTGGTTATAAGCTAATCTGAAGGAAATGACATTGCACCCGCAAGTGTCAGTAAGTTCTGATGACTTGCAGCTCTAATAGTTTTGTTTCACAAAATGTAGGATAGTGTTTGAATTCCTTTCAACACATCCATGCTTCACCTGACCACACAATAACTAAACACCGGACTTTAAATTTTCCTGAGACTTGGACGTGAAGGAAAATTTTTTATAAGCAATCTGAAGTGAATAAATGAAAATAAATCACAATTAAAAGCTCAAAATGTAAGGAGTAATACAACAATACAACAGTAATAACCTGATCTATCACATTAGCCATTGAGAATCCAGGTGACCCCAAACGCAGTGTTGATTCAATTGTTTGATAATCTGCACCCAAAAATATGAATTCCAAATGAGAAAATTTCTGAAAAAAGAAAAAAAGATCGGGCAAATATTTTCTGTACTGTTCAGTCTTTCACAAATTATATAATTGCATACTAGGATACTTATAAGCTTACACTAGGAAGAGATATGAAGCAAAACAAATTTGAAATTTTATCTAATCCTTCTTAGGTGCCGTTTGGTAAAACTGAAGTCTGAAGTCTGAAATCTGAAATCTGAAATCTGAAATTTAAGTATTGAAAATATTAAGTTGTTGAATTGATAATGTTGTACCTATTTTATAATTAACTGAATTTATACACTATAATTCAAATATTTCACTTTGTAAATATAATTGTTTTATCTTAAAAAGTTGAAATAATTTATTGATAATATGCATGACAAACAAAGGTAAAGGACAAATGCATTTGTGTGTGAGAATGTGCGTGAGAAAACATATGTGTATGTGTAGAAGTGTAAAAAAATGTATATGTACGAAAGTGTGTGCAAGTACGTGAGAGAGAAAATATATGTGTGGAAGTGAGAAAAATAAATATATTTATGTATGTATGTATATATGTGAGAGTGCATTTGCGAGAAAATATGTGAATCTGTTTGAGAGAAACTGCGTATAGAGGAGATTAAGTGTGCATATGTGCAAGCTTGCGTGTGTATGTTTGTATGTGTGAGAGAGGAAATGAATATGTGTATTTGTGTGAAAGTGTGTACACGTGTGTGTGAGAGAGATTGTACATGTAAGAAAGAATATGCGTATGTGATTAAAAAAAGTTTATGTTATTGCATGTGCAAGAGAAAAAAATATGTGTGTGCTTGCAAAGGTGATTGTGTGTATATTTTTGTGTGTGTGTATTTGCAAAAATATGTGTGCGAAAGAATAAGTTTGTATATGTGCGTGTATCGGTGAGAGAGTGTGTGGAGGGGAGGAGAGAGAGGAGAGAGAGAGAGAGAGGGAGAGAGAGAGAGAGAGAGAGAGTACTACATGTATCCAAAATTCAGCAAATTAAGTAAAAAATTGTCACTTAAAATTTTGTATACAAATTAAATAAGTGCTTAATGTACTAAGTGATAAAGGAATTTTGCTATCAAACGCGTTGAATTCAAAAAGCTCTTAATGCATTAATTTTCAGCATTAAGCGGAGTTATCAAACAAATGTTTGATGATATCTAATACTTATCAATGATTGATATCTAATCCTTATCAATTTCAATTTCAAAAGATATTTATATCTATTAACTTATCTCAACATCTTCCCTCTCTTAATTTGGTGCATACACCTCCTACATAACTTAACATGCCATGTGAGTTGCAGAAACTTTTAGTTGACATAGCTTTTGTGAGTATATTAGCTAACTAATTTTCTAACTCGACAAATAGAAACTATATTACATTATCTTCAAGATTTTATTTGATAAAGTGTCGATACACTTTGATATGTTTGGTGTAGTAATGTTGAATTGGATTGCGACTGATATTGATGGATGCTTTATTAACACAAAATAGATTCATTTATGAATTTGGAACAAAATTGGCATCAGTTATCAACTTCTTAAGCTATATAAGTTTGCACACTTTAAACTCACCTATCGTACTAGACAATACCAACACCTTTTGTCACTTGCTTCTTTAAGTAATTGGATTGCCGCCAACAATAGTGAAATAGATTGAAGTTGATATTCAATCAGAGATATTTTCAACCCAAGGAGTACCGATACAGTCTTCAATATTGAGATGGTTATTCTTAAAGAATAAAAGACATTTTCTAGGTGAAGATTCAAAAAATGAAGAATCTTGTTTGCCATTTCCTTGTGCAGATTACTAGGAGTAAGCATAAATTGGTTGACTACACTAACAACATAAGCAATATCAGGATGTGTATGGAAAGTTAAATCAGCTTACTGACTAATCTTTAATATCTTTCTCTGTCAGCCAAATTCTAAACTGGATATTTTTCCAAGCCTATGATTCTAGATAATTGGTATGTTAGCTGGGTTACAATCCAACAATCCAACTCCTATCAAAAGATCAAGTACATACTTCCGTTGAGATAGGAAGATGCCTTATGTCGATCTTGTTACTTCGATCCCCAAAAAATATTTGAGACTTCTCAACTTCTTCATTTCATACTTAGCTTCTAACCGGTCTTTTAATTTAGAGATCTTCTCTATATCATCTCCTGTGATAACCATGTTATTAACATAGATTATCAAAGTCATTATCTTTCCAAGCCGATACTTCAAGACTAAAGCATGGTCTATATTGCTTTGCTGAAAATTAAATTTTTTCATAGCCAAGTAAATTGGCCAAACAAAGCACATAGTGACAGTTTCAATCTATAAAAAGCTTTTTGTAAATTGCATACAATATTTCCATTTGGAAAAATAGCATATCTAGGTAGAATATCCATGTAAAGTTTTTCCTCAAGATCACCATAAAAGAAGGCATTTTTTTTTAGCATCGAATTGATATGATAGTCAATCTAGATTGGCCCCAAGAGACAATAAGACTCTGACAGTGTCCAATTTTATCCATTGGTGAGAATATCCCAGAGAAATCAAGAGGTTAGATACATTAGTGCTACACAACTAAGATCGGTTGTGTTTTGAGTCATAGACAATAACTTACTTGATAAGAAGGGAATTAAAAAGATACAAAGAAAGAGAAGATGATAGAATAACAGTTCCAACCCTTGTAACTAGATATGTAATACTATTAGTATTAAAAATCGTCGATCTTCTTGGCTGAGTGATAAGTGAGAAATCATTTAGATAAAAAGTCATATAAATAGTAGCCCCCAAATTGATAATCTAGTCACTGTCACACTGATTAAGGTTGCAATAAACTTGATATTGACAAGTCATTGAGGTATCGGCAAAAAAGATGGAAGTCACCTGTGCAATGTTAAAAGTTATGGCTAATATCACTAGATTAGCAGCTGCTATGGCCATTCTTCTAGAGTTTTCATTTTGATGTGTAGTATTCAATCAATTAGCTTGTCAATTTCGTCCTTTGCACTACTTTGACTAAGTTGGATACCCATGTCAATTGAAACACTTCATAAGCATGCCTTATTCCCTTCAATCGACACTTTGGTTTGAGACAACATGGTCGGCCCATCTTTCATTCTTGTAGACGCTATAACAAAGACAATTTTGTTGTTTTCCCCTCATCAACATTATCCATTGCCTATTATCTTCGTATCAAATATAGGTGTATGCCTTCTCGTTGCATCACACAATTGTGAATATTATCCAACTAATCATCACTGTGAGTTGTACTCGTCGATATCAACAACACACGTTGGATTGATTTTCGCCAATGGAAATTAATCTCTCTTCACAATATTGATAGCACACACCATTGGGCTTGGCCGATGAAAATTAATCTATTTTCACATGCCTTAAAGGTCATTATAATACTTCTTAATTAGTCCTCTGGCTTGTTTCAACCTGGTCACCTTTCTTCACAGATCATAATACTGGGATGTATCAACCTCCATCAAAGTATATTGTAGTAACTGCATTCTATATCGCTTTCTGATCCTATATCACTTTCTGAATGGGAAAATAGATGAATTTGTTGATCAAGGATGGATCCATATTGTTTAGAGCAAATTCTCTCGGTGACCACTAAACTTTTGAGTTTGTCTGATTTTGGCCACTAAATTATTAAAAGTCTAGTTTTGGCCACTTATCTATTAGAAGTGTAGTAAACTGACCATTCCGTCAAATCTAGCTTTTAAGTTTTCAAGTTCTGTTTGCGCGCGCGATTTACGAGGTAATATTGGGAGGACAATTTAGAGAATGTAAATAGTTCATCTTTCTTGTTCTTCCATACTCAAAATTTCACCCAAAACTCAAATTCAAAAATCAAAACCAAAATCAAAGAACTCAAATTTTCACCTAAAACTCAAAATAAAAAATCAAACCAAAATCAAAGAACATAATATATCCAAAGAAATCTAAATTTTCAAATTAAATTCACAAATTTCACCATTAAAATACAATTTTACCAAAAATACAAAATTCACTAAGAACACACACTTGGCTCCTAGAATCTCTGTCTTCCTTCATTGCCGTCAACAACCACCATTGGCCACTAGTTATCTTTCCTCTTTAACAAACAACCACCTAGTAAATAAGTTGCCTTCACAAACTACCATTTCTCCAAAAGAATCCCAAACCACCGCAAATTAACTTCCACCAATCAGTCACAACATTTCTACCACCATTAACAACCACTATAGACCATCATTGCCCAATGATTAAAAAAATTGAAAAACCATTTCTCCAAAAGAACCCCAAACCAATGCAAATTAACCTCCACCGATCGGTTACAAAATTTCTACCACCATCAACGACCGCCATAGACCATCATTGCCCAATGATTAAAAAAATTAAAAAATATTGAGCAAAATGATAGAGGTTAAGGTTCACCAGTTGTTTTTGCTCTCCACCAGGAAAATTAGTTTCCACTGCGACCACCACCGCCACTGCCACCACTGTCACCTCCTTCCTGCTCCTCCTCCTCTGATCAACATGTCACCATTATTAGCAAATTAGTAAACCCACAACAAAATAGCTATAATTAACCACAACCACAACCACAACTACAACCACCGTTACTGTCCATCGCCGCTAGAAGCCACCACCAAGTTCCACCAAATTAATTCACCAAATTATTGGGATTAATTCTTGATTTAACCCACTCCACCACTTGCCACCATGAAAATCCACAATAAAGTAGCTACAATCAACCACATCCACCAAATTATTGAGGTTAATTTTTGGTTTTACCGACACCACTACCACCATCACCAAATAAACCCATAACAAAACAGCCGCAATCAACCACAACCATGGTCTCCATCCATCACCTTCAACAATCACCACCAAGATCTACCAAATCATTGGGGTTAATTCTTGCTTTAACTTTATTGATTTGGTAGTGATTTCTAAATACGTACCTGTGATGAATTTTGTTGTTGACTATGTAACAGATCGTGATACTTTTTTGTAGATCTAAGAATCAAGATGTTGATTTGGAATAAATTTTGAACAAAGAAAAGGTCTTGTCTATTAGATTTGGGGATTTGGTGCTTGATTTAGAAGATTTGAGATTTAATACTTGATTTAAATGAACTTTATTGTTGAATATGCAACAAATCATGGTACTTTTTTGTAGATCTAAGATTCAAGATGTTGATTTGGAATGAATTTTGAACAAAGAAAGGGTTTTGTCTCTTGGATTTGGAGATTTGGTACTTAATTGAGAAGATTTGAGATTTAGTACTTGATCTAGATGAATCTACAGCTTTTTGGAGATATTTTTTGTGTCTTTTGTGCATGAGCTTCCAAAAATACCCCTCCGTTATTTCACTTAATGATTGGATTTGACGGAATAATCAATTTACTACACTTTTAATATATGAGTGACCAAAACCAAACTTTTAATAGTTTAGTGATAAAAAACAGATAAACCTAAAAGTTTAGTGATCCCTGGGGAGTTTGCTCCATTGTTTATTAGTCATTTTTTTACAATCGAGTCTTCAGTCCACCACTGCTGATATACAAGATCTGTTAGTAAAGGTCGAAAAATTTTACTGTAAGTATATCCCAATTTGTTCCTTACTTAAAAAATATATCTCGACAATTTGACACCTTAATGCATAGTTGGTGTCATCCAACGGTTAGTATCATCCAACTTGATGCAAATATTCACTATAAATGAATTTTACTTGATATATTCTTTTAGCCCCTGACTAAAACTTATTTGGTATAGTCTTTTAGCCCCAGAGTAAGACTTAAGTAATTCGTTCAATCAAGTGTTGTAAAACGGGGACAGTTTCACTATATTTTATCATTTAAGATGATTCTAGCGTGATTTTTGGTTCAACGTTATATCAGAGTATTGTTCAAGCAAAGACTCTAGAATTCTTGCTCTAGTACCGTGAGAAAAGAGGAAAAGGTAAGGAAATTATTTCTATATTTCTCAATCTTTCACATGATACCATGGAAAAAAAAAAATTCCACGGATTCACTTGCGACTCTAAGAAGCCATCTCCTTGATTAATTCCGTCTGTTCCGATCTCTAATTCAATTCAAGATTCTTATACAAAAAACTTGATTAAACAAAATAATTGAACTTTCCAAAAATTATTGACACATACAAATAAGTTTTTGCTCACAAAGAAAGGAGAAAAAGGTTATAGGCCTATCCTCAATAGATTTTTTAACCAGTTTTTAGATTATTGATTAATAATAATATGTATTAATAGTGTTATCAATTAAATCTCAAATTAGATTTTAGATTTTTTATACAACTAAATAATCTCAAATTAGTTGTACCAAAAATTTAAAATCTAATTTGAGATTTAATTGATAACACTATCAATACAGATTATTATTAATCTATAATCTAAAAACTAGTTAAAAAATCTATTGAGAACATGCCTTATTTATATTCGATTGATGATCCGGTTTTTATTCATGTAATAATTAAATAATAAATATATGATTTTGATTTCTATCTATATATAATCTGATATACATAGATGTTAAATTTATACTGAACAATAGAATGATAATTACAATAGGGACTGAAAGGGGTAAATATTAAAGAGTAAAACAATAAAAAGAATCCATATAATGGGAAAATCGACAACCTAATAGACTTGTAACTGCTCTTCAATTAAGTATCTACTATATAAAAAAGAGTGAATTATATAACTTACAATAACATTTAGTCCCCAGTAACCTGTAATTAATGGGAATTTGCTAGGAAAATAATCCTCTTCTCACCATCTTAGTTAAGCCACGTGAAACTCATGCCTTTAGCTGCTCAATTGCAAACGTGAGAATAATTGTGTTTGTGTTGCCAGGTTTGTTCTTGTGGTCAAAAGAACAACTTCGTTGTTTTATATGACTAATTGGACATCTTGTCACGATTTATGCTGGCCTATTTCTTCAGTCGTAAACCTGATGATCGCTTCATGAAGAGTAGCTTTGTCATTATTTTCTTCCAACGTGAGTTTCTCTTCAATATTAATCCTCTTCTCTCTCTCTCTCTCTCTCTCCTTTCTTGAGTTTCCTCACTGCTTTCTCCCTTCTTGCCTTTCTTTCACTGACTCAATTCATCCTCTCTTCTCTGATCTGATTAAGTTGTGTTGGTAATGCCTGATGTGAGTTGATCAAAAGACCAAGATTCATAACTATTTATTTATACGAGGGTAATCTCATTTGACTATTTCACGTGATTTTATATTTTGATTTTCAAGAGTCAATTTTTTAATGTTCTTGCATGTAGATTTTGGATTTTCGAATAGCCTAAAGAAAAAAGAAATAACCTAGTGAAACATGCATATTTCTAAATATTTGTCTCCCTCTTCTCATGGTTCGGAGAACAAGCATTCCAAGATCCATTTCAGCTCTCTTTAACTAAACAAGAACATCAATTATTAACTTTTAATCAGGTTTTTATAGTAAATTAAATTATCTATAAAATCTGATTTTCTACAATTAAATTCTCTACAAGCAATTTTACGAGATCTACAGAAAACGAGAATAGACCTATATGGAGATTTGGTTTGATTAATTTCCATGATTAATTGAAATTTGAAATCTGGAGTTAATAATGATTATTATAAAATTTTTAGACTGACATATAGGTTTTCTTCTCCAACATTTACTATTTTTTTCCCGTGCTTTTCATGTTCTACTGGTCTCTTTTTTCACAACTTTTTACTTTGTTTGTGTTCTTGGACTTCTGCACAGAATTTGGACAAGACATATATATATATATATATATATATATATATTTACGGTTTGTTTTCTTTTTAAAAGTATAAAGAAGAAGAGGCTTTTTTTTGGGGGGGGGGGGGGGTTGGTTCAATCTTCTTCATAATTATTCAAGAATTTTATTTTATTTTTTAATTTGGGCTCCAAATGTTTGAATCATTAGTCTATTTAGATAATATAAATGTGCCGTATTTTGGCTTTTTGGATTAAAATTGCCAGTTGTGAGCTGTTTCATACAGTTCAGACACAAAATAAGTTTTTGGTTTATGAAGGGGTTTTTATTGCATAGAAATTTGATCTATTAGAACATGGCATTATTACTGTCTATTTTCTGAAGTGGTTTTTAGGGATCATTAGGAGTTTTCAGTCTTTTACTGGATTTTGACATAATGTTTAGCCATTTTTATTGAACACATATTATAATTACGGATACTGAAATGTTGTTGCAGAGATTGCTTAGTTAGATCAACAATCTGAAAGGAAAAACAAGAGTTGGGAAGAAAAATTATTCAAGGGATTAAATTCAGTGCAGTATAACTATGAAGACATTGGATATGGGTGATACTCATAATGATGATATCAACCCTGATTTATCTTCTAAGAATTGCGAATCTGACCCTTCAAAGGAATGGTAAAAAATGTCTGAAAATCAAATGGTTGGTGTAGATCAAGACAGCAGGCGATCTTCTAGTAGTGATATGATATCCATCCTGACAGATGGTGACTGCAATGATAATAGTGTCAATGATGATGTTGTAGACAATGATCCACAATACGAGATTTTTCTGCGTAGTCTAAAAGTAGATGGAGACTCATATGTGCTTCAAGTTGATGAAAAGAATGGCTTATCCAAGCCTTTGAAGTATGATGTTGATGAAGATTCTGATAATGAGTTGGTTAGAGATACACATAAGAAAATGGAGAACATAATAGGAGAACATATTGGCGATGATAAATTTAATTTTTCTGGCGGTTCTAAGCTTGAAACTCCAATAAAGCTCAGTAGTCTTTCTGAAAATCAAAGGAGGCGGATAGTAGTTGAGGATGATTTGAGGCTTGAACCGTCTAATCCTTCTGAGGATCAGGGATGCTTGGTTGAAGAGTTAAGTAGTGGAGATGGAATGTTCAAGACTAATACGCAAGGCAAGAAGAGCAAATCTCGAATCTTGAGAAAATCTAGTAAGGTCCCTGAGGTAGGGAAATCGAATGCCACTAAACATGTAAAGAGAAAGAATGATGATGAATGTGATAGTGATTATCAGACTTTTTGCAATCATTTAAGCTATGATGGTAACAATTTGGTTCTGGAATACAAAAATACATCTCCTGTAGTATACGAGACTGATGAGTATCCACAAAATTTCCGAACAAATAACAGCAGAAATTCTGTGAAAGAAAACGCTCAGCTTCCTACAAATGTTGGAGGATCTAATGATAGCGTAACTTGCCTCTTCTACCAACTTTTTCATGTTTATTCTTGACTTCTTTCCTGTTAGTTATTCTCCAAATTAATGGCATGATTTATTTAATTGTGAATGTTCAACAATTCTCTGCCGATTATTAAGGCGATGGGAGATGATAACCGTCGCCACCCTGACAACTCAAGTAGAGAAAGTCATTCCCCATTCAGAGAAAAATTGATGAGGATTCTAAGAAAGCCATACAACTTAAAGGAGCACCAAATGCGTTTGCAAGACATCTTGGTTCGAAAGCCAATAGAATGTAACACGGACCAGCGTTTTGTGAGGAAAAAATATCAAGATGGACAATCATATCTTGATCACTATTATGGTAATTTAACTATACTGTACGTACATACGTATGTATGCATGTATGTATGTGTGTGTATCTCTCTCTCTATATATATATATATTTTCATACACACACACTGTAATACTCCTTTTGTTTTGATGAGTTTCCATAATAATGCATGCAATGGTTTTGTCAGATAAGTCAATTTCCCCTTTCATTAAATTAAATTTATACTTGTGAAGTGAATATTTAGCTTTGTTAGCTTTAAAGTATGTCTATTTTAATCATTTTGGCTTCACAATTTAGATTCTCCAGTTTAAATGCGTGACTTAATGGGTGTTAATTCCTTAATTTGTATGTTGTGTACACCCTTTGGGGCTATTAAAGGATGTATGTTTTAGGACTTTTAATCTCATCTAAATGGTCAGCAAGGAATTGTATTTGTCAATCGAGGTGGTAGAAGCATTAAGGTTGAGAATATTTTAGATTGTTACTAATAATTCTTGAAAATATTTTGTAAACACGATTCTCAGTATATATTTTAATATTTTTAATCACCTTTCTATCTCATACATCATATCCAAATGCAACGATAAGTATTCTTTATATCGCCTGCTAAGCATTAACACATTTTAATACTAATGTTGAAATTTTGGGGATCTGAGTCTCAAACCTTTGCAGATTTAACATATGAATTATTTGCTCAAATATCATTCTGATTATTGTCGTGTGACTGGGAATTCTTATGCATTTAAAATAACAAGACTTTCTCGATCAAAGTTGAATTGAAATTACACCGCCAGTACAGAAGGTAGAAATAAAAAGAAAGAATCAACAACGGAAAGGAATAAAAAGTAAAAAAAAAAAAAATGCTACAGGTATAATTGCTAAAAGAAATGCTGCATGTATAATTGCTAACAAATTACTTGACATCAATTAGTAATAGTGCGTCCAACAAGGATTGAAATCTATCTCGAATTTATTTTGTTCAAAAAGATTAAACTAGCAATCTGCTCTTCTATTGTCACCGTTTTATTTTAATTTTTTCTGGATCTCTAAATAGATAGTCTATCTTCTCTTATGTTCTAAATAAATTGAAACTAAATTCATGACCTATGTAATTGATATGCTTGTTATAATTTTGATGAAATGGGTAACTTCAAAAAAAAAAAAAAAAAAGCAATCTTTTCTTGAGAGCAATTAGTTATTTTTGTTACTGCCTTGCAGATCTTAAAAAAAAGCTTCAAGCAGCCAAAAGCAGTCGTGAGGAGTTAAATTTGTTACGTGGATTTTTCTTTTGGTTACAGGCAAGTGGTTCAATCACTTTTATATGTTTTTTGAGTTTCTCTAGCAGAAAATTATTTTCCTTTCACTTAAACTGAGTTTTTACTTAAATAATGATTTATTGATGACAACATAGTTTTATCTTTTTTGCTTAGGAAAGTTTTTGTTCTTCCATCTCTTTTGAAAAATTATTAGTGTTCTGGTTAAAAGGCATTGCAAATAGTCAGCAGCGTGACATGCAGTTTCTAAGAACAAAACTTCCTAAACAACTACTCTTTTTTACCAAGTATCTCACGGGAATGTAGCCTTCCACATACATGCGGTTAGATGTTTAAAGAACTACTAAGTAAATAGAACAATGATCTATCACTACTAGGATTGAAAATTGTTTGTTCTGTTCAATTAATTTGATTATCCATTTTAGTTTTCGAATAGGTGAAAAAAGATAAAAGAGTTTTTAAGGGAAATTTTACACCTATAGGTGATTTTGGGATCATAATATATTGAAATTCCATCTATAATCAGCTGCATTCACCTGTTTTTTTCCACCCCTTTTTGTTATGGGAGGAAGGCGTCGTGTTAGGATGTCGCAAGGGGATTTTGAGAGAGTAATTGATTGTTTGGCTGTTCCAATTGTCAATAAATGTTTACTCATAGTAAGTGAACATGACCAATTATTCTGATTGAACCAGTTAAATCACCATATTTTTCCATGGATTCCTAGAAATGGTGATGATTTCACTTGTGCATTTGGATTTCACTTGTGCATTTGGATCTCACATACATACAAAAGGTCCTGCTTTAATTGCATCTTTTCTTCTGTCCTATTCTGACAATTTTTTATGCTTGTGGTATCATTCGATCAAACATTTGGTGTCTGCTGCTACAGAATCAGACTCAGGAAGGAGCATTCAAACCTTGGCAAGATGCGTCATGCGAAGGCCTACAGCCACCAGCTTGCTAGATGTCTTGGCTTTTGAGCTTCTACGTAATTTAGAATTATCAATTAACATAGATTTGAGAGTAATCAATAACTTTTTTTTTTTTTTGTAAGTCTTGGTGGCTCACATCTCCACCATTGGGTCAACGGGTGGGCCTGTAGACTCGGTCCATTAAAAAAAAATTCCATTCAAAAACAAAAAAAAAAGTTATTTAGAGTCTTGGTGGCTCATATCTCCACCATTGGATCCTGTGAACATGGTCCATGATAGATCTTCTCTTTTTGAATGGAAGTTCATTCTATTTGTGGCACTCAAATGTTGTTGTACATAAGCCCAATCGTGTTATTTCTTATGGACAACAAAACAAGATCTCAAGTAGTCATGTACAATTATATCGAGTGTGACAAAGTCACATGAGTAGGTATTGCATGTACCACGCGTGTCATGTGACATATCACATGGTGCATTAGAATTAATAACACATTGTCAAATAATATATGATGTGGTCCACCATTACTATGTGTGTGATAAATTATTGATTCTAATATATCACGTGACAATGCACGTAATGCATTTAATACCTTTTCAAAGTCACTTACCTTCTTGTAGTTACTTTCTTTCTTTTAGAATAAGGAGCTTGAATTCTTTTAACTCAATTCACTAGTTTAAATCTTCCATTGGTAATCATTATAGTTAAAGCAAATTCGTGATTTCACCATGTTGAAGTTGAGTTGAGCACCCTTACATTCATGTTATACTGTATTTATTTATTTATTTTTTATAAAGCAGCTTCCTTATGAAGTGCGACGTCTAAACTAATCAAACAAAGCCTATTTATTTATTTATTTTTTATAAAGCAGCTTCCTTATGAAGTGCTACGCTAAACTAATCAAACAAAGCCTATGTTCTTTCATTTAGCTCCCTATTCGATGATATTGTTAGTTCTTACCATTATGTTATAGCAAATAAAGGTATCAAAATGAGTCATTCACTCTTCAGAAAATTATAAGCAGCAGGAAATAATTTTCAGTGATGAACAGATAACATTGTGGTTGAAGTTTGGATTTTTTAGGTTGTCAAAAAATAAATAAATAAATAAAAGGTTGTCAAGTACTTTGAAGGAGCTTCACTATCATGTTTTATGCATTAAATGAACAAAACTCACTCGAACTAACTTGTTTATTAAATGAGTAGAATTTGAACATACATTTTTACTTGTTCGAACTAGCTTGTTTATTAAATGAATGAAATTTGAATATAAATTTTGACTTATTTAATTAACGAGTAAGCTTGTTTATTAAATAAATAAAATTTAAATATAAATTTTAACTTATTTAATGAACGAGTGAGCTAAGCCAAGTGTACTCGACTCCTTCGGCTACATGCAAATCAATGCCGATTGTGGGAGAGAGGGAGAGGGAGACAGCTTGAGACATATAATAAGCCTTTGTTGTCGTACTTGAAGGAAAGGCCTAAGCCTAGTATCTACATTTATCAGCAGCCTTGACGTTGTTTTCGATTTCGGCAAATAGTTTTTTATTTCTGCACTTTTTATATACAATAATCTATTTTAAGACTTTTATAGTTCCTAAACTTTTTATTAAAAAACGATAATTGTCCCTAATTTTTTTCTTTATTTTTTTAGGTCCTAAACTAATTCAATCCATTTAAAGGATTCTCATCTTTTTCTAATTCAAAGCCAACACAAGTGAGATTCATAGCCCAAAAAAGATCATCACAAGTGGAACTCAAAATTTTTAACTGAGTATTAATAATTCCCTCTTTTCACATAAAATTTAGAAATTGAACGTGTTAGTTGCCCTCAATTTCAGCCCAAAAAGTTAAATTTCAAAAAAAAAAAAAAAAATTTGTTCCAGTTGTCTGGCTCTAACAATCCAGTGAGTAAAAAGCAAGGCTTGCTTAGAAAGTCGAAATAGAACATCACGATTACAATTTAAGTTTATTAAGTACTACACAGATGATAAAATTAAGTGACTGAACAAACATTTTAGGACAACAAAAAGGCTAAAATATGGACCACAGCTTTTAGAAACATCAAAACCCAAATCCAAATTGGGCTCTGGCCCATGACACACAGCCCACTTAAAGATATCACGATCTAACAGTCTCTTGAGCTCGCTGGCCCATTTCTCTAGCTCTTTGGCCAACTTGACCGGTGGTGTCCTGCACGCGCCGCTTTGCATGTTCCAAGTGCTCTGGCACAGTCCCTCTCATTTGCTGCATGTAGTTGACTATCCACGAGAGCGAAGAAAGTGCAGTGATCCCGAAAGCCCCCGACGTCAGAAACCCCGCCACAGCCAACGATATGGTGATGACCGCCGGGACCAAAATCGGGCTACAGATCACGAAAAGCGGTGTCGTTACCGCCAGCCCGATAAGTGTTCCGACGAGTATAAGGCCAGCTAGGCCGAGGAGGACTCCGCCTACAGGGAGGAGTGTGACCACTGCCAAAACTTGTGAAGTTGATGGACGCTTTTCAGGGAGGAAACCCTTGACGGCCTCCGTTGGGCGTGGCTGTTGTTGCTGCTCAGCCATGAAGGGTGGTGGACGGTGGCTACTGAGTGGATGAAAGCTGTTTTCTTTGTTTTTCTGGTGCTCGAAGATTGTTTTTTGTGAAAATATGGAGTGAAGAGAAAGGGGTTGAGATGAGCGTTGATTTAAAGAGAAGTGGGGGATAGACACGTGGAATCAAGGTGGTGACACATGTTTGAGAAACGAAGAGCAGAGTTTTGCATGAAAAATTGGTGTTTTATAACAGGTGATGACTTCACTCCATTTCGTCCTTTGTTTTGTTTTTTGTATTTATCTATTAATGACGCTTATTTTAATTGAATTCATTTAAATTTTCATTAAGCTGGTTTGGTTCAGAGTACAAATTAAATTACCAAATCATAGAGGAATGTCAATTTTTGTAGTATGGAAGATATGATGTTGCGCGTCTACCAAAAAATAATAGATTTTGTTAAGAAGTGATAAGTTTTCATACTTAAGTTATTTCTCAAATACCCTAACTCCTACCTCCTAAGATAAAATATTTGAGATTAATCAAGCTTGATTTGTTAAGCTCACTCAAGCTTTGTTTTATTTAATGAGTCAAGTTCAAATACAAATTTTAACTGATTTAATAATTGAGCTGAACTCGAGTCCGTTCGTTTAATGGACAAGCAAGGGGTTGAATTTGAGATATGTGGCTCAATTTGACTGTTTACCGCTGTAGTTATCACAAAAATTTTATAAATTTTTAGTGAGCTTTATTACGCTATTTCACCACACCAGCGTGTTGTATTACGCTTAGTCACGATTCGTGTTGATCTGCGTTAGTTGGGAAGTTACCGAAGGTGTCGTTGCTTATCCTGATTGGGCTAAAAGAGGATTGGTTTGGACTTAGGAAGCCCACTTAATAAAGCCCATTTTCAGCCCAACGTTGTTGTTACAGTTTGTAGCTGAATCTATTTAAACGCATCATCTATCAAGAAATTTGAGTGCAGGCCTATTCTTGTTTTGGGCCAAATCTTTCGTAAAGATTTTGTTCAGTTCCTTCCTACTACTACTAAGGTGGGAATTACTGAATAAATAGTCAATGATTCGAGAAATTCCATAATCAAAAGGAAAAGGAAAAAGGATTTGAAATGTATAAGAAAGTTATATGCCGATTGAGATGAGAAAAGCTTTCTTTTTTTCACCAAAATTATTAAACTACATTTGTGTAATGTTTTAAATAAAACAGATATGATCTCCTAATTCCTTCAGACATTTCAGCATGATATATGAAGGTTCATGGCCAGAAAATGTGATGGGCTTAAGAATATAAATTGGGCCTTTTGAGAAAGGGAATTGCTGTTTGGACAAGAGATCCTCAATTTTGATTTGACTGAGGAGTCTAACAGCTAGTTTAAGAGCAAGGATTTGTGGAGAAAAGAAAAGAAAAGAAAAGGTAAGGTTTGATTGTTTGGAAGTTAGTGAAAAAGGAAATGAAAAGAAAATTGGAAGAATAGCTTTGTTTGGGAGTTGGAAGGAGGTAAAGAAAAGAAAAGATATGGAAGAAAAACTTCTTCCATCCTTGCTTTAAAAACTTTCTGCCTAATTTTTGGGCAAAAAGCGAAGGAAAAGAAAGGGAAGAGAAGATCCCTTCCCCTCTTTTTCTTTTCTTTTCATCCCTTCCCCTTCCAATCTTTTCCTTTCTATTACAAACTCTCAAACCAAGCCTAAGATTCTCAAATCATCATGATTTAGGATTAGTTTTCATATTTAGTTCATTTTGAGTTACATTTTTTTTTATTCACCTAGCTGTTCTAGTAGTTATTTGTAACAAGTTGACAAGTTATCTAGACAACAACTCAAAGAAGGAAGAGGATAAAATCTTTCCCTTTTTATGTTCTTTCTTCATTTGCTACTAAATTATGAGTTAGCGAAAATTTAAAAAAGTCGGAAAGTGTATGGCAAAATTTTTTATACAAATATTTCTTTTAATGGAATTCTAACTCAAATTCTTTATTCAAAATTGGGAGCGTTTATATAATTACATTTAACTGTGCATAATAAATTCTTCCCACGCATTGGCTCTAAGAACTTTTCCCAAGAATAATTCCAATACAATAAGATAAATTAATTCAAATATTATGCTTGGCATCTAAATCAGAATATGAAATCTTTGGAGAAAATCGTTATCAAATTACAAAATCTTAGAAGATATATAGAATTACATCAATAAAGTGTTGTACTAACGAACCCATGTCACTGTCTTCTTACTTTTCTTTAGAAAAATCACAATAAGGCTGACCATTGAAGCCGTCATCATTGGTAATCATACGAATTAAAGAAGTAATCTTGTTAATTAATTAAATAAACTATTTCAATACATACAAAATAGATGCATATAAACATATACCTTTTGACAGTTGTATAAGAAAGCATAAAGGGGTCATCATATATAAATGTATAAAAATCTATAAGTGTTCTGCAGATAAAGTTGTGGGTGGTTTCTTTGGGTATATCATGCATGTGCTTAGCAGCTAGCTAGTCTCTTAAATCAAATTTATGCTACCTTCCAATCTGGTGTGGTTAAAGTGGTTTTGTGACTAGAATATTTTTAGCACCATATTCGAATCAAACATTTCTGACGTTTAGTAATCAACATATTGGATATCAAAATTAGTATAGTTTTATCAACTGTTGAAATATAAAAGTAAACTAGAAAAAAAGAAAAATATTTACGTAAAATTTAACGACCGGTAAAACGTAGAAAACATGATTATCCAGAGCTAAAGACTGAAAGAAATAAGCTCAAAATATCATGCAAGTTTTGATTAGTAAAAAACCCCTTCAAATGTGTCATCAAGATGTATTATTTATCATGGCTTAGATTGATGTACTTAATGGACAAAAATAAAATTCGATCTGATATAAAGTGTGTCTTGCATAGATTCATCAATTGAGAAGTACATGCTTTTTTAGTTCTTGACCAACGAACCAAGAAAAGAAGAGAAGATTTAGCTTTAAAAAGATTCCATTGCACATTCTGCTTTATTGTTTACTAATATTTTGGAAACTTCAAAGGATTTAAAAGAAGAAGAAATCTTCTTGTTGACTAGGTTTCTCTCGAAGAATTTTTTTTATGGGCATGGCAGCTGATTCCCTGCAAGATTATTCGCCAAATTATTTATGTAGCGGCCCAAATCTGAAATTTACTTTTTGTTGGCATATTATATATGATGAATCTTTTCACCTAATAAAAAAAATCAAGCATTTTTTTATGAAGTCATGATTTGAAAGCAATTTTTCATGATTGGAATGGGCCACAAAATTCTAGGCCATTCCAAAAGTGATATGCTTTCAAATTAATGTTGGAGACACTAAAAGCACTTAGTTATGAATTTCAAATTAGATTTTGTAGTAAAGAAAAGAAATCAATGAATTAATAGTAAAGAAAAGAAATAAATGAATTATACTCCTTAACATCCCTTTGGTATTTTGACCATGTTAATATATGATACATTTTGTGGTTAAAAGAGAAAATCTATCTTAGTTTTGACTTTAGAGGATCACATCATTGTACTTTGGTAATGTTTAACTTGTTCTAAGATAGTAAAACTAAGGTGCCGTTTGGTAAAACTGAAATCTGAAATCTAAAGCTGAAATCTAAAATTTAAGTGCTGAAAATATTAAATTACTGAATTGATAAAGTTTTACCTGTTTGATAATTAACTGAATATATGCATTGAATTTAAATATCTCCCCTCATAAATATAATTATTTTATCTTAAAATTTGAAAATAATTTATTAATAATGTATATGCGAAAGAAAGATATTGTTCGTTTTGTGAAAAATAGAGGATAAGTGTATTTATGTGTGAGAGAGAAAAAGTACATACATATATGTAAAAATGTATGTACGCGTGTGCATATATATGTGTAAAAGTGTACGTGCAAAAAAGTATGTACATGTGTGCAAAAGAAACTGTTGGGAGGGGAGAGAGAGAGTGTGTGTGTGTGTGAGAGAGAGAGAGAGGGAGTGAGAGAAAATATGTGTATTTGTATGAAAGTGTGTGTGTGTGAGAGAGAGAGAGAGTGTGTGTGTGTGTGTGAGTCAGTGAGAGAGAGAGAGAGAGAGAGAGAGAGAGTTTTGCGCACATGATAAAGTGTATGTATATGTGTGTGCATGGGTGAGTGTATGAGAGTGAGTGTGTGTGTGTGTAATAGGGTGAGGGAAAGAGTATCAAAATTTAGCAAATTAAGTGAATTTTTCACTTAAAATTTTGTACACAAATTAAATAAATAAGTGCTTAATACATTAAGTGATAAAGGAATCTCATTATCAAACGTACTAAATTAAAAAAACTCTTAATATATTAATTCTCAGCATTAAATTGTGTTATCAAACAGTCCCTAAGATAACATATGCATTCTTTCAGGGGGACCAATTATGCATTCTTTCATAACATAATTTTAGAAAACTTATTTAAGACAACATTTTTCCTATCTTTTCATTTGGGATTTAGACGACTCGCTCTTTATACAAACTTTTTTTAACAGTCACTTCTAGTATCATATAATGGATGCTACATGCTATTTTCCGGTCTTTCCTCAAACAAATTATAAAAGATGCCTAGCTAGGGTGTTAAATTTTCTCTAAGATATATACGTCCACTGGAGTGTGTCATCGAAACGTCTTAAATCAGTATATGTTCGGATAATTAAATTATTAATTAAGATACAAATGAGTTGAGTTAAGAGTTGTCACATCACAAAGAGAAAATAAAGCTTTTCATTGTCCACTGGTTTTCGTAAAATTATCAAAAATAAAAC
Source organism: Mitragyna speciosa (assembly GCA_024721245.1). Classification (NCBI taxonomy): domain Eukaryota; kingdom Viridiplantae; phylum Streptophyta; class Magnoliopsida; order Gentianales; family Rubiaceae; genus Mitragyna; species Mitragyna speciosa. The sequence continues at coordinate 8,788,495 of CM045566.1, read as the reverse complement.
TTTTCTTTTTGTCTAGGAAAAATGTTTATGTGAGCTGTCATAGCCAAATCTCGAAGTACGATTTAGCAATTTGTCAAATATGTACTCTCCCCTGTTCCATTTTGATAAGCTTGTTTTCCTTTTTCATCCATCCCAAATTATAGTTCACTTTTCATTTGAAGAATGTAATTAATTTTTAACTTCTCTAAAATACCCCTAGTTAATTACTTTGTTATAAGTGAAAGATGCATAGCAAACTGTACATTCACATATCAAATAAAATTAATTTGATTTATGGTATAATTTTCTATATTATATTTAATGTAAATGTTTAATGATAAATATAAGGATATTTTAGAAACATTATAGATTAATTTATTCTTTCAATAAAATTAACTAATTTTTCTTAAACTGTGTAAAAAAATTATAAACCTATTAAAATGAGACGGAGGAGGATCTTATATACATAAAGATAGGACAATTTAAATGATGGGTAATGCTTACTTTAAGCCACGTATGTCGAAAGATTAATTATCTACCACGTGGGTTCAATGTTGATGATCTCATGCACTGTTACAGCCTGATGACCAGTGTATAACTTTCCAATTTTATTTAGGTCGAATTCTAAAATTGATTAACAAAAATGTGTACCAATGAAAAAAAAAAAAGATTTAGGCTGATAAATCAATGATCGAATTAATTACTCTTTCTTAATCTAAACTTTTAACAGCATTTTAGACATGCTTGCACGGTATTTCCTTGAAGAGGTTAAAGAATCTAGTATATAATAATTCCATAAAAAGTTTTTAAGAATTAAAATGAAAGAAGAAAAATAGAATCGTCACAGACAGTAACTTCTAATCAAGTTTTAGTTTATTTTTCACCCACAACTTACACAAAATAAAACGTGTTTTCTAATTAGTCTACATTTTGACTAAAAACTAACACTCTTACAAAAGTAATACAAACGTTTGTGTTGCTACTAGAAATTCAATAAGCCTTCACCTAGAGATAGGTACATAATGCTAGGACACCAACTAGCAAAAGTTCGAAATGACACAAGGAAAGGAGATACATATTGAAGGAACATCAAAAACATCCAACCTAAAGAAACAAATTCTCAGTCACTTCTGATTTCATCCAAAATCCATGAGGCAACATAAGAATTTTTAGTGGGGGCAGAGAACAGTGCCACACCACATCCTTTAACTCTGTCTCTTACAACCTGCCAGTTTTCACCTGCCCTTTGCTTCTTTTCCACGTCTTACAAAACAAAACCACACAAGATTGATGTGTTGATGGATTCTGAACTCTCAGAACTGCTACAAGCAAGTAGAGTTGTTGGAGGAATTCGAGAGCGCACGATTTGGAAATCAAAAGTATTACTATGTAATTTTGGTGTGACACACACACATGGTGCATAATGGTAAACTTTTTGCTAGACAGCAAAGAAAAATCCATCTTATCTTTTGATATCCTGACAAAAGAAATCTTTGCTGTTGACATCACATGCAAATGAAATTGAATAAACTCATTTTAAGTCATCAACATATATACTCTCTTTTAATATGCAAAGTATGAAAAAGTGGAAAGTTAGCAGTGATCCCTAAGAAAGAGGAAGACACATGTACAACCTTGCTAGGCTAATGTTGGGAGAATTGCCTATGATAAAACTTTTTACATAGTGTCAACTTAGGTGGGATAGTGTCAAATTAGTGGGATTCCGGGTCTCACAGTTATGAACATCAAAATTGTGCAATAATTTTGATGTACTGTTAAAGTATGGTACAAATTAATAATATTTTTAACGTGTACACTTGATATTTAAGGTTGAAATAGCAAAAATTGAAAATAAAACACTAATGATTGCGTACACAATTTGATGAAGGTACCAACTATTCACAAATAAGTTGTATGATCGGGATTTGGGACCTAGAATAGTATTCTTGTTCAGTTGTGCAAACTGTAAAAACCCCACAAAACAAAAGAAACTCAGAAAAACTCTGCACAAACAGAAGAGAACAGTACATTTATCGAACTGTCCAGACCAGAAATCAAGAAAAGCTAGAAGCCCCATTGCATATCGATCCTTAAATTTTTTTTTGGCTTTGATTAGATGCAGTGCAGGGTCAAGACTAATCCCCTAGCTATAGCTTTTTGTTTTGTCGTCTCCATACATACCACGATATACTACTATCAGTTGCAAAAAGGAAAAGTTTCTTTCATCAAATAGTAAGAATGGGCCTACCTCTCCTTCTCAACATTCAATCGCATGTGCATCATGCAAAAAAAGTTAACATTAACATGGAAAGACTACAGTGAGATATATTCGTTCTTTCTTTTGTGTATATACCGTCATACAAGTAAGGGTAACCATCTTTTGCCATGCAATGATGGACCAATTTACCTTTGCTTGAGAGAATAGAATTGTCAGTTATATATATATATATATATATATATATATATATATATGACACATACATAGATGTAACGATTAACTGATATTTCTGTTAATTTTTCCATATTATCTATTAATTAGCGTTGTTGTCTCACTACAATCAGAATTTCGATTACAAATTTAAAATCCCTAATAATTAAGCTAGGATTTTCATAAAAGGTTACGTGTTGGGACATTATATTAAAAGAAACAATCACATTGAGATGAGGGAAGGTTTTCTTTTAATATAAATCAACAGTGGTTACTTATTATAAAAATATATATAAGAGGGAGGAAACGTAAGACTTTATATATAAATGCAGACACTACGGTCTGCATAATTTCGTACCAATAGCATATTGGTAATTCTCTAATAAAGGAGGTAACTGTTATGGCAAAAATCTATGCAGATATTTGCGTAGTTTAAGAATTCAATCATTCAGTTATTTTTAAAGAAATAAATATTATCCTACTTGGATTTCTACGAAACGTCAGAATCATTACTGTGTAAATAGTTCTTTTATTACTCCACAACATCCTTCAAAATAATTATAGGTTAAAAGGTACAACACTAGCCCAGGGCTAGCTAGTTCATAGCTGACATTTAAAACTGTTTGGCTAACCAAAATTAAAAAAAATGAAAATATTGAACTCATGAATTACTCTTAGAAAAAATATTATTTTTACACAAAATGTATTTTAATGGGTGATGTGGCAATTCAGTGTTGATCATGACTAAATTATTTTAGGGAATAATAGTTCAAAATAATTAGACTTGATGACAATGACATGTTAAAAATGACTGAAACCATGAAATAAAACAAAGTTCATTAAAAGAAGTTCAAAGAAGTTTGTTAAAAATGAATGGAGGACATTCAGCCTCCAAGCTGAACTTCTGATTATAACTATACTTTTTGGGCGTGCGAATTCAGGGATTAACCTTAATAGTTGCAATGCACAACAATTGAGATCTCATATACTATTTGATTGATAACTTATATAAATATAAAAGTTTTATGTTATTTGCTGTTGAATTTACATTTAAAACAAAAGCGCTGTTGTTTGATTCTATTTTTAAGAAATATATTTTTTAAAAATTTCAAACACATTTCTTCAATTAATTTTTTATCTCATAAACACATTAAATTGAAAAAAAATTTAAAATTACTGCAGTATTTTTTTAATAAAAAATATCTCAAAAAACAACCATTCAAATGGAGCCGCATCTCCAAAAAAAAAAAAATCATTACACTACTTGCTACAAGCATTATGGGATCCTTAGAATTCACAGCTTTGTCACTATTATTTCAACCTCTTTTAACCATAAGAAACACGAAAATTTTAAGGGGTCATGAAAACGAGGATTTAAAAGCTAATGACAGGTTTCTAAAGTGACTAGACTCCTAGACGAACATTTTACTTTCACAGATAATATTCTCCATTTCCAACAACATTATAGCTAACTAAAACTTGAGTGGTGATCTCGAGGAGACGATGAATTTGGTGGAATGATGGAAGTGATATAGTAGCAGAGGACCAGATCCCACCTATCCCATTTATTCAGACACGTTTTACTGTGTGTTTCGGAGAGAAATCTGACAAAATTGGGGGGAAGAAACAGAAGAGACAGAGTTACAGAAGTTGGTGATTTATGATGAAACTTGGAAGCTTTTACTTCTGCAAAGCAAAAACACGCATGAATCTATCACAAGTCTACGAGTAAAATGAATGCCAAAGACTATCAAAAGTCTCTAAAGGTTGAGGAAAAAATTGCACTTTTTCTCTTTCTCTCTCTACCTCTATCTCTCTTTCTCTCTCTCAATCCCAAAATCAAAGTTGATTTGTACTGTTTAATGCAACTCAAAACCCTAACCCTAATTTTTGAAGAAAAACCCTTTGGTTAGCTCTCCAAAACCCTTCATTTATTATGGTTGATATTCAATAAACATGTGGGACGGATGTAGATAAATAGCAGTTGTACTTGATGCTAAAAATGTTGTACATGAAGTACCATACTTAATGTTCAGAAAAATCTTTTCTTGGTTTGGAAAAAAATTGCACGGTGTAGAGAGACAGTAGCTACAGAAAGCTGCTAGCGATAAAATAATGAAAAGTTGGAAACCTCGAGCAAAATTTTAGGAGGACAACTTTATGGATCCAATGCATTCAACTGTTGCAGACTAGTGTTTACATAATTGATGGAATGGTTAGATTCATGAGCTGATCAAAGAATGAAAACTCATAACATTATCTGCAAATTTTACAACTTTTTAGTACAAGCTACTGGTTCAAAATTGAATGCATATGTGTGCAAAAGTAAACTTGACTTGAAGTTGAAGCAGCCCAAAGCCCTTAAAGCTATTTCTGATCTTTCCTTTTCTGTTGATTCACAGGAGAATTTTTGGCACAAAGTCTTTTATTCACTGTATTCCTTAGTCACCAACTTGCCATATTAGACAAAGAAAGGGTAATCAAAATGCGAGTTAATTTAGAAATATTTCTTGTTTCAGTGCAGGTGTGTGTTATGCTGAGCCGGCCTTCAGTGCTTTTCATAAATAAATTAGCAGTATTCAAGAAGTGGTCCTCAAGAACAAAGCATAAAAGAAAGGCAAGAATATAAAGTCTGATGGAGAATTAAGCCTTAGACTTAGGCTAGAGAATCTTCTTTTTACAATTAACTCATTAGAGTAACTTTTATTCTTGAGCATAAATTATCCCATAGGACATATATAACCCATCTCACATAACATTAACAGTTTCTCAAATGACATTAAAAAAGAAAAAAGCCAAAAAAAAGTTGTACTACCCAAAAACAGACCATGCCAAGCTAAATTCTTACAGCCTTAGTAGGCCTCAATTAACAGACTAATATAGACCTTAATTCACTAAAAAATAATCATTTTAGGAGTAATAGGACTTGATGGGCTAGCCTTAGGCGTGCATGTGAACCTTGCTACGCTAGCCCGTATAGCTAATAAAAAGCATACCATGTGAGAGCTTCTGCCCAGAAATGACACGGTTTTCTTGTAACTGGGAAGATATCTTTCAAAAGTTCATAAACTATGTCCTCCTCCTCCTCCTCCTCCTCCCCCTCCATGGATATCTCCAGGGGAGTTATCATTCCAGGGAAGATGATAAGGGTAGGGAATATTGGTTGTTTGATAAAAACCTCCAACAGGCCTCTGACGGGGAGTCATAGGATGCTGAACTTGATGCATGCCCTGAGGTGTTGGTAATCCAGTTGGGATCTCATTGCAGGCATAGCGAATTAAATCCGCGTTTGCAGCATCAAGCTCCTTTTGGAGCCGCTCAACCTGTCTTTGGAGGAAGGAAATGGCACCAACGCAGCCATAAACTGGATCCCTTACGCGGGCTTCAGCTTCATAAGCAAGGGAGTTCACTGCATCCTCTCTTTGGTGAGGGAGGAGCTCATTGAGGAGCTTAGTGACATTGCTAGCCCCAAAGATTTTGTGAACATTTGCAAATTTCTGTGGCTCCTCTGGTGGGAAATATGGGGCAAAGATGCAGCCAGGCATACACTTCCTCCTCAAAAATTTGCAGGCAGCACAAGGAGAGTTGTAGGAGCTGGATGAAGCCATTTCCTCTGCACAAAAAGGAGTACCAAGTAAACAAATACTTTTGCAAATTTGACAAATTATAGCTATTTTCACTAACTTTCATTTGTAAAATGTGCTATAGTGACGTGGAGTTAGTTGACGTAAAAAAAATGGTAAAATTTTTCAAAACTTGGTAAGTAACCAAAAATATCACCAGTTTCTTGAGACAACTTGTGCCTTGTGTGACTTAACTTTGTGTTATGACAATATTTTACTTTTAAATTGACTTGAATTATTGTACTGTGTAAATGCAACTGATAAGTTCTTCTTCTTCCTCCTCTTCTTCTTTACTAGTCCAGTTTCTTAATTTCTCTGTATGCATCTCTCCCGTTCTTTTAATCCTTCTTCTGATTTTAAGTCATTTACAAAAGCTTTTGATACTCTACTTTCTATAGAAACAATTAGTTTGAAGTGTTTGGCTGAAAATTATTCTGCAGCCTACTCTAATAACCAAATAACTATGCGAGTTAGATCATGAAGTTCAGCGAAGTTTTATCCCCTTAATTGCCTCTCAACACATGGGTTCAGGTACACATCCTAAACTTGAATATATACTTTTTTTCTTTTCTTCAAAAAAAAGAAATTCTCCTGTTTAGCAGCTTGTCTTTTTTACTCATCTCTATAATCTATAATTGCTTCTCACCTCAAACTACAGGTCTAGAGCTACCCTTCCAGTACTCTTGGGAGATTTTGCATGCTGTCTTGAATTAAATTTTAGTTTTTGTCTTTTCAAGAGCATGGCTCTCTAAGTGACTTTCTTTTCTCTCTCACACAGCAAACGCACACTTGTTCAGATTATGAGATCTTAAGAACTTATTTTCACATGATCCTATAAAAGGTTAGTTAGTATCCTTCAGAATCTTGTTCTTGTTTTTTCCTTTTCATTCTCAAATTTATTCTATGTAGGATCTGACTAAGGCAATTATTGGCAAATATATTTCTCACTTGATGTAAAAGATGACATGCAAATCTGCTGTTTTAACAAATGAATCTAGCTATTAGCAGGAAAACCCTAGATCAGAAACTTTGAACTAAGCTAGAGGAATGTAGCATCTCTGTAGTCTTTACCTTTCCAAAAAAAACATAAGTCTGTAAAAGAAAATTGTCTAAAAAAGCAGTATGAAAGTTTCTCTTGACCTTACCTGAGTGATCTAGGTTTTCTTGATCAAAAGAACAAAAAGGGATGTACCTTTTTTTCTTGTTGGAGCTGTTTGAGGGAATTGGGCTTGTGTTTCTTCAAACTTTAAAAGTTTGCTGTAGCCAATGAAGGATGTGAGCTTCACAAGTATATAATTAGTTGATGTGAGACACTCTCAAAGAGGAAACCCTAATTGAGGAGTGGAAGCTTGTCCTGTAAATTCAGTAGCAAAGGAAAAATGAGAAGAGAATAGAAAGGGAGGCAAAGTGCATTTGGTGGATGGAGGAGGAAGGAATGAAGGCAAAAGACAAAGGTAATAAATGGGAGGTACACTAAAAAAGATGACTATGACACTGCATCTAATAATAATATCATGGCTGTGGGGAATGGGGATAACACCCCATTTTGCCTTCTAACCTATTTCTCCTCCATCTTTTCTCATGCACTGATGGACAACCCCAAAAATCTCACTGTTTTTTACTTTTTTTAAGTCTGGTGAATAGATTAGAATGTTACCTATAAGCCACTCATCATGTTCCATTCATTTGTCCCCTTTTACAGACTCTAGCACTAAGAAATAAGTAGGAAAAAGGAAAAACAGCCAAACTTTGGAGGTGAAGAATATTGTACTATCCTCCAACTTTAAAAGAGATCTAAAATAGGAAAGAGGAAAAAAAAAAAAAAAAGAAGAAGAAGAAGAGCTAGCCACTACTATTAACTGGTTGATAGACAAAAAGAATCCACTTTCAAACCAGAAATAGCAGCTAAATGTCAACCAGATTTAGTGATGCAAACAACAACTTTGTGAGCTCAGATTTTATTTAATTTCCTTCATTTTTGTGTTTGAATTCTTGGTATCAAATCTCTTAATGTTGCATTAGTCAAACATTGTGGGCTGGGTGAATGAATATATTCTGAAAGATGATTCTGGTGATGTTGGACAAGTTTCCATCTGTTCAATTGTGTCCAACTTTCACTTCATAGAAGAAAAATTTCAACTTTTTCGTTGCTTTGGACATGCTTATATCCATCTCCTTATGGAAATATCTATCCTTCCCTTAGACTATTTCATTCACTAATTTCGTTGTAATTGACAATATGGTATGTATTGCACAGGTATATTATCCTCTGAAGCTGCCACCTCTTGCAAAAGAAGATGGTTTCCTCAGTTGAGTTAATCAGAAAAGGATGATATAAATAGTCGTTTCACAGCTTGTCTCCTGATCAGCATCCAATTTAGGCTTTGGATATTGTATTATACTTTTAGTACCTGTCACATATTAATTAGGCTGACATTTATCCCCTCATTTAATATTCATTCATTGTTTGTAAATTATGAATTCTTGCTGATAATAAGCAAAAAGACACGTATCACCTTAATGCATGATATAATAGGAAATATAAGACTAATTGAGTAACAGAGTATCTAGCTAGAACATCAATTTGAGAAAGATTAATTTAGATATTGACCCGTGCATTATTATTGTTTGCCTACACTTTCAAAACTGTGGCCTTTGCAAAACCTTATATAGTTTGTTCTAAATTCTAATTTGAATAAGTTGTTCCACAATCTTATATTCTTAGCATTTCAAATTTTCATCCAATGCTTTACAAACCTATTCAATTTGGGATTTAAACATTAATTATCAGATTAACAAACACAAAAATTTTATGGCAAATCTCCTGGTTAGCATCACTCAGCTTATCAGATGCGACCCATTTCAACACTTCATTCTGAATTGGTCAAAATTGAAGCTACCATAATTTTGTGGAACAACGAATCATGAGTTGAATTTCAGAGTTTTAAGGTATCAAAAAATTTGAATCTGTAGAATCAATTTAACCCGACCTCGAGCATATAAAAAAAAAAAAAAAAAACTTTTTGATAGAGCAATGACCCAAGTTAGATAACAAATAAGTTAAGATTGCTGGAGAACAACTTTGACAGCACAAGCAGTTCAACTCTTGGCTGCTTGAATTAATTTTGCTGAATGTTAGGTATTACACGAAGAAATTACTTACATCACAGATTCTGATTATCTCCGAAAGTTAAATTTTTACACCTATGTTTTACAAATGATGCACTAACATGCTCAAATAAGTCTGATCCAAATAAATAAAAATAAAAAATAGATGAATTTAAAATATGTTATACAACTCTTCTATGATGACCATCACATCTACCTTATTGCAGTCCACATGATATTATGCCGCCACTGGCTTTGGCATATGGAGATAATGTCTTATTCACAGTTTTGAAGATAGTGATGTTTATTATTGGAAACATCAGTACGTGCATTTGCTACACTGAATAATTTATCCTGTTTGAAAGCCAGAAATCTTATCTATACTTTCATTCTTTAAGTAAATAAGCATTTCCATTGTGAGTGTTTACCGGTTTGAGACTCTACTTTTCTCTATTTACCCTCAATTTTATTTATTTATTTTTATTTATTTACTTTTGAGCGTGCCATTTAAACCTGAATTATTTCGTAATTAAGCCAACCTTTCAGTAACTTTATTAGATGAATTGTAAATTTTGTTACGAAAATAATAAATTATGATAACAGACGTCACTAGGTTTCAGATATTGAAGCCAAAATTGTGTAAAATATCATTTATTTTCTTCCCCTAATGAACAATCTCTATCATGTCTATTAACAAGTAGAATACAACCATAGGCCCCATTAAATAGATAGAACCAGAGAAAGGACCAAGCCATTGTCCTCTTACCTTTTCAATTTAAGTTTTCCTTCCTGGTTTTATAAATATTTACTCATATACACATGTTACTGTTCAAATGACACTTCTTAACGGAATGTGAACGAAACCTAGCAACTTCAAGCAATCTAGACTTCCAATCACTATTTTATTTTCTTCCAAAAATGATCCAGAACGAAAAATAAAATTTTGGTTTATGCAAAAGAAATCAATGTTGGATGAGTTTTTAGCTGGACAAATGGATCAATTTAAAATTATTTTACGTCCTTTTTACAGTACCTGGTCTGAATATTTTAGACTTCAAGTGTAAGTTTTAACTTCTTTTCAATTGGGGTCTTCACCTTTCTATGCCAAGTCGTTGAGAATATGAATCAATTGGTCAAAAAGATGAATTAGTCCATGGTAAGTGCAAATTGACCTAAATATCACTTACCACACATTAAAGCAACAAGTAAATTTTGAGAGAGAGAGAGAGAGAGAGAGAGAGGAAAAGAAATATGTACCTTTGAGGAAACGATGACTTCTAGTGAGATTCTTGTACCTGCTCTCTTGAGTGCTCACTTGCGTAGGACCTTTTTAAAATGCAAGAGGCCCATACTCCGTTGAATTTTACTGTCAGAATCAATGACGAAATGTCAATGACGCATACAGATACAGAATGAATTATTAAGACCTTTCATTTCTTGAGATTGGCATAAAAATGAATGTCCCTATACTTTCTTCTTTCTTTGTTGCTTTTCTTGGGACATTTCTAGCCTGATATATCTAACTTTTGAAAGAAATTAGTGTCATATCAAAGTATAAGTACAATAATTGAAACTTGTTTTAGTCCAACTGTTAATCTAATCTTTTGAACCTAAAATAAATGTAATATTTTGGACGCTATCAGCAACATCTAATGGTTTGATAATTGCTAGATGTACTAATAAAGCACATCAAAAATTTTAATATTCAAGATAAATAATGCTAATGAGATTTCCATGGCATATTTAATTAAGTCAAGTATGAATTATGCTAGTTAGTTTGTGGCATATTTAGGGTAGCAGATCTTTGTGTAACACTGTATTACACTCAAAATGTGTAACACTATATTACATAAGAACAAGATGACATTTTCTTAAATTACACGTGTTAACGGTATCATACATCATGAGTATAACAGAAGAAGCTTAACCTATATTTGTTGGTTTTTGGTCTTCTATTAAACTATTGTTACACTCATATTACACCGCTTAAAAGATTGACATGTGTTTTCTCACAAGCTAACTAAGCCTCCTAAGATAGAGACACGGGTCACTCTAACATAACATAAGTGTAATATCACGTGTAATAAAGGAACCAAAACAGGTCAATAATTGACGATGCATGATATGAAACTAGCTAATAGTAGGAGTAGAATTAGGGTCCAGTGTGACTGTGAGACAAGGTTGTTCACCTAAGCATTTTGGTAGTATTGGTAGCTTGAGGCCTCAAAGGTCAAAATAGACAAGAAAATACCCATCGAGATTAATTGGTGAGTAAGCCTTCGATGCTTAAGCAGCTGAATAATTTATTAACTTATTAGCAATTAGATTCGTAGAATGGCTTTTCTAAATATTAATTAGAACTGTTTAGAAAAAGAGGGATGAGAAATTTAGGGATTGTTTGATAACTCAATTTAGTACTAAAAATTAATAAATTAAGAGCTTTTTAAAATCAGCATATTTGATAATAAAATTTCTATACCACTTAATGCATTAAGCAGTACTTAATTGAATGCAAATTTTTAAGTGATAATTTTTGGCTTAATCTCAAAATGCTTCCCCCCTAATAATGTTAAGTAAGTAGTAAATTGCCCTTTGTGTTTAAGAGACATACAAATTGCCCCCTACTCTAGTAGCAAATTACCCTCTTTATGTACACTTCACTTTACGAGGACAAATTTACCCTCATAATGTTTTAACATTGCTATTCTTGTTAATTTGTTATATAGAAACAAAACAAGGTTATTACTCCAAGCTAATATTGTTATTGCACTCTTATATAAAAAAAATCAAAATCATGAATCTAAAATTACAAAAATTTTCGTCACAAACTAATCCTATTATTTATATTCAAAATAGAGAAAAACATGAAAAAAAAACATGAATTATTTCTTTTTTTCCCATGATATATAACGAGCAATTTGCAAAATGAAGATAAATTTGTAATTTTTGTCAAATATAAATTCAAAATAGAGCATCAAAAAATGCCGGTAATATCATTTCTATTAGTGACAACACTAAAAATATAACAATTACAAACTTTTGTTTCTAACCAAAACAACTCAAGACCAACTTCATCTACTAACAAAAGTAACAAAATTATATTTTTTTATAGCTCATGCATTTGAGATTTCTCTCTCCATTATCATTTTGTTCTACCTGATCATAGGTGCTATAAAAATTTTAGGTTTTAGAATGAAAAAAAAAAGAAAATTGTCAAAGTATTGTGTATAGAAAGGCATAAATTTCTTTTATCAATTCAATAGGGCAGTTTGTGTGTTTCCTAAATATAGGGGGCAATTTGCTACTGATGCAACATTATAGGGGGCATTTGTGATTTAGCTTAATTTTTTACTTAATTTGCTCAATTTGAACATATATAGTATATTTCTCCCCTACACAACTACACACTTGTGCACACACGCACTTTCACACAACGGCACACATACACATTCTCTATTTCACACACATACACACACTTACACTTGTAATGTACACACATATTTTTTCTCTCATGCACATGCAACTACATAGATTTTCTTTCTATCATAGACACTTTCTCTTACAAGCACACTCTCACTCTCACCACCTTGATACTTTCTATTTAGATTTCATATATCAGACTTTTCGATTTGCAAGTCAAATATTTGATCATTGAGTAACTTGCACTTTGATCCGATCTACTTCGATCCGCCCAAAGTGGCTATCTAAGTGCACTTTGAAGGGAATGGATACAAATCAGATAATTGTCGACCCAGTTGCAAATCAAATTAGCTGTTTATACCATGAATCAAATGCCCCATCCATGAACTTTACTATTAGTAATAAGCATAGAATTTCATATATATATATATATATATATGTGTTATATATATACATATATATATACATATATATATGTATATATATACACACACACACATATATATATATATATATATATATATATGAAATCCTATACTATTACAAGGAGGGGTTTTGAGGAAGAAAATTGCCAAATTGAGAAGGGAGAGGAGGAAAGGGGACGTCTCTTGCTACTCTTGTGCTGCATTGCCTGTTGTCTATATATATATATGATATCCTATGCTTTACAAGGAGTGGTCTTGAAGAAGGATATAGCCAAATTGAGATGGGAAAGGAGGAAAGGGGACATCTCTTGCTAATCTTGTGCCGAACTTGCCTGCTGTCCTATCAAGATATATTAATATTTGCAATCCTAATAGAGGTAGGAATCAAACTCCTAATTACTAAAGAAAAGTTACAAAACTCTAACTGCTCGATTCACTATTCATTCCCAGGCAATGTTTTAACTCGTCCTGCTATAAGTAACATTTTGATCAGCTTTTGTGGACTATACCATATCGTCGCTGTTGCTAGTAGTCATATTTGTGCTTGCTGGACTCACACTTCGGATTCAAGTCCCATATACTGATACCCCACTTTAAGATAGGCCTCAATTGTTTGTCATTGTGGATCGGACCTCAATCCTTGATCATTCAGTTACAAATTCATATTTGGTAGCATTCAAAAACCCCAGTTATTCGTTTGTCATAGTCATCTAAGGACGTATCGTATTATCTGGTACCCGAAAAACAATTGTTGTCTCTAAAACTCACTGAAGTGTTATAAGCACATCAGCAACAACAAAAACATGTTATTTTGTCAAACTGTCAGATAGCAACAATGCTGATTAAACAGACATTGATAGATACACATTGGCCGTACATTCCAAAACAAGTCTTGATACACACAACTTGGAATAAAAAGGGTGTTGTCAAGAACCCATCAATCTATGAGATACTGATCGTCACAATAGTTGGCATGGTACAAAAATAGTAACATTACTCCTTAGTCTAAACAATTACACTATTGTGGGAGATAAAAACAAATCATCTTATCAAGATCAAGCCATCATTACTATTGTTGACGAATCTAGATATATTATAGTGCATCTGGTGGTTGTGTATAATAGTTATATTGGTAAAAATCGCAACTTAATTTCTATTTCCTTTCTATGAGATATTTGTTGCCAGAAAGATAAAAAAAAATCGAGGGAAAAGATCAGACTTGTGAAAGTTGTAACATGTCACTTCTCCTTTTGTTTTGGGGAGTTTTAGGAGAAAAAAGATGAGAAATAATTAGTAGTAATGTAGTATGTGTAATTTACTCATTATATTAAAAAAATGTGGTTATAAAGCTATTGTAAGGAAAATATTTGGTTGAAATTGCAGTAAAATAAAAAACCAAAGCAAAAAATTGAGATAATTTTTAAATTTTTACTAACATTTATAAAATTGTTCTCATCCATTTTTTCACCAATCTTATCATAAATATTTTGGCTTGCCTATGCATTTATTTTTTCCAGAAAAGTGTCAAAATCTCAACCATCAACATCCCAATATTTTAGCAAAAATTTAGCCTTTTTCTGAAAAAATAAATGTTTGATCAATAATTGTTGTATAGCACTTCTATGATAGGGTAAAGTGTACACTTAAACTGCAGATATGGATATTTTCGCAAGATAACCATTTGAGCCACCTGTCCGGTACTTGTACTAGAAAAAAGAAATGGTGAGAATTGAAGGAAATGAATTGATTGACTGATCTTTCTAGGATGGCCTAAGCTTATATTGACTGATTTACAGAGAAATATTAAATGCACAATATGCATTGTCACGTGATGCACTATAATTAATAATTTATCGTTACGTAGTAGACCACACCTTGTATTATGTAGAGATATATAATTAATTTTAGTACACCATGTAACAAATCACGTGACGTGCATGATGCGTGCAATACCTACTCTTGATACACCAAGGAAAGGTGGAAGCAATTAATCCTGCAACTTTCAAACTTCAGCTTAATAACGACTTTACGATTAGATGCTTGTCTAATGGGTGCAAAATGAGCACCATTGATATGGATCTCAAGCGTTAATCTTTTATAAAATTATAAAAATTAAATTAAAAAACAGTTAAATGTAAAGGAATTAACAAAAATAAGTGTATAGATTTAAATGGTAAATTGAAAGTAGATTAGGTAAAAAATCCTTTAAAAAAAATAAAGTTCATATCGAATAATTGAGATGTAAACATCAAAAGATCACAAATCTGGGACTGGTCCATAGAGTTTCCCCAAATGAAGTGAGAGTAAATGTCAGAATCTGACTTGCGTTTTGACTAATTTAGATGCTCTCAAAGATGAGAATGTGACTAAAATGTTTTGACAAATTTTGATGCTTTCAAAGCCCCACTTGGGTTATTTGCTAGGCTGGAGGTGCCAATAAATTTGCAGTCTTCCCTATCAAAAGAATTCTGATTCTGGTGAGGTGGTAAATGACAGAAGAAAACCCAGGATGCAGAACAATTGTAGGTGGGGATGCCCTGTCTAGAAATATTATTGATTCAAGGAAAAAAAAAAAAAAAAGTCTAAGATATGAATAGTAACCAATCTTTTCCATTTTATTTTGTATATTTTTTTCTTTTTATTTTTTTTATCGGTTAGAAGGATATTGTACACCATACAGAAAAGAGAAAGGAAGAGTTTAGAGCATGGATTAAAAATAGGTATTTATGTTAAGTTGCTGCATAAAGAAAGTTCAACATGTTGTTTTCGTTATTCTTTTAAAGGCCTTTTAAGGCCCTTTTTTTCACCATGTATGATGAAAAGTTATAATGGAGAGAATTTATTTTATAGGTTTTTAAAGGTCTTTGAAGGCAGTTGCCCCTGTGATGTTGTTGTCAACATGTTGCTTTTGGAATTTTTCTAGAATGAATCGGTCCAAAGTCCCACTTGTAGGCTCAGCAATTGATGAAAGAGTCAGCAAGGCTTGGTAAGGGCTTGTTGGTTCCAATCTTTACCATTGAATTCACAGATCATGATAAAATAGCTTCTTTATTTGTTATTCTCGATTATAGTGTTAAGGCTGTTTTTCACTATTTTCTATTTTTTTTAACTCTCTTCCTAACATGTTTTATTGTTAAATGTACAAAGTTTTTTATTTTTGAATTCATGCGAGCTTTTTTTCTTTAGACGGAATGAAAATTTTAATGTTCTGTTATTCCAAAAAATTTAAACCATGTTACAGTTAATAATTGTTAAATCATATTAATTGTTTTTAATTTCATTTAAAATGTCAAATTGAACGTTTAAATATGAAAGAATTTAAATTATTCTACCAAAAAATTCCCGTTATTTAACCTCTGTTAAGCCCCGTTTCTCCAATACACCACTGTCGTACTGGAAATTTACGGTTATCTAATTTGATTTTACTACCAAGTAAGTTAAGTTTGGGACTGCTGCTTTCTGCCTGGAACACAGGAACATCAGAATCTCGGAATCAAATATTCTTGGTTCTGCCTCAATTGGGAAGGACAAGTCTCAACAATTGGAGTACCAGATGGGCTCCATAAGCAAAACATCTAGGCCAGCAGCTGATGAGCTGTCTGTTGTTTAAATTTTAACCTTGATTGCATGTGGGCTTCACCTCGGTTGAGCTGCACAAAGTAACCCAAGGCTGATGCTCGTGAACAAAATATATAGGATTCCGAGTTTCCTAGTGCGCCAGTTATTTGTTCCTACCAAGTATCTGGGTTGTGAAATAAACTCAAAACATCCAAGTTCAAACTGTGGAACTACATGCAAAATTTCTTGAAAAAATATTGAAACTTGAGCGCAAAAAAAAAAAAAAAAGGCCAGCATCTGACTTTTCTTTCATTTTTTTCAATTTCTTTTCCAATTTTTCGTCACTAGACATATAGGCCTTACTCTTGATGAAGGATATTACAAGCTAATATACCAGAAGTTGATCCCGTGCTCGTAATAGGAAGACAAGTTGAGACATGTAAACTATACCTCTGGACACGTTGTAGAAACAGTTGTAACTTCTATACACCAGACCAGAGTATCACAAGAATGGTTCTAGCATTCGTGAATGTTCAAAATTAACAGAGAAGCGGATGAAGAATCACTGACAATGGTAAAGCCAGGTCTCCTCCCTTATCTTTGATGAATTTCTCTAGTTTCCCCAACATAACTGTCAAGAAACAGAAAATGTAACCCTTAATTAGGAGAGAGTATAGAGAGGAAAATTGGTCAAAGAACAACCAAATGGGACATGCATGGTATCTCATTAGTACAACCGGAGTTCAATTCCAAATCCTATTATTTACTTTAGAACCAGTTTGGGAAACAGAATCAAAATGCAGCAAAACAACAATCATCATAAGCTTGTTAAGTAGACAATTACAAGGTAGAAAGAGAAGATGCTCATGCAGATGTCAAACAGACTACTCACTGGGACTGACTTTACCAATTACACGAAAACAACTAGGTACATCCCTATACACAAGATAAGAAATGAAACATGACATGTTGAATGTTTACTCACCATGAAAGGCAGAATTAGACAAGTTATTCTGCAAGAAAGACCCAGAACAATACATGAGATAGGGAAACCAGATGAAAAAGGGAAGTTACAGCAAAATAATGATGTTTGATAGGGGAATTTGCACCTTGAAACCTATACGTTCCCCCCCCCCCCCCCCCCCCAACAAAAAAAAAAAAAAATCCGTTGGTAACAATCTCAGCAATAATTTTTCAAGTTGACCACCAAAATTTTACCAACTGGTAAAGTTTCTGAATAGAAATCAAAAACAAATTTAATGAAGATTAAAATTTTCACATCTTACTCCAATATACAAAATTGGCGCACAATAATGTTTATTAACTTTGCTGAATAACTCAGCTTAAGCATGAAGTTCACAATATTGAAAAGTTTAGCTGGCAAGTTCACAGAAATGTAAATACAGGTAGCTAATTGAAATTTCATAATACTGCAGGATTCATCTGAATCTATGACATACTACTGCAATTATATCAATGTACAAGGACAAAGTTACACATATTACCGCTAGATGGGAGAAGAGATCAACTTCCCTTGGGACCTTCAAAGGTACTGTAACATCTGTGTTACCAATCAGTTAGAATGAGAATTTTGAAAGGCAGATTAAATACTATATTGATGCATTCATTGTTGAATTACCTCCAGGTGCATCATTACTGCTATCATTAAGTAAGGCTGTGAAACTTGAAGGTATATTTCTATCAGTGCTTCTGTTGTCAGCAGGAGATATTCCCTCAAAGACTGCAACCTCCACACCATGTCGAACAGATGGTTGCACTACTGGATTACCATTGGTGGCTAGACAATTCAGATTCAATTCAACAGCCGCACTGCAATGACAACTATTAAGCATCAGCAGTAATTTTATCTTCTTCTATTAATTGTTTCCTTAGTTATGCGTTCGATCATTTATTTTTTGTTCCACTTAATCCCCTCCTAAACTTTTCCTTCTTCTTTCAGGACGGGTTGCAGGATATATTTAAGCTACTCTACTTTCTGAATAAAATATATTTTTCTTACACATGATGCATTTCATCTAACTGAATGAGCTCATTTGCTGGTTGAATTCCTGATAGAACATCAGTAATTGGTGCCTCAGTGGTCTCCACATCTTTTAAGCTCTCCTGCAAAATCAAGTATACATCTCTGTCACGTGACCAAGCAAACTCACAAAGAAGAAGAAAACAATACAGAATTCGCTTGACTGCCTTTCTACCTTCAATGTATCTAAGAAAGATTGTGACTGCGATGAGTTCAAGAAACGCACGGCAAACTTTTGAATCTGCAATTCACCAAGACATTAATAAGGAACAGAATAAATAACAATAAAATCTCAGCACGTAAGTTAAATGAAATGTAAATTTCATAATCATATTTGAACTGAATGTTTAAACTCCAAAAATTAATTTCTTAAGAACCATGAAGTTGACAGTTACGTGCAATTTTTACACAAATAGGAACTATAGAAATGAAGTTCGGGTAATCACCTTATGTGCCAAGATTTATAGAAAGTAAACAGCCCAGTTGTACTAGATAGGAAATTACACATATGATGGTTTGAATAAACTGATGTCTGTTGTCACATGACTTTCAGCTCCTCATCAGGCTCACAAAACCCACTCAAGCCTTCTCTTTCTGAAGGGCACCAGACAACAATAGATTATCCCAGTCTAGAACTGAAGCTGCATGATTTTACTAGTTCACACAAAAAGTAGATAATTCTTGCCCACCCTTGGATATAAGTGGAACTGACTTCAGTTTAATCAAGACCAGAAATAAACCAATTCTCTATTGCTCAAAAAGAATCTAGGATGACTTAACTTCTGAAAGGTTAAAAATGTACAGTTGTTAAGCAGGAAATATAGGCCAATTCATTTTTATTGGACCAGAGCAGGAAATTGTCACAGATATTCACCTTTCAAAATTCCCGCAAAAAGTAAACGTGGTACTGTAAAAGGATGAAATAAGAGGAAATAGGTGAAGTAAAGGTGAAGCATGCTTAAAGGCAGACATAGCCGGAGTTCAAGAGTGTTCAGTCATCAAATGTGCAAAAGCAGCTTTACTGCTACAGAACATTTTGATAATGCAAGCACCCATGAGGTTGACAAATATTATTTACTCAAGAGGCAAAATGCACCAAAGCATTAAGGCATTTTATAGCTTGCTTTAGAAGTAGAAAGTTTTCCCATATTTGAAGTTTCAGAATGATAGCCAAATGACAAGACAAATGAGAAAATACCAGGATTCCTTATGAATCTGGTGGTAGAAGTAAAGCTTATTGTTTAGCTCCCTTTTTGCTTCATTTGTTTCTGAATTCAAGAGACACCTGCATGATATCTTTCATTCTGTACTGCTAAAGGATGCAGTGGAGGAAATGATGATTTATGAAAGAAGTTATTATAGTGGTACAAATTTGATCTTGGAAAACCATTTTCATAAAAATGTTTGGTAGACAACATAAACCTGTTAATTGAAGGGCTTGAACTCGTCAGATAATGCTTTTGCATTGTATAGTTTTATAATAAGAAATCTGACCATGCCGTAAATATCATTTAGGAAAGCAAGAAAACCATCCAATCATTGGTTGTAATCAAATGAGAGTTTGAAAGCCTTACCTCGCCCAATGAGTCTTTGTAGCTTGCAAATACCACTCTGCTACCTACTGGAGGAGATTGGGATACACATGACATCTGTGGCCAAGAGAAGTGCAGCTTGGAAATGAAGTGTTCTTCCTGCAACATGTTCAAACGACATTAGAAGATTATTTAATCATCTAACAAATGATGAAATTAAAGAAGAGATGGAATAACAGGTACATATACTGACGCATTCTGCTCTTTATTCTCATATCTACATGAATAAGAAGTATTGTTAGCATAATATGGACTACTAAATTCCGGTTAAAAGTATCTAAAGCATTGACTAAAAGACTCCTTAGAAACATCACCCCCATATCTAACACAATAATCAGCCGGGTAACAAGATGGAAAACTTTTTCAGACATTAGCTCAAACAGACAATGACTATAGTAAATGCTGACTAGAACAAAAGAAAGAAATGATCTTCAGGCTAAGGAACCTAGTCCAAAAATTTATATGAAAATAAGCCATGTCATTAGTAGAATTTACAAATTTATTATTTCTTAAAAAGCAATATCTCTACAAGGCAATGAGACACTTGATTAGCTTTTCAGATGGTGAACCATATTATTAGTGAAATTTGAAACCATTCAGCAAAGAAATTTATGATGCACAGAAGGAAGGGAGCAACAAAGAATTTGCACTTAGCACTTATCAGATCAAGTTGAATAACTTCTGTCAGAATGGCCCAAATTGCAGCAAGGTTCAAACTTCAGAAGTAGACTAGTAAAAAGTAGGGGAAAAATGAAAAGAAGTAGAAACCAGCTTCTCCTTGAACATTATCTCTTGCTAATTAAAGGTCCAAGATTTCACGTTTTAGCATAATAAACTTGAACCTATATATAACCCAATGATAGACAGAATATGGTCGTCTCAAGGACAGAATTCACATCTGTAGCAAGCATACATCTGTACCCTATAACCTGAAACAACTAATGGTCTATATACTTGCATTCTAAACACCCACAAATTCGTATGTATAATAAAAGAAACCCGGTTAAATAGAATGCAGTACATGGTTGCATCACCAAATATAGCTTAACATTTAGGAAGAACTACATACTGTAGACTTGCATTTGCATATAATTAATAAGGGTTTCCTCGAAATTCCTCCACATTTCCCCTCATAAACCGTACTATTGGCGCTCAAATTTTAAAAAAATACCAACAAAAAAAAAAGATGACCTTTTAATGAAATTTAAAAACTTGAAAGTCCACAGGCATACAATATAGACATATACAAACAGTAACCCGCACATGGGCATCAGAAACAGAGGCCTATAACCCAACAAAAATTAAAGGAAAAGAAACCCTTTAAAAAATCAAGAAAAAGCGCTATCAAAAGCCAACTAATCCTCCTCCTCCTTTCCTCTTGTAACGGTCTCCACTAGGCTTAACAAAATCACAATGAGAAACCCATTTAACAAAGGCATAAAAATGGCAAATAACTCAAACAAATTCCAAGAAACAGGAATAGAATGGGGAAAAAAGCAAAATGGTTGGTTTTACTAACATGGATTCTTCCAGCGAGGGAGATGAGGAGGACGAGTGGAGATTGAGAAGTATAGCTGAAAAGGAAAAGGGAAGCTGTAGAGGAAGTAGAAGAAGAAAGCCAGTTTCCTCCTCCTCTATTGACCACACTTCGCTTCTGCCTCTTAGGAGGACGGATGAGGGGGTCGACGTGAGAGTGAGCATTAGAACTACCCTTTTGCTGCAATGATTGAAAATGGTGGTTTGAGGTAGTTTTGTAGTTGAAAAAAACTGCATACTCTATTTGGAAATGCTGCTTCACAACAAGCGCTTGTTCTCGTTCTTGTTCTTGTTGTTGGTTTTCTTGAAGGTTTATAATCACTGGGGCAGAAGAAGGGATGGTTGCATCCATGAATTTGTTCCTATTAATTTGGTTCTTGTTTTTCTACTCAGTATGTGTCAGTACGCACGAACAGGGTAATTGTGTAGGCCGAACAGGGAAATCATGTGTGAGTGATTGTGACTGCAATTGCCTGCTGAAACAGCAAAGCAAACAGGGAGGAAAGTTGGAAGTCCCACAGTTACCAAAAAAAATAAAAATAAAAGTGATGTTCCTGTGGAAAGAAGACTCTAATACAAGGATAAAAGAAAAGATGAGTATTTGAGAATGGTACACGATAACATTCGACCAATTTTTTTTTTTGGTCTGACCATCCGGTATCTGGGTTACCCCCGACTAATCCGGATTCGGCCCGGGGTGCGCCCGCAGAGTTTGACTCTTACTCGGGGTGAAGGCCTGGCCCCTGGCTGTTTATCACGGCGCTTACAACGAGAAGTCGAACCGAGGACCTCGTGTAGCATTCACAAGCCGCTTACCACTTGTGCCCAGCCAAGGGGTTCATTCGACCAATTGAGTTAGGAGGAGAATTTTTTTTAAGCAAATATTTAGGTAGACTCATCTTCGGACTTACCTCACCATGTAACTGTGTTAGGTAAAAAAAAAAATTTTAACGAATATTTAAGTAGACGCATCTAAGTTTACTTATAGACCATGTGATAAATTTAACATTAAGTGTACTTAATATTTTTTATTATTTTATGGGAGCGATATGTTTGTAGGAAAAAGATCGAAAGGAATGTAACAATATTTAGAACTTAAATGTGCCAACTGGTTTTTGGTGGACATGCTTGATATTAAATGGGTATATAATACTAAACCGATAGTTGAGGGCAATTACTAGTTTTTTTTGGAGCAGAGTAGAAGTATATCCCATTTCGAATTACTTGACTTCTTCGCCTAAATGACCTCCTTAAACGCAAAGATCTCGCTTAATGGTGATAAATATCAGTGAGCTGCCCACGGGGTTGGTAAATAAGTTTGTGCGTGTCATTCGGCTGGCATTTTACTATTTTCAATTCTTCAATTATAACACAGATAAATTCTATTCTCTCTCATTTCTTTAGTTCAGGAAGGATTAGCATCTTGAAAAGCCTGATTTTTTAGTTGAGAATGAATCTTCAACTTCTTGGTTTCTTAAGCAAGCGATGGACATGCCTACAAGGTAATGTAGGCTATAATCTTTATCCCCTTTATACTCATTTTTGCAAGAATAAGTCACCTTAAAAGTCAACCTGCTTGTGTCCATAGCTACAGACAATGGTAGGGCCAGCAAACAAGAAGCATTGTACAAACTTCTGACCCTAACATGACCTAAACACCCTTCTAGTCACCATGCCGTGACAATTGGATAGGCTGATCGACTGAGGCCTCACTACACAAGTGATTCAGGTACCTGATTAAAGTTATCCAGGTTTCCAGTTTTTGATCTGCTAAACGGAATAAATCCCGACACACTCTCTTGATTTCATCTAGACCGTCTAGATGCATTTCAGTTTCCTCAGGTACAAATTTTTCATCCTCGCAGCTCCGTGCTTATTATTTGCCTCTTCTACTATACTCTGCAGGGCCTGTACTTCTAGCCTTCCCGGACTTCCTGAGCATAATCATTTAGGGTGGGATGCTTTCTCTTACGTTCTCATAGAAGAGCAAAGACAACCTGATCGCGGTATGAATAGTCAGCTCTGCGTTGCAGTGGTACACATTCTCGAGAGGGTTCCCCAGGCTCCTCCTGTAGCAAACATTGGCTTATTGGTTGAACTCCTACACCAATTTTGTCACGGTCCGCACTTGTTTCCGTCACCGACATGGCCTACGTGACCAGCACCTGCGCTGCCACAGCAAGGGTCAGCCTATCCCACCCAGTTTCCTAGCATTTGGGTCCCAGACACAAGTGTCCAGCGAAAGCAAAACAATTCAAGGGACAGCAAATGATGTTGGCAACGATTGCACTTGGGCTAAGTACTAAAGGTACCGGGCACATAGTCACTCACCCAACCTCGTTCTTAATGTTGGGACGAACAGGAAACAATAAAAACAAGAGGCACTTTGAAGAGGTTTGCATTTATTCGGACTAGCAGATCAGAATTTGGAAAACCTGAACAACTTTAATCGAGTACCTGAGTCACTTCCGTATGCAGAGACCACCAGATAAACAATACTGCATATCCATAAGGAAATGTAATAACAAAGCTTTCTGATGGGAAATGGCACTTCCAGTGCCTTCTTGGACTTTCCCAGTGATTAGAAAATTGCAGCTCCACTTACACTTATTTGCCCTTACCAGATGGATAGAAAAACTCCATATTCCTCCGTCTTTCCAATGTGCTACTTGAAACTCTTTGCTGGCAGTGGCGTTAAGAGTGAAGCGAGTAATCAGCATTATTTTCTTATTATAAACCTGCCAGTTTGCACCATCTGTAATCAGCCAGCCAATATCATGCATGTAGGATAAAACCTGCCAAAGAAGATAACAAAAGATCAGATTCATTTGAATTCTTGAATTATGAATTTTTTTACTCATTGAGTAACTTATGTTTCATTGGAAAAATGACTAAGAGGTTAATGGGGCTGTGTGTGGTTCAATATTTTTTATAAGGGTACCTTTTTCGCATGCTGTCTTACCTAAAACATTTCCTTAGGCATGCAGATCCACTCGTTTCTGTTATGGATTAATGAAATTAGCTTCCACCAACTACCAACATGTCGTGAAATATTTCATGATACACGAGCTTCCATTTCAATGATTCATACCAAGAAACCAGCTAATGCCAGGAATTTTCCCTTTCGGGTCTCCTGTATCAGCCCTCAACTTTTGGACATCTTCCCACCTCCCTTCACCAGCACATATATTTGATAGCATAACCTTATAACTGCTTTTTCCTGGTTTAGTTTTAAAGAGGTACTCAGCCACAAGATCTGCTAATTCATAATCTTCATGAGTGTCACAGCATGTCAAAACTGCACCCCAAATGCCAGAATCAGCCGGCTGTGGTAAGGATTGGGCAAGTTCATAAGCCTCTTTCAGTTCTCCAGCCATCCCTAGAAGCTTGACCATATGAACATAATGCTCAGTCTCAGCTAAAATGCCAAACTCATCTTTCATTCTTCTAAAATATTCTATACCAGCATCAACAAGACCAGCATGACAGCATGCACCAAGCAGAGCAGCGAAAGTTGTTCCATCTGGTCTGAAGCCTTCCAGCAGTACCTCCTCAAACATCTGAAATGCCTCAGGTGCAAGTCCATATAAACCAAGACTGGAAATTACTGAATTGTATATAATAATATTCCTTTTAGGCATGCTCTTAAAAATCTGAATCCCCAACTCCAGGAATCCAGACTTAGCATACATGTCAATCAACGAAGAGGACACCATAACATCCAAGTCACATCCATGTCGAATAGCATAACCATGGATCTCACAGCCAGGCTGTATTATCGCCAATTCAGCACAGGCTGCCAATACACTTGCAATCAATATAGGATCAGGCTTTCCGCCTTCCATATTCATTTTTGTGAAAAAATCCAAGGCCGATATATGCTGCTCTGTCTGAGAAAAACCTGTTATCAGCGCAGACCAAGTAACCAAATCAGGTTGCGACAAACTGCAGAAAAGTTTACATGCAGAATCCATAATCTTAAGCCTAGAATACATACTAACAAGCACACTATTTACATGATCATTCGAATCAAAACCACATTTCAAACAATAACCCTGAATTGATTCTCCAATTCTGACCAGAGCAGGATCTGTTAAACCCAAGATCAATCCAACCATTGTATACCCATCAGGACTCTTCCCCATTATTCTCATCCTATTGAACAATGCTAACCCCTCAATCCAATTCCCAGAAGACCCATAACCTGAAATCATAGAGTTCCACAACACTAAATCTGGCTCAAGAATCCCATAGAATATTCTATTTGCTTCATCAGGACGGCCTAATTTTGAATAAGCACTGACAAGTGCACTACTACAAATTGCGTCCAATCCAAAGCCTGAAACAACCACTATACCATGCACAATTCTCAAACCACTTATATCAACCTTTTCAGAAAACGCTCGCAGAAGACAAGCAAAGGTGAAGCTATCAGGCTTTGTTTCCGTGCTAAGCATGCGCGTAAACAACCTAAATGCATCTGAAAACAAGTGGGATTTTGCATAAGCTCGTATAATGGAGTTCCAGAGGTAAATGCTCCTTTGGGGAGTTTTATCAAACAGTTGGTGAGCTGAGATCAAGTCGTCATTTATGGCATAGAATCTAGTGAGCCTAGTTGCATAAAATGGGTCGTTTGAGAGGCGAGTCTTGATTATAAAAGCATGCAAACTTTTGGTTTTTGAGAGGGTTTGATGCGGTTTTGAGAGTTCAGAAAGAAGTGCACGAAATGGGATTAACATTAGTCCATCTATATGGGCTCTGCTAGTCAATGTTGATGACACCCTCATACTATAGGCCCCGCATATTTAGTAAATAAACATCGCAAAACGAGAAAAATAGGATGGGAAAAATCGCACTGGAGTTAATACTTCAGAGAAACTTGGTAAAACATCAAATTTGTTATTGGAGACTATTAAACCGTTGAATAATGTATCGAAGTTGTTATGTTTGAGGTCTTTTGGCATTTTTTATCGCAGTATATATGGTTTGTTTTCTCTATTAACGAAGTTTGTTGATAGTATCTAGTGATTGTCTACTTTTCGGCAGAGTTATTGCCGAAGGTGGATTAGTGGCTTTAGTGATCAATGTCTATTGTTATTTTCTTGGTGTTATGGGTTTTATTGCCTATATATTGGTTTTATGGGTTTTATTGCAGAAAAAGAAGCTGCATTTGTTGTGTTTATTTGTCTTCGTAGAGACCCACTTTGACCGAGCTTCACGCCGAGTGAGTATTGTGTGCACCACGCGCGCCACGTGGCGTGTCACGTGGTGCACTAGAACCAATCACACATCGCCAAATAATACAAGGTATGACCCACCATTGCCACATAGCGATAAATTATTAGTTCTAATACACCACGTGACAATATACGTGGTGTATTGTATACTTTTTCCGCTTCATGCCAGCTCGGCATAAATTTCCACCTCAGCATATTTGACTTCGAAAGATGATTGTTTTCTCTTCGGATCAGCGTGTCGGCACCCAACCTTCTGTGTCTGCTGCCGAGCGTCTGGAGATACATGATAAGTCTAACATGACCGACTCACTGACCTATATGGTCCAGGCTATCAACCTGTGACTCATCTTTTCATGATTTTGACTTGCTTCATACCTCATATATATATATATATATATATATATATATATATATACACACACACACACACACATACACACACATGTGTATGTATATATATCCTTCATTGTTCTCACAAGGAGGTATAAATAACTGCTCTCAAAAATCCTCTTAAACGGTCTCCCAAGAAAATTCTCTACTAACTTTGGCATTAGAGACACTGTGGGGGACTTGCCCCCAAGTGTTTCTAACATTTTTTGCTTTGTAAGCCGTCTAATTCAATCAAGCTTACGCTTATTGAACGAGTGATAATTCGAGGCACATCAATCTCTATTATACTTTCTCTGTAGAATTTAAAATAAACCAGTTAATAATTGTTATTACATGGTTGCAAGTTTGGTTTTGCTAATTAGGTGCATCAGATCCTAGTTTATGACTTTAGTATTAAGTAATTTCATGTCTAATTTGTGTCCGTTATTAAGCTCAACTTCAAGTTAACATTGAACTTTTGTTTCCATGTTAGCGAGTCATTTCTAATTTTCTTGTAAGTTTCATTTGTTTGTCTCTCGAGTCTATATAAATGCTAGTATTGCCGCGAGGAAATTCTTAAATGGATAGAGTTGTAATATTAAAGAATATCACATAATTACAATGATGTATATTAATATAAGAAAGAGGTGTAAGAATGTTTATTTGACTTTTTCTTAGATCACAAAATACCTAGATGGAGCTGTAGATCAAATCCATGTAAAAATTTTTATACGGCTGCGTGTTTTGAATGTCACTTGTCAAGTTCAACAGGCTGACTCCAGTTTTTTGTTTCCGGCCAGTGAGTTAGTATCTAGAGCCATTCTCAGTTTGATTAATCTGTCTCTTGAGCTAATATGCAAGATTGAGAAATTTAAAAAAGGAAAAAATTATGATTCCCACTCAAAGGCTTTGCACCTTTTCAATTTGCGAGATTGAGAAATTAAAAAAAAAAAAAATTACGGTTGCCTCGCAAAAGCTTTGCACTGCTCCAATTTCTTTTTTGTCTGTGGGATTTGTTTATTTTTATTGTGGGTTTAATTCCTTACGTTTATTAAGTAAACTTAATGCTTTTTTTAAAAGTAAATTTAATTTGCTAATATGGTTTTCACTACTTTTTGCCTCTTCCCCTCAAATAGGTTTTTTTCAAGCCGAAACTTCCAATGTTTTTAACTTTGTGCCTCTTCCCCTCGAACGTTCTCCAAGCCGAACCTTCCAATGTTCTCTGAAAGTGGAGGGTTGCAATTACAGTGCATTTATTTGCCATTATTTCGATCACTTGGAGGGCACAATATCTTATTTCGTTCTTTCCTTTTTCAGCTGTCGTCAAATTGCCTAAACAGATTCAAATTTGCATATTCCAATGGGAATAAAATTCGACTTTTTAATGTGGTTTGACGTCATTTAGATTTGCAACTTTAAATAGGAATCTAGTTTTGAGTTTTGGAGTGGTTTTTTTGAGGGTTCAAAAAGAAGTGCAGTTAATCGGCCTTCTTGCGTTTTGCTTCCTTTGGCAGTAAAAATTATCTTTAATCTGAGTACCTGAGCTGATGTGTGACATGCTTATGATCAGATTCAGGCGGTTGCAAGAAGACGCATTCAAATCAAATGGTGCTACATCTCTATTTTTTTGGAAACAAAGTAGGGTCGGTACTTGTCTTTTGAGGAATTAGTAACTATTCACATGCTTATTGCTCTATTAAGAGATAACCAATTACCATTTAGAAGAACGGCTTTTCTTCCTTCAGCACTGCACAATGCTATGTCTTCCTTCAGCACTGCACAATGCTATGTCTTCCCAACAAATATTTTCTTCTTCATGTGTCATTATGCATGGCAAACTAGTAAACTATTCACATGCTTCTCCATTAAGCCAACAATGAAAAGTGGAAGCTATAGAAATTCACTGTTTAGTTGAGAGGAGTTTAGCATATCCGCAATGCAGAACCTAGAAGTGGGAAGAAATGGCTTCGTTTCATTTTCCTGAAAACTTGGACCACAAGTAGAGGACAATGAAGCAAAAAACTACAAAAAGAACAACATGCTTAATATGATCTGATCCATTGCGAAGAATGCCCGGGTTCAATCTCCTCATGTAGTTTTTCAAGCCTGCCTGAGCGTCGGTTAATGTCTTTTGCTGCATTTCCAAGAGGAGAAAGTAAATTTCCAATATAAACATAATTGTTTCCTTTCTTTAGGACCTCAAAGAGAAAGACAATGAAAGTTTAATTACTGAGAAATGAGCAAAATTAGTGTGAAGATGAGCAAATGAAACATAGGTATGAACAGACAATGTTATAAGAACAAAGGTATTCTTTAATACAAGGCCATCAGTGAGTATTTAAAACGGAGTAAAATTGAAATCATTGCAATCAAGGCATCATTCTGAAAGCTTTCTGGAGAACTGGAGACCATATCCATAATATGCATCAGATTTGTCCACAAGACAATTTGGTAATTGGTTATGACCTATGTTTACTCATTCATCACTGCTTTTTGTCAAGAAATCCGGCAAAAACAGAAATATAAAAACAGTCCCATTAATAGAAGCATATAATTACGTGCACAATCTTCTTGTTAGCTACTTCAACTTCAATACGCATTGTTTTAGGGACCACTTTCGTTCAGCATACACATATCATTGTCCCCAGAAGTTTCCTAATGCGACAATGCTGTGAATTTCTTCAAGAAGGTGCAATAAACTTTAATGATAGTAGATGCAACAATATGATCGTCAACAGTAAACTCTAGATGGTTACTGTCATTGCAGCAAAAACTGTTAAAAATACGATTATTCAAATGCAATACAGGGACAAAGCTTTCACCGTACATCAATACTAAATAAAGGTCTACCAAAATGCAATGATCAACGTTATCAATGTCTCTTAAGTTGATCTTGATATAAAATTCCACAAATTAGGTAGTCCCCTACAGTTATATCACTAAAATACCACGTTGGTTTAAAGAGGATGAAAAACCATACCATAACTAGTAATGTCCTCAAAAATTATCAAAAAGAGAAGAATTTTGAGATATAGAAAAGCACTTTGGTCGATTTCAATTTGTTTTACATTTTTTGTGTCTCAAATAGAAACAGAGACACAACACACAATACACACAACAGTCTTAGCATTGAAGTCTCTTAACAAGGAGGTAACTCTCATTTCAAGCAATCCCATAATATGTCAAAAACTTGTTTTGCTTTTGCTTGACAACCCCTTAAGCATGATTACTCTGTAAAATCTGGTTTGCATAAAAATTGACAGGCCATAGCAAAAGGTAGAAATGAGTCCTGATAAGATATTTTCTACTCCATGTTTCTTAACCTTCTATTTTTACCATAAATTTCCTATTTATGTTACAATCTTCATGTGAAATGTCAAAAACTACAGTTATTTATCATACCAAAGTTATTCCATAGCATCCATAATAAGTTAAGCATTATAAACTTTTTTTTTTTTTCAAAAATCAGTCCAGTTTCATATATTTATGATATTTCAATCTTGACTATGATCAAAATGATTCACAATGACTAGCTCAAACTAGCACCAAACTAGGCAACTTCACAATCCAGTATTATGGAATTTTTTTCTGGTTACCCAACAGGAAAGAATGGATTTTTTCGAACTCCAGGTTACATTCACCAAAATAAATAAAATAAAAATATAAAAAAATAAAAAGCAACAACGTTCTCCGTCCTCACAAAAACTAAGACCAAAATATGCTAATGCAATCCGTGGATCACTTTAGCATATTCCACACAATATGCAGAGTAAATGTAAAAATTGATTTGTCAATCTGTACAAACTCACAGAGGCAAACACAAAAAAGACTAACAGGTCACGTGGGTATGATCATTCAAATTTCCATCCAAAAATTCACTTGGCCTATAGCTAGGAGCATAGAAAAACTGAAACAGCAACATCCAATGTCACACAGATATTAATCCTTGAACAAAACCGAAAAACGAAAGTAACACTCCAATACTGTTCCACAAAATCTAGAAACATTCAACAGAAATGCAAATGTCCAAATCAGTAAATTAAACTAGACAGCATACCAGCTTGATGATGAAATTATTATGATATTTCACCTCAGCATCGCCTTCCTGCGAAACCTGCAACATATTCAACTAACCAGATGCGGAAAATGATAAACTAAAAACAGATATACAGAAAACTTGTAAAACTTATATGCCAGACTATTAATAATTCTAATGCTATCACATAATCAAATGATAAATAATTAAAACTTGATTTTATATATTCTTAATTATTTCAATTTTTTTAGAAATTATGTACCAAAAGCAGACATCCCAAAACACACGATTACTCATAAATCCACATTCCACAGTTATACGGTACATGGATACCTGTACGTGAAAATTTTGGAAACTAGAACTTTTAAGCAAAATAAATAACTAAAAGAAAGAAAAACTTACATGCTTGTGAAGATCAGTGAGACCAGCATTCAACACGCCTTTCTCTAAATCGTCCATCTGGACCTGTATTTCACCATAATCACTCTGAACTCCTGCTCGCCTCATGATTAGCCCCTCTCTTTTTCATCATTTTTCATTATACCAAAAAAAAATATGGGTTAAAAAATAAATTTATTACCCTTAATACCCAAAAAATAAAAATAATAATGATAACAAAATCCAGCAGTACTATTGCATTTCTAACGAAAATAAAAACAAAAAAAAAAAATCCAGTGGACAATTTCTAACATTTTAGCCTAATAACTAAGTTATTGTCATTAATAAAAAAGGATCAACAATTTCTTTTATTTATAATGTATGGGATTTTTAATACGGAGAAAGAAAATACCTGGCTCTGTACAGAGTGCCACCGCAGAAATCACAGCCGTCGGCTTGGTCGGAGTTGGAAGCCGCCATCGCAGCAATGAATGAGAGGTAAAATTGCAGGAAACTAAGCAGAACGATGAAAGCGTGGAGGAGAAGAAAACAATTCCAGAGCACCGAAGGAAGTTAAGCAAGGGGATGGAGTGAGCTGAGGCGAGAGGTTTTATAACGGGAGAGTAAACAATCAGGTAGAACAGGTCTACGAGTTGTCTGTATATCGGCTGAAATGAGCCTCATCATTTACCACTACATTTTTTTTTTTTTTTTTTTTTTTTGGGTGCGTTTATAGGATAAGTATTTTTAGGGATGGTTGGAAGGGTTGGAGGAATTTTTTTTTTTCACATTTTTTTCTTCCTTTTGGATAGGCATAAGCAGAAGGAAGTTTAAGAGATTGTAGCTTCTAAACAAACATGTAATGTAACATATGGTAAAAGTAAATTAAATTTATAAAATTTGTAGTCAAAGTAGGAAAGAAACGCAGTTTTGGTTCTAAATGTTTCGGAGGGTAACTAAAAAAGACAATTAATGAAAATTTGATAACAGTTTAAGCCTAAATCAAATTGACATTAGTCAAAAGTTTTGATTTTGTATCTTTTACTCCTGATGTCTGGAGTTTAAATATTTATGATCCCTTAGGTTTCAAATAGTTATAATTATTGTAACAAAATAGTTGTAATTAGAGTTTTAAAATGAGATGAGATGCGAATAGAATTAAATATATATATATATATATATATATATATATATATATATATGAGAAGCTTACAAAAGAAAAATCCTAAGCCAATATGTGGAAATGACAATTAAGCTTTATTTTGATTGCATATTAAACCTATAAGATAAAAACTCAAGATAATGTTTCTAACTGATAAAGTAGCTGCCATACTAGTGATACTAAAATAAAATTTTCAAACAATTCTACAAAAATCAATTTCATTTGAAATGAATAAGTTGTTAAAATACAAACAAAAAAAATTGTTAGATGATCAACCTTGTTGCAATTCAAAATATTTAATAGATAATCAACTTTATAAGTTACATATCGTATGTATTGCTTACATTTATGAAGATGATTAAGTATATATTTAATTACCATAACAACTAAAGATATGCCAACAAACACAAAATCAATTAACTATTCATAGTGTAAAATAACAAACACCAAAATTGAGAGAATGAAATAAATAAACAAAATAATTGATCCCAAGTATGCGAAGAAGAAGAAACATATAAGAATATAGTGCCATTAAAAATGAAAAAGAAAGAAGAGAAGAACTAATTATCTTTTCCATATTTTGGTTTAAGCTAACAATAATAACTATACACTTTTCTTTGCGACTTTTTCAGTTGTACAAATGATCAAGAAGAACCCTGACAGCATAGATATCTGCAATTTTTGTAATTTAATAAAGGTATCTTCTCTAAAAAGAAAAAATTTATTTGAAAAATAAAATTTCACAAAATCTTGCAAATTTATATCATCACGTTTAAAATGATTTATTGTGTTATGTTAATACTATTTTTGTTTACTAAGAATATAATTTAAAAATCACGAATACAAGTATGCAACTTTTATGTTTATCTGTTTTAGGAATACAAGCTTGTATTTTTGGTAAATTAGATTCAACAATAAACGATATCTATGTGAATATAATATTTTCATATGGTTCTACAAATTTTACAAATATATAGTACATAAATCATTGAGGATTTTGAAAATTTTAATCTTGATAATTAAGTTAATAATTTTTTGGAGTAAATTCAATTAACCTCAATGTTAAATTCAATTATATTATGTGTTTGCATTATATATGCAAAAAGTTTATCTAGAAGCTTTAGCTATATAGTAATGTAAGAATTTTTTTTTTGTTTAATTTCACAAGCTAGAGAGGGAGTAGAGCACCAATATCATCACTTTTTGATTTATTATTTTTCCTGGCACACATCTAACTCTCTATGCTTATCCTAAAATCCTAATTACAAATATTTAAATTATAAATATTTGAGGACTATACTGATTCAAACTCCAAATAGTGGGGACGAAAAAATGCAAAGCAAAACTTTTGACTAACACCAATTTGATATTTAACCATTGTTGATTTTTCGTTAATTGCCCCTTTTTGGCTAAAATTGAAAGATTAGGAGCCAAATTTATTTTCATTGCAACTCTGTGGACTATTTTGGCCACTTTCCCCTGTAGATTAGCAAGAATGATCTTGAAAGTTCTATGGTCTTGCTAAGCAATAGCATACTAATATTTCTTTGTAAATTATGTACAAGATCCTTTGACATTTGAATATTCCATTATTCTTAATAACAATTGATGAATACATTGATTTCTTTCTCCTAAAACATTTTTTTTTTTTGACAATTCGGGGAAAGGGGGAAGGGAAACCCAACCTACTCAACCCAACCTACTCAACCCAAACTGAAAGCCATGGCTTTTGGAGTGGGTTTGTGGGGTAAAGTTTAGGTTCTCTCCCATTCTGGCTTTCAGTTTGGGTTGAGTAGGTTGGGTTTCCCTTCCCCCTTTCCCCGAATTGTCAAAAAAACAAAACGTCCCACATCGGTACTAGTTGCTTGTTAGGGTTAGTACTTAAGCTCCTGTGGCCCCTCTAAAAGTTACCATGGCTTTTGGAGTGGATTTGTGGGGTAAAGTTTAGGTTCTCTCCCATTCTCCTAAAACATTTAATACATAAAAACTGCTAAAAACTTAAAGAATATACAGTTATGACTAATGGCTACTCCTTACTTCATGCATAGCTTAATATATAATTTTTAATGAACGTACCTTATCTAGGTTAAACCATCATTTTATCTATTTACAATTCAATTTCTCGACTTATTTCTAAACAATAATTACATTAGTTTGTTCCACTTTCATAGGATGCAAGTTCTATAGCTCTTATTGAGTAAAATGAAAGAAATCATTACTGGCAAACAGTAGTTAAGGTGAACAATTTATCTGAGACAGGCACCAAATTGTGAGACTTGAGAAACAACATACATCTGAACTGTCAATATGGCAACAGTGTACAATTCAATTCTTTACCAAGAATGAAAATTAGGCCACATTATGGCAGAGAGATCACATTCAAGGAACTTCATATACTGGTTCATTGCATTTGTACAACAATAATTGACCTCAATTAGTACAAAAATTATCACAAAAAATCCACAAACAAAATCACTTTATTATCTTCTATAAGGCTTCCACATATCAACATAAAACTTGAGAGGCCTTGGAACAGCCTTTTTCCAATCCTTCAAATTAGGCAATAGACCTGTAAGAGCAACTGAGCTATCATCCTTCCTATTCCCAAGATTCAACACAGAAACCTCATCTGGAAAAGCCTTATGCATTGCCTCCAAAGTCTCTTCCATTATCAACTTCCCATCTTTCCTAATATCCTCTGGCTCAACACAGCTCCCACCAACATTCACCATTATTCTCCCACCTTCCCTCAAACTTCCCTTCAACTTCTCCCATGTTTGTGGATCTTGAAGTTCAGGTATCAAACAACCTTTACCATACAAATCAACTAAAATACCGGAGAACCCATCTCTCACATCAGCATTCAAAGCATTGCCAATATAAATAAACAGCCTATGTTGATACTCTTTTTCAATCTTTTCAAGCCCAAAATATTGCCTCCCAACTGAAATAACTGAAGGGTCCAGCTCCCAACCTTGTATAACAACCTGTGGGTACATTTCCAAGATTATCCTAGCTGCTGACCCTGCCCCAAACCCAAGTATTCCCAAGGGTCCGTCGGGAGGAATAATTGGTGGGATTGTGGCAAAAACGTCAAAATAGGCATTGGTTAAAGATTTGAAAAGATAAGATATGCTGTGGATATTGCCAGGTGCATCGAGTAAAAGCAGTCTGGACCCCGCTAGTGAATGGTCTGCTTTTCTTGAAACTTCAAGAACTCTGATGTAGTTGTGTCTTGACTTGAATTTCACCAGTGTATTCACATGTTCGATTGGGATTCCATCATCATCTTCATAAGATGAATTATCATCAATTTGATGCCTGGTAGTCTTGGTTTGGGGATTGGTGAGATGGGATTTTTGGGATTTGGTGGGGTGTGAAAATTTGAGGTGGGTTTTGAGCAGGGGAGGTTGGAGGGAGGGGTTTTTGATGATTGAAGTGGGGAATTGGAAGGAGGTAAAGGCTGGAGAAATTGCTGTTAATATCATGGCGGGGGCGGCGGCAATTATTAGCCACCGGATGAAAGCTTTCTCTGTTTCGGCTGCTCTCTCATTCTTTAAAATGCTGCCCCTGAATCATCAGCAATTTAGTGGATCTGTGGATTATAAGGTGCCGATGATAATACGACGTAGTACAGCTGATAGTAATAAGAAACATTCTACTGCTCCCGCAGCTTTTTTTTTTTTTTTTTCAGTCTTTCTACAGTAAATTAGTGGTAAATGAATTTTTTTCCCCTTGAGAGTAATTGTTGATTGATAGGTTTTTTTACATTTTTATCTTTTACCATCTTTTATTGGATGATATTGATTTTTACTAGAAATATAGAATTGTCAATTTCATAGCAAAAAAAAAAAAGTGTCAAATTGTTCAGGTTCTAACACCAAATCAGTTATCTAATGTGTTACCCTACAGGTCATTTAGCAAGCCTTTTTCCCCAATTCAATAAATAAATGACAAGATTAGTGATTCCACTTTCTTCCTCACTGGGAGTTCAATACGATATTTTAGCAAGGGATTAGTCAAATGGACCTGCTTATTTGCTGACTTAAGAATGCAATTAATGTCGAAATCTAGCTAATTAGAAATTGGCTTTGTTTACATTGGTCCTATCGGCGTGACAC
Source organism: Mitragyna speciosa (assembly GCA_024721245.1). Lineage (NCBI taxonomy): Eukaryota > Viridiplantae > Streptophyta > Magnoliopsida > Gentianales > Rubiaceae > Mitragyna > Mitragyna speciosa. Next base: position 8,751,482 of record CM045566.1, on the reverse strand, counting down.
GTCATTTTGCCGAATTCATGACTTTTAAATCCATAAAAAAAACTAGTGAAACGATAAAAAAATATCAAACAATTAATGGAAATTTGAATGTGGATTCAAAATGTATTCCTCAAGCTATGCGAACTGCAAAGAAATTCAACAAGGTAACAAGGGGAAAAAATGAACAATAACGGCTGAAGTGGTTCGATTCTATCTGTTTTGCCAACCTGATTTGCCAGTTTACAACTTCAAAGTAATCCTCAAAAGAACCTAAAGTCAATTAATGTGTAATCCTTCAACAGAACCTAAGTCATGAAGATTGATATGTAATCCTTCAACAGAAACTAAATCATCAAGATTGGTGATAAATCCTTCAACAGAAACTAAATCATCAAGATTAGTGATATCATCCAGATTGATGTACAAATCATCCTCTTGAGCCTATTGGCCAATATCCGATTCTCCATCAGTGTTTCCATCTCCACCGGAGGAACAGCCCGAAACAGCCACATTCAAATCAAAGCGGTTAATGCTGCTACTGCCAGAAACCTCTGCTCCAGTTGGACTTTCTTGATCAAATCTTGATTTTTCCTTGCTCAAATTGTCCAATTCGCGAGCAGTTTCACAACGGGATTCCGTCTCCTGATCTTCAGATACTGAAATCAACGATCTCTCAGCCATCGCATTCCCCTCATTGATCACTAAACTGCTATTACTGCACCCCCTGCTGCAAACCCTTTTCCCAACTGGCAATTCTTGATCAGAAGACGCTTCTCTGTCTCCCAACTTGACCAATTCATGACTCATTCCAAGATAGTCTTCAGTTTCTTGAACTTTTGAACTCCCAATACTTACAGAATAAGTCCGCTTGATACGACAAATTACATAGTCATTCTTCTTCTCAAGTCCTTTCAATGAGACCCCAGATAGATCATATTCATACATGTTCCAATCCCCCTCGATTTCCGTTCCTTTCCCTTCCAATTTCAACGTCCTCTTGGAACCCATAATTTGGCCTTTATAGTTCAGGATATGATTACCCCCGGTGGTATTTTTCCAAGTCCTAGAATCAACTCTTCTCAGATTCCTGTTACTCCGATTCTTCACTAACTTGGTAACCACATAAAGAACTTTATCTACATTAATATTTCTAGCAGCAGCATCAACTTTGGTAGTAATCTGCCATGGGTCATCATCCGTGAAAAGCTTCCACGGTGCAGAATCCTGGGGGTAGAGATCTTTCTCAATCACCACAGCTTCCCATGCCGGAAATGGAACCCCCTGGGCCTTCAACTTTAGGTATAATAGCAAATCTTGCTCAGAGGGATCGAACTTAAACCCTGGTGGCAAAGGAGACTCCATCTTTACTTTTCTTTAGTTTATCTGTCGCTCTTGATCTCTTGGTTATTTTTCTCTCTGTCGTAAGCTTAGATGAATTTCATTTGCATAAAAGAGCGCCTTTTTGGTTTCGTTAACTAGAGCCCGTTATTTATAGAAAATCAGGAAACACGGGGCTTTGCAGAAATTCTAATGGGGCTGGCAAACAAAGTCCATTGACGTTGGCCTACCCAAGACAACTCGCAATTTGGATAAGTTGAGGCCAGTGTTTTGCCATAATCCACTTGGTCTTGGTTGAAATTGTCCATGGACTAATTTGCTTGGTTGTTCATAATCCATGGTTACTCAACGGTGCTCTTATTTGGGCTGTCCACGATGTCCAAGGCGTCCAACTTAATAAATAAAATTTGAAAAAAAAAAAAGCACAGTAAATAGAGTTGATAATTTGGTTTTTCATCTTGCAAATTTAGTATGAATACATCAACTCAAGTATACCCACAATAAATACGAAATAGTAATTTGGTTTTCACACACATACACACACACACATAGCATGAACACCAATGTTTTAGCATTTGATGTATTTTCTAAGTCATACTCACATTGAAAAGGCTATTAATGAAAACATAAAAAGTTAGAGTAATCAAATCCTAATCAAACTCAACATTCCTTTAAAAATGGTGTGAACTATTTTGAATTACAACTTAAATTGGATAGTTATATAAATTAAATTTTGTTGTCTATAGAAATTCCAAAAACCCAAAGAAAAAGTCAGTTACCAAAGAAAAAAAATAAATAAGCAAAACACTGAATGAGAATTCACATTTTCAAATATCTTGCAATAAGAGTTTATTTTAAATTCTAATTCATATAGTTATTCAATTCTTAAAAATATTTAATGTATTTCCTAAAATAGCCTTATTCTTATGCTTTAATTACACAGAGAATAAACGTTGATAAAATCATAAGAGTTAGATTAATAATGTCCTACTTAATCTCAAAATTCCTTCAAAAGTCTTTTAATCCTTTTATACTAAAAATTAGATTATATTAAAATTAATGAAAAATACAAAAAATGCACGAGTAAGATAGAAAGAAATAAAGTTCCTTCTCACGAATAAATTTGAAAAGAAATTTTCAACGCAGAACTTGAAAACTACCTACTTTGCTTCGTTTTTAACATCAATTATTATAATAATGAAATTTTTTTGGTCTCAGAAAATATTATAGTTGCATATGGTAACAACTATACCGTGGCAAATTCCGAATTTTTAAAAATTATAGAAATAGGAACCGACCAAGTATGGGGTAGTTAAAATTTATAAACATTTCCCCTTTTCATTTTATTGTGAAATCATTTTTATGTTTATCTCAATTATAACCTATGTATAGATGACTAAATTTGATCCATTTTTATCTATATATATAAGACCAAATGACCTTAAGTTTTCTGAGCAATCTATCAAGCATAAGTCCTAAAATAAATCGCAGCCCACTCGTAAAAATAAATAAATAATAAAAATATTAATTATGGTCCAGAGATTAAAAGGTTAGTTTAGTTGCCAATATGACGTGCTTATATCTGTTGGACTCACAGTTCCATCATCTTCAACATTTTCCTGTTTTAGTAATTAAGGTAAATACTGAATAGTTGCAGCTCTTCAAATGAGGCTTTATCAAAGGGCAAAAACCAAACCGGTTGCCATTTCTTATTTAGAGTATCTCATCCTTGTTTCCCTAACTAAATGAAATTAATTCACATCTCACCTAATTAGGGGCATCTATTGAAAATAGAAAAAAAAATTGAGCGCATTTGAGATACATGTTCACAATAAATTAGTAGTAAATGATTTTTTTCTTGAGACTAATTGTTGATTGCTAGGTTGTTTTATGTTTTTATCTTTTACCATCTTTTATTGGATGACATTAATTTTTATTAGAAATATAGAATTGCCAATTTTATAGAATAAAAAAAGTGTCAAATGGTTCAAGTTCTGACACCAAATCAGTTATCTAATGTGTTATTCTATAGGGCATTAGCAAGCCTCTTTCTCCAATTTAAAACTCATTCAACAAATATATGCCAAGATTAGTGATTCCACTTTTTTCCTCACTAAGAGTTAAATACAATATTTTAGCAAGGGATTAGTCAAAGGAACCTGCTTAGTTGCACACTTAAGAATGCAATTGAAGTCCAAATCTAGCTAATTAGGAATTGGCTTTGGTTACATTAGACCTATCGGCTTGACGAACCATTTTGCCGTATTCATGACTTTTAAACGATGAGAAAATATCAAACAATTAATGAAAATTTGAATCTGGATTCAATTATATTTCTGAAGCTATGTAAACTACAGAGAAATTCAACAAGATATTAAGGGGAAAAAAATGAAAAACTGAAACAGTAACAGCTGAAGTGGTCCGATTCTATCTGATTCGCCCAGCCGATTTACCAGTTTACAAGCTTCAAACTAATCCTCAAAAGAACCTAAATCAACAAGATTAATGACTAATCCTTCAACAGAACCTACGTCATGAAGGTTGATGTTTAATCCTTCAACAGAAACTGAATCATCAAGATTGCTGATATCATCCAGATTGATGTACATATCATCCTCTTGAGCCTATTGTCCAATATCCGATTCTCCAGCAGTGTTTCCATTTCCACCGGAGGAACAGCAAGAATCTGCCACGTTCACCTCAGAGCAGTTAATGCTGCTGCTACTGACGGAAGCCTCTGTTCCAATTGGACTTTCTTGATCGAATCTTGATTTTTCCTTGCTCAAATTGTCCAATTTGCGAGCAGTTTCATAACAGCATTTCCTCTCCTTATTGATCACTAAACTGCTATTATTGCACACCCTGCTGCTACAAGTACAAACCCTTTTCCTAACTCGGAATTCTTGATCCGAAGACGCTTCTCTGTCTCCCAGCTTTCCCAATTCATCGTTCATTCCCAGATGTTCTCCATTTTCTTGAACTTCTGAACTCTCAATACTTTCAGAATAAGTCCACTTGATACGACAAATTACATAGTCATTCTTCTTCTCAAGTCCTAGCAATGAGTCCCCAGATAGATCGTATTCATACATGATCCATTTCCCCGCGATTTCCGTTTCCTTCCCTCTCAATTTCAGTATCCTCTTGAAACCCATTGTCTGGCCTTCATAGTTCGGGATATCTTTATTCCCAGTGGCAGTCCAGGTCCAAGAACCAACACTTCTCACAGAATGCTTATCCCCAATCCTCATTAACTTGGTAACCACATAAAGAACTTTTTCTACATTAATCTTTCCGGCAGCAGCATCAACTTTGTTAGTAATTTGCCATGGTTCATCGTCCGTGAAAAGAATCCACGGTGCAGAATCCTGGGAGTAGAGATCTTTCTCATTCACCACATCTTCCCATGCCAAAAATGGAACCCCCTGGGCCTTCAACTTTAGGTATAATAGCAAATCTTGATCAGAGGGATCGAACTTAAACCCTGCTGGCAAAGGAGATTCCATCTTTGCTTTTCTTAGTTTCTCTCTCATTCTTGATTTCTTGGTCATTTTTCTCTCTGGCGTAATCTTAGAAGTGTTTCATTCGCATAAAAGAGCGCCACTTTTTGGTTCCGTTAAATAAAGCCCGTTATTTATAGAAAATCAAGAAACACCGGGCTTTGTTGAAATTCAGATAGGGCTGGCAAGCAAAGTCCATTTACCACGGCCTACCCAAGACCACAGGCAATTCTCACTGGCCCACATAATTTGCCCATTGGTCCACTTGGGCTTGTTTGAAATTGTCCATGAACTAATTAGGTCGGTAACGGATAATCCATGGTTAAACAACAGGTGCTCTTACTTGGGCTGTCCAATGTTGCCCAACTTAATAAAATAAATTTGGGAAAAGAAATCGCAAAGGAAATACGAGTTCATAGCTTCGTTTTCATCATGCAAATTTAGTATAAATACATTACCCAAGTGTGCTCGCAAAAAATACGAAATAGTAATTTGCCTTGTCACCTTGCACACCCCCCAACACACACATATATAAAATTTGCAAATTTAGTATAAATACATTACCCAAGTGCTGAAATGTGTATATGTATTTAATTTGTATGTCATTTGCTCGTGTAATTCATTGTAGGTTTCTTTGACATTTTTTGCTCGTTTGGCCTACGTGACATAATTTTGGTAGAATAGAATTTCTAGATCTCGTACATCGTAGACAGTTTTTGTGCATCTTTACTTGCTTTAGAAGAATTCGAGCTTTAGTATACTTCACTAGACATTCTAATTACCTATTTATGCAAATTCATCTTGGTACCTTACTTTGTTATTGTTGTACAGTGTCTCTTCATATATGTGCACGTTGATATAGTTTTGATACATTCGTACCTCAGAATGTCCATTTCATGTAACTCTTTTTGTTTCTGTTCTCTCATTCTTTATTAGCAATTTCTTGGACCTAATAATACCGCGTGCTGTTGCTGATGGTTTTAAGGATTTTCCTGATTGCTAATGTGACTTTTCAGTTTATATCCATTACCAGGAAATTCTACAATGCATTAATATAATGTGCGATAAAGTGGATGTATAATTTTTTAATCTAATAATCATGCTATCACCATTAGCACCTTATTGTTACTTATTGGTGCAATAAGAAAATAAATGTCAAACAATAATGATGACATATTTGATAAAGAGTAACTTTAATGCACATGCATGAAAATTTCATCAATGCACTTGAAAATTTCTCATCCATTATTATAGGAGAAGGATAAGAACCGATGAGAATATCTTGTACAATGTATAAAACATTATAAAAAAGAATATATAATCTGTGTGGAATCTACACTATCTTTTAACTTAGGTGTCGTTTGGTAAAGTTGAAATCTGAAATCTGAAATCTGAAATTTAACTTAGGTGTCGTTTGGTAAAGCTGAAATCTGAAATCTGAAATTTAAATACTGAAAGTATTAAGTTGCTGAATTTATAAAGTTTTAGTTGTTTGATAATCAACTGAAGATGTGCACTGAATTTAAATATCTCACTTTATAAATATAATTATTTTATTTTAAAATTTTAAAATAATTTATTAATAATGTGTATGAGAAAGAGAGATATCATTTGGAGAGATACAGGATAAGTGTATTTGTGGGAAAATGTGTGTGAGAGAGAAAATATGTGTATGCAAAAATGCATGCATGAAAGTGTGTATAAGTATGTGGGGGAAGAAAAATTAAAATATGTGCGAGGTATATGGGAGATAGTAAAAGTATATGTTGAAGTATGTGCGTGTGTGTGGAAGTATATGTGCAGGAAAGTATATAGTGTGTGCAAGAGAAACTGTGTGGGGGAAGAGAGAGAGAGAGAGAGAGAGAATACGTGTATGTTTGTGAAAGTGTGTGTGTGTGAGAGTATGTGTGTGCATGTGTGCGTGAGTGTGTGTGAGTGTGTGAGAGAGAGGGAGAGATATTGCACATGTGAGAAAATATGTGTGTATATGTGTGTGCACGGGTGAGTATGTGAGAGTGAATGTGTATATAAGGGAGAAAGAGAGAGTATCCAAATACAGCAAATCAAGTGAAAATTTTTCACTTAAAATTTTGTGCACAAATAAAATAAGTGCTTAAAATATGAAATGATAAAGGAATTTTGTTATCAAAAGGTATTGAATTCAAAAAGCTCTTAATCCATTAATTTTCTGCATTAAGTTGAGTTATCAAACACCGGCTCAATCTTTTTTCGAACAATCGTTCCTCGTTATAATCTAATAGTTGGCACATCGGATCCCCTACATTGTTTAATGTTCTACATCTATAACCCATCTTAAAGTATATGTAAATAGTGTTTCATAAAAAGAAGTCATTCTATTTAAAGAAAGGAAGTTTTCTAAGCATCAAATGTAAGTAGAGAATGAATAAAAGGTCAAGCGGTTAGAGCTCATTGACTCCACTCCAAAGGTCGAAGGTTTGAATCTCACTAATAGCATTTCACTTTCCCTCTTGTAATAATATAAGTTGATCTAAAAAAAAAAATCAAATGTAAGTAGAGGTATAAATCTTGTTCCATGGGTTTAAAAGAAAAATCACAGTCGATGGAATAAGGGTTAGTTTAATTGGTATGATCATGTGCTTATTGCACCTCAACTCGCAGGTTTCATCATCATCAACTTCTTCCCTGTTTCATTAAACAAGAAATTATTTGTAGCTCCGCGATGAGGCTTTATCAAATAGTAGCAATAACCAAACAGGGTGCAACTTCTTGTAAAGAATATCTTGGGTCCTTATTCTAAATCTCCCTAAATGAGAATCTAAATGAAATTAATTCAATCTCACCGTACGTAGGGCTTAGAGAAAAGAAGCAATTAAGCGTATTTGAGATATATTTTTACAAAAATTAACAGTAGAAGTAAATGTTGACAGCTAGGTTGTTTGAAGTTTTTATCTTCTATAATATTTTATTGGATGATATTAATTTTTACCAGAAGGATAGAATTGCCATTTTTTGAAAGAAAAAAAAAAAGTGTAAAGTGGTTCAAGTTTTAACACCAACCAGTTATCTAATGTACAACTCTAGAAGGCATTAACACGTCTCTTTCTCCAATTTTTTACTCGGTTCAACCAGCATATGCCAGGATTAGTAGTTCTACTTTCTTCCTTAATGGGATTTCAATATATGATATTTTAGCAAGAGATTAGTCAAAGGAAAATGCTTAGTTGCTTAAGAATGCAATTAAAGCCGAAATCTAGCTGATTAGAAATTGGCTTAAAATATATTGATCCTTTCGGCTTGACCAACTATTCAGCCGAATCCATAACTTTAAAAACCATAAATAAACTAGTAAAAAAAATGAGAAAGCATCAAAAGATTAATGGTAATTCGAATTGGATTCAAAATATATATCTCAAGAGCTGCAAGTGCCATACAAAAATTAGGATGTAAATTACAAAGAAATTCAATAAGATGAAATCCTAAATTACAAAGAAATTCAATGAGACGAGATTTAACAGGAAAAACAATGAAAAAACTAAAACCAAAATGGCTAAATTGGGTTCAATTCCGTGTGATATTTGCCCTGCCGATTCTGAAGTTCGTAGCTTCAAAATAATCCTTCAAAAGAACCTAAATTATCAAGGTTGATGATATCATCCAGATTGATGTTCAGATCATCTCTTGAACCAGTTGCATAATATCCAATTCTCCATCAATATTTCCAATTCCACGGCAAAAACATCCTGAGTCAACCACATTCACCTCATGGCAGTTAACGCTGCTACTGCGAGAAAACTCTGTTCCAATTGAAGTTTCTTGATCAAATCTTGATTTCTCCTGGCTCAAATTTTCCAATTGGAAAGTAGTTTCATAGCGGGAATTCCTTTCTGAAACTTCGGTTACCGAAATCAACGATCTTTCTGCCATCACATTCCCCTCATTGATCACCAAACTGCCATTATTGCTTCCCCTGCTACAAACCCTTTTTCCAACTGGGAATTCTTGATCAGATACTGCTTTTCGCTTTCCCAACTTTCCCAGTTCACAAGTCATTCCAAAATGGTCTCCAGTTTCTTTAATTTCTTGAACTTCTGGACTCTTCATGCTTTCAGAATGATCCCACTTGATACGACAAATTACATAATCATTCTTGTCCTCAAGTTCTAGCAGTGAATCCCTAGATAGATGATATTCATGCATTATCCAATTCCCCACGATCTCCATTCCTTTCCCTCTCAAATTGAACGTCTTTTTGAACCCCATAATCTGGCCTTTGTTGTTCAATATATTGGTCTTCCCAGTGGCACCATCCCAGGTCCAAGAACCAACACTTCTCACAATTCTCCTATCCCCAATCTTCATTAACTTAGTAACCACATAAAGAACTCTTTCTACGTTAATCTTTCCAGAAGAGGCATCCACTTTTGTAGTAACCTGCCATGGGTCATCATCCGTGAAAAGCACCCATGGTACAGCTTCCCGGGAGTAGAGATCTTTCTCAATTACCACATCATTCCATGGCAGGAAAGCAACCCCCTTAGCCTTCATCTTTAGGTATAACAGCAATTGTTGATCAGAGGGATTGAACTGAAACCCTGGTGGCATTCGAAACTTCATCTTTGCTTTTCTTGATTAATCTCTCTATTTCTTGATTTCTTGTTTTTTTTCTCTCTCTTTCTGGCGTAAGCTTAGTTGAGTTTGATTCGCATAAAAGAGCTCCCCTTTTAGTTCCGTTGAATAAAGCCACTATTTATAGAAATAAGAGAGTTGGCGGGGCGTCTGAGAGCTTGGTAAAAGGAAATGATCCAGACAAACATAATTCCGGGCTTGCTGAATATCAACTCTGGACTTGCAAACAAAGCCCATGCCCATGGCCTACCCAAGACCACCTGCAATTTAAGCAGCTTGAGCCCAGATAATTTTGGCCCATGGTCTAATTTGATGGGTTATGGATAACTAATGGTTAATCAATAGGTTCTCTTACTGGGGCTATCATCCAATGGTGCCCAACTTAAAAACATATATATATATTTGGAAAAATAATCGCATTCATGATACGGCTCACGTGTATATACAGTATATACGGTGTGATAATTTAGAAAAAGACGCATAAAGGTAAAATTTATCATTTTTATCCCTATAGTTAAAGTTTGAATTTGACAAAATTACAAAAAGAGGTACACACTAAATGATTCCTAAAAATTACTAAAAACTAAAAGAATGGTTAAAAACACAAAAAATAAATTTAAAATTTAAAATCCATGAAAACGACAACTGAGATCAAAATTGCCTTTTTTTTTCCATGATAATTGCAATTCAAAATATTATGCCCAAAATTTCATAATTGACTCCATGAAATTACAAAAAAAAAAACCCATTGAATGGTAAAATTTAAATATTCAATCAAATTTTATGTATACTTATCGTACATCGTGTGGGTGTGTGTGTGTGCATGGAATTTAGCAAACATCAAATGTTACAGTTGCACCATTTTTTTAGCATTTAAAGGTTAGGTTATCCTGGTCCTTTAACTGTCCCAAACAATCGTTCCTCGTCCTTAATGTGATATGATAGATCAACATGTGGCATTCCATAAATTGTTTATTGCTATTAGGGCTATTCAAAAAAATAAAAATAAAAGACCGAAATATTAAAAAATCCGAAAAACCAATCCGTTCTCAAACGTAAAAGAAGAGTAACTAAACCGGTTATTGACATTGGGTCAGATAGTGAGTTGGTTTGTAAATGTACCGAGTCAGGTTGCTATTCACATTTTAGTGAACTAGGGGTAACTGACTTAGTCCACAGTGAGGGATAATTTTTATCATTTGACTTGTTAGGGCAACCCTTAATATCCTTACCCTTTACATTTCATACAATCACACTCTCTCACATTTTGGTTGCTTTGGAAATTAAGGCTTGAGAAGTAATTTTATTTCAAAATCATTGGATGCTAGCATTATTAGTGATTTAATAATATTTTATTAGTGATTTAACAATGTATTACAATTTTTATTGTTTTATTTTTATCTTAAAAAACATTTGTTAATTATGATGGACCAGGTAAGGTACCTGGTCCATCCGAACTTGTTTTGCGAGTAACCAGCAAGCCTGGAATCCACTACATGTAAACCGGTTCACGGATCGGAATTTCAGCGAACTGGTGGAACCGGTTCAATCAAAAAGTTTTGTTCATATACTAGGTACCGGTCCATGAATACCCTTAATTGTTATAGAACTTCGATCATCCCTCTATAATCCATCTTAAGATGTATTTATACGGTGTTTTTATAAACGGAGGCCATTGTAATTAAGGAATGAAGTTTTCTAAGCAATTCATCAACTGGTGATCCATGCCTTCAAAAAAAAAACCATGGGGTCCATGGAGTAAGGGCAAGTTTATTTGGTATGATCGTGTCCTTATTGCGCCTCGACTCCAGATTACTTGTAGCTCTGCAAATGAGGCTCAATCAAATACTAGCAAAAACCAAACGGGGTGCAAATTCTTGTTAAGAGTATCTTGCTTTTCTGAATCTTAGCAAATAAAAATCTAAATGAAATTGATTCAATCTCATAGTATGTGTGGGGGCGTCTATTGAAAATAGAAGCAATTAAGTGTGTTTGAGATATATTTTCACAAAAATTAGTAGTAATTTTTCTTTCTTGGGTAACATTAGAAGTAAACGTTGGTTGCTAGGTTGTTTTACGTTTTTATCTTGACCATCTTTTATTGGATGCTGTACTAATTTTTATCAGAATTGTGGAATTGCCAATTTTTGCAAAAAAGTGTGGAATGATTTAAGTTGCAATACCAAATAAGTTATCTAATGTATGACTAACTCTAGATGGCATTACCAAGCCTCTGTCTCCAATTTTTTACTCACTCCAACAAATATATGCCAGGATTAGTTACTTCACTTTCTTCCTCAACTAACATGATATTTTATCAAAGAACCACGCTTAGTAGCTTACTTAAAAACGTAATTGAAATCGAAATTTAGCATATTAATAACGGCTTTGGGCACATTGGCCCTATCGGCTTCACTGAGCCAAATTTAAAAAACCATAAATAAACTAAAGGTAATTCGAATCTGGTTTCAAGATATATTTCTCAAGGTATGTAAATTACAAAGAAACTCCGTAAGAAAAAATTTTATAGGGGAAAAAAAGAAAGGAGAAAACTGAAACTAATAAGGCTGAATTGGGTTCGGTTCTATCTGATTCGCCCAACAAACAACGTAATTAAAGTTGAAATTTAGCAAATTAATAACGGCTTTGGGTACATTGGTCCTATCGGCTTCACTGAGCCAAATTTAAAAAACCACAAATAAAGTGATAAAACAATGGTAGAACATTCAAACAAATAATGGCAATTCGAATATGGTTTCAAAATATATTTCTCAAGTTATGTAAATTACAAAGAAACTCCGTCAGATAAAATTTTATAGGGGGAAAAAAGAGAAAACTGAAACTAATACGGCTGAATTGGGTTCAGTTCTATCTGATAGCCCAGCAAATTCTCCAGTTTGTAACTTCAAAATAATCCTTCAAAAGAACCAAAATCATCAAGATGGATGATATCATCCAGATTGATGTACAAATCATCCTCTTGAACCAATTGCCCAATATCCAATTCTCCCTCAAAGTTTCCAATTCCACCGCAGGAAAAATCCGAATCAACCACATTCACCTCAGAGCGGTTTATGCTGCTGCTGCAAGAAATCCCTGTTCCAATTGAACTTTCTTGATCAAATCTTGACTTTTCGTTGCTCAAATTTTCCAATTCGCAAGTACTTTCATAACAGGATTCTCTCCCTTGATCTTCCGTTACTGAAATCAACGATCTTTCTGCCATCACATTCCCCTCATTGATCACCAAACTGCTATTATTGCTGCCCCTGCTGCAAACCCTTTTCCCAACTGGCAATTCTTGATCGGATACTGCCTTTCTCTTTCCCAGCTTCTCCGGTTCATCACTCGTTCCAAGATGATCTCCAGTTTCTTCGGTTTCTTGAAACTTCGAACTCTTAATACTTTCAGAATATTCCCACTTGATGCGACAAATAACATAATCGTTCTCCTTCTCAAGTTCTTGCAATGAAACCCCAGATAGATGATATTCATGCATGATCCAGTTCCCCACAATTTCCATTCCTTTCCCTCTCAAGTTCAACATCCTCTTGAACCCAATAATCTGGCCTTTATTGTCCGGGATATTGGTCTTCCCAGTGGCACCATCCCAGGTCCAAGAACCAACACTTCTCACGGTTCTCTTATTCCCAATCTTCACTAACTTAGTGACCACGTAAAGAACGCTTTCTACGTTAATCTTTCCTCCAGCGGCATCAACTTTTGTAGTAACCTGCCATGGGTCACCATCCGTGAAAAGCATCCACGGTACAGCATTCTGAGTAGAGATTCTTCTCAATTACCACATCTTTCCATGGCAGGAAAGCAATCCCCTTAGCCTTCATCTTTAGGTATAACAGCAATTCTTGATCAGAGGGATTGAACTGAAACCCTGGTGGCATTCGAAACTTCATCTTTACTTTTCTTGGTTAATCTTTCACTCTTGTTTTCTTGGTTATTTTCTCTCTGGCGTAAAGCTTAGTTGAGTTCTTTTGTCAGAAAGAAAAGGAGCTTATTATACTAGATTTTATAGATTTTATAGTCTTAACAGTCCCAGTGGGATTGAACAAAGGGCAAGTGATCCAAAGGATACGCTTGTAATGTGGTTTGTGTAGTATTTCAGTTTGTCCATAAATTATTTAAACATTATTTTACTCCAAAAAAAAAATAAGAAACATTAAATTTACCTGAGATTTTAGAGTTAGCCGTAGTCGAAAAAGTTCAGAAAACGATAATTTGCATCTTGTAATTATTGTATTCCGATCATAATACATTATTTTTCTATTTGTTGCACAAATTCTTCAAAAGTTTTGTAATAACGTGGTCTCTGTTTATATTGCGCTGTTTTAGAATATTATTAGCATAATAAATTTTAATAATTTTTGAGATATAATTTATGTAAAATAAAAAATTATTTTGGATTATAAATAAATGGTTGAAAAATGCATTTGGAGAATATTTCAACATAGTCTTCTGGAAAATAACTTTGACCAAACAAAGCCAAATCTTTAAGGTTAATTACATTTACCTTTCCTGTGGTTCGCCCAAATTATCAATTGAATCCTGTGGTTTGACCAAATTACATTCTAACCCTTTGACTTATCAAACGTTAACCTTGTCGTTAACACGTAACAGAAATGGTGAAATGACCATAACAACCTCAGTTTACGATACATTTACCTCCCATGAGATTTGTTAAAATTACAAAATGACCCCTGCAGTTTGGCCAAATTAATCCAATACTATAAAATAATTATATGATTATCAAAAACTCTCTATAATCATCTAAAAGATAAATAAGTAAAGATAACTAGGCGCAATCACTAAAAATGCTAAAGGAAAAAAGAAAAAATATTAATAAAATTTAGATAGAGAAATTGATATAGAGTAAGAAAGATTTATCGCATTTTGAATTAAGAAAAACCTTTATCATCAATTTAAAGTGGAGATTTTGTTTTAGTCTCTAAAATTCTTTCATGAAATTTTACTTTGATCTTTAACAATTATTGATTGTATTAATAAGTGATACTGGCACAAGATTAGAATTAGAATATATTTTATGAAATTTGTTAGAAATTTATTGTAGTTAACAAATAGAATTTGGTGACATGTTAATACACATAAAAATTGTTGTGCATGTCTAGTATTTATTAGTAATGGCTGGAATTATATTGCGAATAATACTATATGACTAAAATTTTTGTTACTTTGATTGTTGCCTATAAATATATAACTAAAATTTTTGTTACTTTGATTGTAGCTTGTAAGAAAAAGGATAAGTGATTATTGAGCTTATTGAAAATTTCACAAAAAATATTATTGACATTATTTATTTAAAATAAAGTCGTAGGGATTGTTTTGTAATTTGGTCAAACCTCAAATGTAAGTAATCAAATTGAAAAAGGGTATTTTTGGATTTTCAGACAAATATTTTGATGATGTAAGCATTTTCCGTGACAAATATGACGGTGAGGGTGCATTTGTTAAATATTTGTGATTTTAGCGGGTTCTTTGTTAAACATTTTTTATTCAAAGGGTTAGACCGTAATTTGATCAAATTATAGGATTTGTTTGGTAATTTGACCAAACCATAGGGGAGGCAGATGTAATTAACCCAATATTTAAATTGTCGCATTACTTTTTTCTTTGTAAGGTTGGTTGCTTTTTCAGAATCTTACAACAAAAAGCAGCTTGCATTTTTTTCTCATTCGTTCATTTCTGTTTCTATTGTTCATATATAGCTAAATTCCATTTTCTTTAGACTCAATCATATTTCTCTGTCATTCTCCCATTTCTGTTTCTATTGTTCATAAATAAACAAATTTCCATGTTGCTTAGACTTATATATATTATATGTGAGGACCTTTGAATTTCCACCGTCGGACACACTTCAAAATTTAATTTTTGGGATGTTATTGAAATGAAAAAAGAAAAATTTTACAAAAAAGTGCTATCAGAGCGAGATAATTTAAAATGTACTTTCAACTGAAAAAAAGTATTGAAGCGAAACTAAAATTTACAAGAAACCTCCATTGGTGATGCTCATGGATCAACTGAATGGAAATCTAGAAGCCAAGGGATCAACTAACCCTTTTTGGGGTTTGTTAAGATTTGACGAAATGGATATTTACCCTACGCCCAAAGCACATATCCAACAATAGATGGATTAATGGTTTCAACTAACCCCTCTCCATTTTTACTTTACCTGATTCTTGAGAAAATGACTACTTTGGAAGTTGATGATCATATTGATAATTGAGACACTCAAAAAATGGTACATTTTCGACTATGATATAGCATGAGATTTATCTGGAAAGCTTAAGCAGACCCACCAAACGGGCTCATCTGCCCGTTCATACTTTTAACACCTAGCACCAATTTTTACTGCATAGAGAACCTTTACACTTGATCACCCAACCTCCATCTGGTAATCCAGTCAAGGTAATCAACAATATAACAACACAAATCTGCCTAACTAGTTTCAAACTTTTGCTCCACAGGCACAGAAATTTGTGTGTTCTATGTAAGTCTATATTACCTACATTAGGAAGTTAAGTGAAATTATCCAACAACGAGAACATAAAGGATAAACAACAAATGGAGAATATAAGTTTACATCTTGAGCTCTCCTTCTCGTAATGCCGCAATGAATTCAACCAGCAAATGGTGCTCCCCAAGGAACAGTAATCGTACAAAATCGACAGATATCTTTTCAGCTAGCAACTGCATCAGCAATGGCCTCTTTCATGACTTAGTCCGAACTATCCCTGTGTCACAACAGTCTCTAGCTGAGTTGAAAGGACATTTCATTAAGATTATTAAAGCACAGAACTGTGTATTAGAAAACAATACTGACAAGGCATTGATGAGTACAGTAACTTTTGAATGGAAAAAATTTCACCATCTAAAGCCAACAAGGATTTTCTAAAAGAGATGACAACAAGAGGGAAGTTTCAATGAACTATCAATATAGAGGTGTTAGCAATTTTATCAGGCCTACTTTAGTCAAAACACTCTTTTTTTGAAAGTTAACTCGCTAAATCACAGAGAAGCAAATTTAGCCATCCAATTCACAGAACTTCGGCAGGTCTTGCCCCTCATCCCCAACAACGAAATAAGTTACAAGACCCAACTTTTTCTTCAGCTTTGGTTTTTTCCCCCCTCCCCCGGGCCCGGGGGGAGGGGCCCCAAGGGGGTATTGGAGTGGGAGGCGGGGAGGACAAAAAACTTTAACTGCCTACCTCATGTCAAAATCTGTTGGTGGTGTAACGTCACTATTTACACTACGGTGTCGCAGCATTTCATCTTCATCACTGTCTGATTCATCATTTTCACCATTCCAGATCCGAGGTTTTGGCCTCTGATCCATGTCTACCTCAGCCTATCCAGAAGTGCTCAACCATATCAGATAAAGTGGAAAGACAATTGAAATGATTTTATATAATACAATCCAGTAATGCAATCCAGGGATCTGCCAAGGCTACAAACCTTAACTGGCACTTCCATAATGGGAGGTGTCATTTGAAATTGTACGCTTGGAGCATGGGGCAACTTAGAAATCTGATCGAGCAGCATATTCCTATAAAAACAAAATTCACAGAGCCCAAACACAATAATGCAGGAATGAAGAGATTCGAGTCTTTACTCATCAAGTTACAAAATGAATGGGATATAAGATGTATGAGCATATAGAGCACAAGGCAGTGGCAGTTCAATAATAATGAATATGCTCAAAACAAGGAAGATAACCACTATAGCTAATTCATGAATGCAGTGAAACATCAACTGTAACAAAGACAACACAAAGGCCTACAACAGTTACAGATTTGAAATTTCAAAGGCTGAAGTTAGGCTATGAAAAATTCATGGAACAATTCAAGTCTAACTGTAGGATAATTAAAAAGTTAAGATAAGTGACATAACCAAACATTTCTTTTTTCTAAAAAACATAGTTCCATAATATTTCGCTCACAAGTGAAGGTGGATGATAATTGGCATGGATATCTCATGGGTGGATTTAATTGGCTTTTCAACATTTAGGTTTTTGCTCAGATCCAGGCATGACATGCTAAATAGTCAGGCAGAACTAAAATGGGTTTGGCCTGCTTTGGATCTGCTCAAATAACCTATTAGCCAATTCTTACACTTTCAATTTTGTTTTTCTTCTTCATTCTGCATCCTTGTACTCATCTATGTGCCAATGTACTTTAACAAAAAGACGGGGTCTACACAAATACCCAATAAGCATAGGCAAAGCCAGATAATGCATATTTACAAAAGTCTGCATGTACAATGTCTATGTGTGTGTGTTGGCGGAGGGAGGAAGGTAAACTAGTCGTTTGAGGGAGTGATGGATTATTGGATGGGGAGAGGGAATGGGGTTTGTCCTACACGGGCAGTGGTCAAAAAGATAGTTGTCCCGCGTTTTTGGGGTTTTGAAGGGGTCAAAAAGTGGACTGATGGTCATCAAAATCAGTCCAAAATCTCATGTTATATGAGGCATCACTCATTTATCACAAGCCAATATAAGCAACTAAAAAAATGGGGCTTCATAATTACTTCTACTCAAAGTGCATCCCTAATATGCATGTTTTTTCATTTGTGCTCATGGAAAGAAACTGCTAACGTGTTAATACAATCCTTATAAGAAACAGGTAACGATGTAACATAAAGCTACCTCAACAATTCCCATTCAATGTTAAGTCGTAACTTGTCTGCACTTAAAATTCTCACCCTACTCCCTACCTTGAATTTTTTTTTTTTTTTTGTCATGTCATTACCTTAATGTAATCTTGTCAATCTGCATCCTCATATCAAATGAGGCCTAACTTGCTTGTGTGATCTATATATATATAGTTTGATTACATATCTTTTATATTCACCATCATTGACATCAATATCTATATTCCTTTGATTCACACTAATTAGTAAAACTAATTTAGCGCCATAACCACACAGACGTCAACATATGTAGCATGTTTAATTAGAAAATATCATTAAATAAACCATGAATATTGAGTAGATATTAGATTGCAGCCTGCAAGTTAACCCATTTTTTTGCATGTTCAAATCTCAACCCCAACCACTAACTTCCCCAGTTTTGTTGTGTCAAATTATCACATCGCAAATCACCATCCCAAGCTCACTAGATCCATTTTAGGATGCTCCCAAAACTAACAATAACAACACCATGGTACTAATGCCTTTATACCTTATTAATACAATTTATACAGTCTTTCCAAGTATCAAGATTAATTTGTGTTTTTTCTCCTGAGCATATTTCTGATTTTGCACCCAATCCATTTTTCTCAGCAATATCTTGTAGAAGAAACAAGTACAAGATAGCCATTCAACCAGAATAGCAATCTTAACATGGAAGCACTGAAACAAGAATTAACAACAAAAAGGAATCACTAAAATATACCTGATTTTCTCCAAATCCTTGGGTGAATTTCGATTCTCCATGGGGTTTGGTTCCACATGAAGAGTATAATCCGGGCCAAAGTACTCATAATATTCGTTGTAAGGTAAATTATTTTCTGGTTCTACCCCAACTGCAACTGCTGTCTGGAATTATACAAACAAAGCCTCAGAGCACCATTAAACTTTAGAATGCCCTTTCTGGAAGTACTGAATATTCTAAAACACCATTATATAAGATGACAGATAAATGATAAAAAGGACGGAATTTAAGCAACCTGAATAGGATTTACAGGCCAAGGGAAAAGAAAAGCACACGCATTTTACATATGTATAATTAGAGAAAGAGAGACCTCATAGCACCAGCAGCGCGCCACATTCCGAATTGTATAACCTCCCCCACCCAACACCATTAAAGGAACATTGAAAGATCTAAGGAAACGTAGGCAATCAGCATGACCTTTAACAGACAAGTTGAAGCACCCCAACCTGTCACCAGCGAGTGAATCTGCCCCACATTGAAGAACAACTGCATTGGGCTGATAGACCTCCATAACCTTACTTATAATAGGACGAAACAAGTCACGGAAACTCTCATCATCCATTCCATCATTTAATGGGACATTAAGAGCATAGTTTTTCCCCTGCAAAACCCCAATATCTTTAATGTGCCCTGTACCCGGGAAAAAGTCACCAAATTTATGGAAAGACACCGTCATCACTCTGTCAGTGGTGTAAAATGCCTCCTCAACACCATCTCCATGGTGGATGTCAATATCAACATATAATACACGCTGCCCAAGTAAAGTAAATCAGAAAAAAGAACTTCTCCAAAGCTCAAAGCTAGAACCGGAAAAGAAAAGGGTAGAAGTAACTGGAAATGCATTCTTAATGCAGCATATAAAAGAATATGACAAAGAAGACTATGTAATAACAATCCAGAAGAATATCAGTAGGAGTTCAGGAATTTCTAATATATTTCATTCGTAATAGTTTGTGAAAAGTAGAGACTTTGGCTTTGATGACAATTGCTGATGAAGTCAATAACTGAGACGCTCCAAAAAAGTAAGCGACTCAGAATGTTTGTCATTTTAAGAAATAGAACTTCAGCTAACAGATCTAAATGTGAGCATTATAATATCTATGATCTTAGTGTTATTTCTAGGTAAAACAAACTACTAAGCAGACTGGAAATATTTGAGGACCGTGATATTCAAGCGCATGTAAGCTCCATCTTACAACACCATACTTCCTAGCTTTTTTTGCTACAGAAAAGTGTAATCTTGGAATTCAATATCAAACTTCAATGAATTATTCTGGATAACAAATTAAGTGTTGCATCCGCAATAAAAAGTTAGGTCAACACAATGCTTATGATACCAATACATCTACAAAGCTGCCTCAACAACAGAGGCAAGCTAAAAAGCAAAACTGAGGCCATAAAACTAGACCCAAGAAAATAAACCAAAAAAAAAAAAAAACTACAGATATTTTACATGTTCAATTATTAACTCAAAAAGAAGGGTAAAAAAACAAAAATAAACCAAAAAAAAAAAAAAACTAAAGATATTTTATAAGTTCAATTATCAACTCAATAAGAAGGGTAAAAACCAATATGTAATAAATAATCAGCTCTTAACAATGGAAATCTTATAAATTGGTATATTAAAAACTCAAATAACAGTTTGCCCACAAGCTCTTTATCCTAGAATTTAAGTGGACCAAGCATTTATATAATAATGACCTGCAGATTATTATCCAGAACTAAATGACTTGCAGATTATTATCCTGAACTAATTTGGACAAAGCATTTAGCACCAGTCATATGTTGTTTGAACTAAAGTGGGCAAAATTGAAAGATGATATGCAAAGGCAAAAGGCAATATCTTTTATGAGACTGAAACAACCCAGAAAGGAAACACTGCACTCGATAGCACGAAAGGAGTAATCAGATGTCTGAAGCTGCACATAAAACTATTCAGAGTTTAAACTGTATATAACTAGTGACTAGTGTAGAAGCTACTCTATCCATTCCCCCAAAAAAACAATATTTCCTACGAGGGACAGAGGAGATTGAAGAAGCGTTTGGGAGATATGGAAAAAGCTGAGGGGAAGATGGCTGAAGAGATGAGTATGTCTGAAATTTGAGCTTATTTTTCTTTTTGTTTTGAAGATAACTAGAAGGTAACTCCTTAGTGACTGTGAAAGTTGCCAGAGTTGAGAACAATCACAAGACCAACAGTGTAAAGTATTCATTTCAATTAAACCATTCCGATAGTGTTTAAACAAACAAAACATTTGGGTGTGTGTTTAAACAAACAACACATTTGGGTGTGTCGTTGCATCTGATACCCATTCCTGGGTTTGGAACCCATTAACCAAACACCCCTTTTGTTCGTTCATCATTTTTCAGTTGCAAACAAAGAGAATTAAATCTCATTACTCCTTAACCTTAATGATCCATGCCTCATAAACCAGTTTACAAATTGAATGAGACTTAAGTTTAATAATGAAGCTCGAACAACTATGCCATTTGGAAATCAAGAATGAAAGGAAAACATAACTTGGAAATCACTTATCCATTATTTGATCATTTATTAAAAACGAAATTGGGAGAAAAAAAAAATGGATACAAAGAGGAAGATCCTCAATATATGCACAACATATCATTTCACACTCAAGCGTTAACATGAATGATAAACCAATGGAACCCAATTTTCCTATCTCAACTATTTTCTTTTGCTTTTCTTTCATTTATCCTCTATTTCCCATTGCTAAAACCACAAACCAGACAAAGCCTTAAAATTGTCAACTACAGGTCTGCAACTATCAACAAATATCCCTTAAAACAAAAAATCTAGATCACCTTTCATCAGCATCAGATTCCAAAAATCTCAATAAAATATAAAATTTTTTCTCAAAAATACGTTCAACATTTTCTTTGGCACCAAGCACCAGAAAAACATTTCCTAGCATAAACAACTCTCTTGATTTTCGCCCTTTGGCTGAAAACAACTTAGAGACTAAGTGAGTGCAAGTCATATTTGGATTGCTCAGTCAACTATACCTACTGTTATAACTTCAACAACTAAACCCACTTTCAATCTTCACTTTTAGTTCCAGTCAATTCCTCTTCCTCTCCCTCTCCTTTTGTCCCCCCTAAACTATAATTTATAACTATCACTTGTCAAAATCTTATTTCGATTGTTATTTTAGTCCTTTGTTAATCAACAGTAAGACTTCTATAATTTCTTTTCTTCTAAAAATTTCATATGCCAACCCGACTCCAGATATTAGTTCAAAAAATAGCTTTCTCAATGTAACATATTTTCCCACCAAAAACATTTTCCGTCCAACCAAACATATCCTGAATTAAAACAGTAAATATTCCCACTCAACTATTCAACAAAACGCCTAATCCCACAACTCGAAAGTATCCAAATCACAGACATATCTACACCATAATATGCATTACTAATATTTTAACCAAAGAATACATACACAATAAAAAAATGAGAGTAAAAAAGAGCCATTACCCTATGGACCTTGAGGAGCTCAAGGATACCAAGCACAATATCATTCACATAACAAAATCCAGAAGCCTCACTTTTCTTAGCATGGTGGAGCCCACCAGCCCAATTGATAGCTATATCAGCGTCCTCCCGGTTAAGCTTCACGGCGGCGCCGATCGATCCGCCAGCGGAAGCCTGGCAAAACTGATAAAGCCCATCGAAAACCGGGCAGTCTTCGCCGACGTTGAACCTCTTGAGATGTCGGGCGTGGGTGTGGTCCTGAACGGTCTCCGGCCTAACGGTGGCAAGGAAATCGACGTATTCGTCAGAGTGAAAGCGGCGGATGTCTTGGGCTCCGGCGGGAAATGGGCGGTTGATTTCCATACGACGGTGCAGAGAGTAGTGAACGACGAGATTGTGGGCCATGCGGATTCGGTGGGGCTTCATGGGGTGGCCTTGGCCGTAGTAGTAATCTCCGATATTTGGTTCGTAGAAGTAGGTCACGCGCCGCTTAACTCCGTCGGGACCTGAGGGCAGGGAAGCACCACCGGCGGTGGAGGAGTCCATGGTCAAAGTGAGGGTTTATGGTGGGTCTCGTCTATTTATTTATTAGTCTCCAAAGATATTACCTAATCAACTGACCCAAATTGAGAAAAAAAAAATTTGCAATGTTTATATAAAAAATTGAATAGTCAAAGTTGCAAAAATTGCACTTCGTTTGGATGTTTGTTCATTGGATTTTTTTTAATCAAAAATATAACTGTAGCAGTTTTTGAGATTTTTTTTAATAACTATATATAAAATGAAAAAATAGTTAAAAAATATGTTTTAAATAGTTATTTTTTGAGACGTATTTTAAAAAACAAAACTATATCAATTTTAAGACTTTTTTAAAGTTAATTAAAAAATATATTTAAAATTTTTTTAAAACATGTTTCAAAAAGAAAGTTTAGACAAACAGAGCTACATATGATTTTAAAAGTTACAAACACTTCTTAGCCGATAATGTATTTTAGTATGTTAAAGATTGTCAGTGTGCCGTTTATTGATTCTTTTAATAATTGGTCGAAAATTACAAGCTAAAGCATCTCATGTTAATGAAAATTTTAGGGGAATACACAATCTTTGGGTTGTTCAGTTGGTTTCCCAATTTAGTTGGATTATTTTGTTTAAACTAAAAAATCAATAAAAAGTTTACAATCTAAAGTTGTTTATATAGAGTTAGGTGGTGTTTGATTCGTGTTCTTAGAATTATGACTATCACCACCATGATTATAATGATTGTTTTTTCATCGACTGTGTTCACAACCACGGCTACAGCATCTACCCTGCCCAAAACTATAAGATCTAGACATATTCACTTTAGGGAATGGAGCGGAGCCAATTGCTCGACTTTTATAATTTTT
This sequence comes from Mitragyna speciosa, assembly GCA_024721245.1. Classification (NCBI taxonomy): domain Eukaryota; kingdom Viridiplantae; phylum Streptophyta; class Magnoliopsida; order Gentianales; family Rubiaceae; genus Mitragyna; species Mitragyna speciosa. The sequence goes on along the minus strand of CM045566.1, from coordinate 8,727,719 downwards.
CATCAACAACTCATTATTTTGTTTAGCCACAAGTAGGGGTGTAATCAAACTGAGTCAAACCCGAATACTACTAAACTGGAGTTCAAGCTTATTAATATTACTGTTGCTTAAGATCGAGTTTGTAATTTGAAATTCAAGCTCGGCTCGGGATCGCTCTTAAAAACACAATCAAGCTCAAGTTCGAGTTCAAGTTCGAATTTAAAATTTATATATAATTGGTATGGGTAGATTGGTAACTTTATATATATAATTTAATATATATATATATATATATTTTTTTTTCAAATTGCTTGACGAACTGTTTAAACTCACCTTTTATTGTTTCAATTCAAGCTTGTTTAGTATTCGAGCAACTCAAGCTCGATTTGAGTTTGGTCAACACCGAGCTCGAGTTGAACAGTAGACTAAACTACTTGCGAGCTACTTGGTTTACTAACATCCCTAGCCAAAAGAACATATGAAATCAGTTTAGAATATTTTTTGAACCCCTTCTCTTGATATTGATGTTGCAAGAGCATACTCGAGTAATGAAATGTGAAGAATGTCTTTTCTAACATGTTTTCATCAGTAATTTTTTATCCATGTAAACTTAATTGAGAAGAAATACTAAAAATTGCAGAATTATGCTTACTTATTCATTTAAAATCTTATAGTTGTAAGTGCAACCAATCATAATGAACTTTTAGAAGTGCCATCTTTTGGTGGTTATATCTTTTTGTTATATTGTTCTAAAGCGCAAATGGATCTTTAACTGTTAGGTATTTTGCTTTTAGTCCTTCATGGATAAAATGGTGAAGCTATATTGCTTTCTTTAATGGTATCTCCAAGATCTATTGCATCTAGTGTCCATGATAAATAAATAATTCTTTCCCTAATGTCAAGAGAAATAGCAAAATATAAAATTGAAAGAAAGAAATTTTACCTTAAATGAAGATCAATATAGTTGAAATAGAGATTCTTGCACATAACGGATTGTAAACAAAATAACAGAAGTATAAAATAAAAGAATGAATACAAGAGAATTAAAGGAATGAGAATTTTGTTCTTCCTTTTGGTGTACCTTTTCAAGGTTCCTATAACCTCTATTGATAGTGTTATAATTTTACAATACACAAGAACTGATAATGATGAACGTAAAGAGGAATGAATTGGAATGAATAATAGAAACATAACTTATGGAGCTTATGGGAAATAAATAGATTTGGGGGTCTATTGGAGATAAATAGATTTAGTGGTTATGGACATCTGCAATTTATTTTATATTTACAACAAAAAAGTAAAATATCTAAATCAAGAAATATTTCAAACTCGCTTCATAATCTTTTCATTCATAGAACCTTCTCGGTGTATTATCTGTTGTCCACAAAGTCCTCGTCCTTGATGGCTTTCCACAAAGACGAATTGTTTCTATTGTTATCAATCTATCCTTTTGTTTCTTCTTTTCCCTACTAGGTTTTTTGCCTAATGAAACTTATTTCGGGTCTGACCATTTTATCTTCTACCTATTAGATAAAAAGAAAGCATTAGGCTTCATTTCTTGCCACGTGGCGGACCTGTTACGAGATGGGTGTGGAGTGATGCATCGGATGTAGTAGTTTTCTTCCTTTGTTTGGTTATTTGGTTGTGCATTTACTCTTTTGTCCTCACTGATAATGAATATTGTCTTACTGTTAAGAGACATTTTGGTACATGAATGACATGATCGGAGTACGCTAAGAATTTTTGCTTTGTGCGCCGCATATTCTAAACGGGCTGTTTGTTCCAAATTCCTACCGAGTGCATTTTATAACATTGGAGGCCTAATAGTTTTGAACTGTTCATGGACTAGGATGTAAATTCACAAACCAAAGTAATACTCATTGTGTTTGTGGTGCTTTTGGCTAGCAATAGCATTACCGTTGCACTACAAAAACAATACATTCTTTCCCTTTCTATCATTGATTTTCTGACACAATCTTTTCACAAAAGTACAGACCTGAATTACCAATCCCTACCAACCCCTCCAAAATTGGCTTAATCTCACCTACCACACAGGACATGAAAGAGTCAGGATTCAAGGATCACATATCTAATTTTCCATATCTGTTCTTGCTTCGTCTTGCTTCATCCTCTTCTCTCTTTTATTCATTACAGTTTTTTAATCCATTTTGTTGCTTTATTTTTTTCCCCTTAAAGATGCCAATATTCAAACTAAGATAAATTTTTTGGGGTAGCTAACTCAGATTGTTTGCTTATTGATTTTGCAGGTAAACTGGTTTTTGAATAGTAATTGCTGGGAGTTCTTAAACTTAGTGTAAGTGTGGTCTTAAAGGTGTTATCTTTTTTCCTTTTCAATTATTCAGCATTTTGAGCGTCTTCTTCCCTTCTTTCCCAGTTAATAACTATTAATTTTTCCTTTTTCTAAATTGCCATGGTTGGTTATTGGTTGTAAAATTCAGAAGAGTTAGTTTTTTTTTTTCCTTTCTCTTGCGAATTTCTTGTTCGAAGTGTGCTTCTCTATTGCTACTATTTTGGTGGTAGAATTTGGTTTAACTTGCTTATTTATGAATATTATAATTTTTTTTTGTTCCAAATGCATCTTTCATTGATTGCTTAAATTTGTAGAAAAAATTTGTACCTCTCAGTTTCAATCACAAGCCATGTGTACTTCCGGCAAAAGCCTGGGTGTGTGTATATAAATTTTTTCTTCAATGACGAAGATATTTTTGTTACATAGATAATGACTTCATTTTTTTTCTTTTAGTTTGTTTTGTTAGCTATTCTACTTTGAGATGCAAATGTTTGGATCAAATTATCAATGCAGTAATATAGCAAGCAAGACATCTAAGGTACTAAAACAAAAGCATTTCATCCATGTATTTACTATCAATTTATTTGGTTTGCCATTTGCATTATTACTTTTTAATTTTAGCCGTATTTCCTAGGCAATGGCTCAAGATATGCGTATTGTGTTCTGTAACTAATGACTGGCTTTATGCTTTTATTTATGATTTGAAAATTATTCTTATTGTCTGTTTGCTTGTTCTGTTCTGATAATAACAATTGAGTTGCCTTTTCATTTATCATGTGCTTCTTTCATTATTTTCTTAGTTTCTAAAATGCATGCAGGATGTCTGTTGCACTATTATGCTAACAGGATACTTCTTCTGAACCTTGCAAAACAATATCTCAGTGGCAGTTGAAAGATATCAATTGTCTATGTTACCCATTCTTAGTTGCATGCTACTTTGCAAAATGATTTTTAGCAGCCTGCATTATCTCTTTTTGTGGTTTATTTCTTCTCTTGTCTCATCAGTATCAGCAGACCGATACATAATTCATGTCACAACCACTTTATGTTTTCCTGCATTCATTCTGTTAACTGTAATGCATCTTTGTACTTAACTTTCATTTCCACTGTCATATAAAAAAGGTACAAATATGGCTGGAAAAATGTGTGAACATTAGCTATGCACATTCTACTATCCTTTTGATTTATCATTTCCTCCTTCGACTACTTTCTTAAGTTCTAAATCAGCTGCAGATCTTTATTGGGTTTTTGTGTTAACACAGTGGTCTTGGCCACGCAAAAAGCAATCCCATGGCAGTTAAAAGAAATTAGTTATCATATCTTAGCAATTATCAGTTACATACTTCATCACATATTTTTAACTCTGATCCATCTTTCCTCTTAACTTTCAGCCTCCAGTGCTCTATTACAAAAATACAGACATCCCTGAAAAAAATTAGTGGGCCCTGGCTGTGCCTTGCACAGCCAAGTTCTACTAGTACACATATAAAAGAGTCGATGCAATTGTTGAGATTTGGTCGTCACGTTTTTTGGTCATCTTGTACGATCGTTGCTAATAATATTATATTATTATTATATATATATTTGGGTTAATTACACTTTGCCCCCCTGAAAGTGAGGGTAATAGACACTTTGCCATCCTGAATACAAAAAATATGCACTTTGCACCAAAGATTTTTGGTTAATTTTTTTTTATTAACTTCAATTTGTTAAAAGACTAAACTGCCCTTATAATTGCATGTCTATTGACAAATATATACATACGCATTAAAACTTACTTTTTTTTCTATTTTATCCTATGCATGTCTATCATGTGTGTAGAATAAAATTTTCTATATATAGTTTTAAAAAATAAATATTTTGAAAGAATTTATACATACTTTCTAACTAACCATATAAAATGAATAAAAAGTTTTGTCATATAATGCTTTACTGTATAATATTTCAATTTGTGAAAAAATTCTAAAATTTGCATAATGGCAATGACGTATCTTTCACGTTATATTCAAAACATTAAAGCTTTATATTCAAATTTTTATACATGCATCTATATAAGACCAATAAAATGATAGAATTTTAATTGATGTGATATCTAATACACAAACAAGAGAGTCAAAATTGATATTAATGTACATAATATACTAAACGTAATGTAAACAAAGAAAGAGTTAAAATTGATATTAATATAGTATAATATATTAAACATAATATAATATCTCATATACAAAGAAAAGAGTTAAAATTGATACTAAGGTCATATAATATATTAAAGGGATAATTTCACATTCCTTCCCTGAGGTTTGTCATAACTGCATCTACCTCCTCTTAGGTTTTCAAAATTATACTTAGACACCTATGTTTATATTTTTTATAACAATATTTTTGATAATGTAATCCAAAAACACCAACCAAATACCCTTAAATTCTATCAATTGCTTTAAAAAAATAATAAACCTTAAAAAATGAATTATTCAGTCCATAAAAATGTCAAAGTACTAATATTGTTATACCAAATTTTCAATCTCCATCAGATTTTATTTTTCAAAATCCAATTATCTTAGTAATCTAAATAAATAATTTTATCTATCAAAATCTTATAAATAAATATATTAGTAAGAAAGAGATGACCAATTTAATAACAAAAAAACATGCGTAAATAACTTGAGAGACCTTATTAGAAGGTCAAAAAACTTAAAGTTTAGGGTCTTTTTTTTTTAACTTATTTGTTGTTTTTAAATGCAATTAAGGGAATTTTAGAATACTTGAGTGGCATTTTTAGTTTATACTATCAAAACTAATTATAAGGGCAATTTAGACCTTTAACAATTTATACAAATGGAAGTTAATAAAAAAAAATTTAACCAAAAGTTTTTGGAGCAAAGTGCATATTTTCTGTATTCAGGGGGGCAAAGTGTCTATTACCCCCACTTTCAGGGGAGCAAAGTGTAATTAACCCTATATATTTTTAGTTCACTTATTTCTTTCTTCTCTTATTTCTTCTCTCTTCTCTTATTTCTTCTCTCATTACCGCCCTCGTTTATCCCCTGTCTTTTTCTTTCTTACCACCTTCATTTACTGCTTATTGCTGAGGCAGGGACGCGTGTTCTTATTCTCCCTTTTTTATTAATTCTTTTTCTTTCCGTAGCCTTTTATTTTTTTTTAGTATATTCTTGCCTTTCATAATTCTATTTCTTTTTTCCTTTTTTCCGTTATTGCCTTTCATAATTCTATTTCTTTTTTCCTTTTTTTCCCTCCATTCTTCTCTTTTTTTTTTCTTTTTTTTTTCCTGAAAAAAATTAGTAATACTTTTCTCTTTTGATTAGCTTTTTGTTTTCTTCTCTTGTCTTGTTCCTCCTTTTCTTTTCATTTTGCTTTTTCTTCCTTCTCTTGTCTTTTGTTCCAGAACGACCATGTTGTCTTTCTTTTTTCCCTTCTTTTTTTATTATTTTCCCACTGCTGTTCCTGTTCCGATATCTGCCCTGGTTTCCTTTTTTTTTTTTTTTTTTTCTTTCTCCCTGCTGTTTTCTTGCTTTACTAATTTATTTGGTTTTTTGAATTTTTTTAAAGTTGAAATTTAATTATTATTTCTTTTTTCGTCCTTCTATTATGTGTGTTTTATTTTTTTTCCTGCCTATCTGAGTGATATCTATTCTTCTACAGCTAATGTGGTGTTTTTGCTGCGTTCCCCTTTGCATTTCTTCTCCTTCTTCTTCTTCTGGACTATTGTTTCTGCTGTTGGTTCTTTTGTATTTTTTTTTTCACCTGCAATGTATTTATTACTATCCGTTTAATTGCAGTTGTCGAGCCATTTTGCAATTAATGGTGTCCTTGTGGCTTTTGTTTTGGGTCTTTTCCGTGCCGACAAATTCTCTATTTTACTCTCTTTGCAGATTCCTAATTGTGCTCCAACTTTATTTGTTTATTGTTTTATCTGGTGGTGTTCTTTCTTGGTTTTCCTTTGCTTTTTTTCTTCTTCCTCTCTTCTTTCGGACAACTTGTTTTTGTTGTTGGTTCTTTAGTGCTTCTTTTCTTCTTGCATCTGCAATGCATTTATTGCTATCCGTTTAATTGCATTTTTCCAGGCATTTTACGCTTCATGTTGTATCTGCATCTTTCTTTTATGTCTTTTCCTTGCCGCTAAATTTCTATATTTTCACCTTTTTGCATATTACCCTTTGTACTACGTTTTCATTTGTGAATTGTTTTATCTGGTAGTTATCTGGGATATCCGTTTCGATTACCCTTTGAACCTTCTTTCTTCCCTACTACTTGTGCAGCTTGCGCACTAATGAGTTACCCGGGCAACTTGCAACTTCTTCTTCTGACAAACTTTGTCCCGGTTTTCTCGAAAAGCCCTTGTGCCATTTGTCTACAGGTCTATTCTTTCATTCATCTATCCTACATCATGGCTGCTCCGGTCTTATTAGTGTGTTCGGTAAACTGAAGTCCTAATTTAATTTTTTTTTACATACCTTTATGTTTGCTTTCTGTGGCTTTCTATCCCATCTCACATTGTGAACTCTCTTCCATTAATTTTTACTGCCTTTGCTTTGGCTTCTGCTCTACGAATAGTTATTATTCTTGGTCGTTCTATTATCCTTTGCGACGTCTATATTTTTTTGTGGTTTTTTTAGGTGCACAAGCCATTTGCTCTTCCTCTGACTCCTTCCTTCCAAGCTATTGGTAATTTTGCTCATTATGGTCAATTTTTTTTTTTTAATTCTCCCTTTTGGTTGTTAGGCTTGGTGGTTAAGTTATTTTTATTGTGCGCTTATTAACTTAATTCGTTTATTACATATGTTCTGATGCTTTTATTTTGGTCTAAGAATTTGTTCCCTTTTTCCAGATATTTTACACTTCTTCTCCTCGTTCGTTGCTGTTTTTTTCTCCCTTCTATTGTGTCTTTATTTGGTTCTGATCTTTTGTTGTCTTTTCTCTTACTCTTTCTTCTTGCTGATTCTGTTTAGCTTTTTTTTTTTTATTTTTTAACAGGTATATCTGTTTTGCCTTTCTAAATTGTTCTAAGGTATGTTATGTTTCTCTCTTTTAATAGACACTTTGTTTATGAAATTAAGTTTTGTTTGCTGATTTAAAAAAATTTTAAAAAAATTAAATACATGATTCCTTGTTTCTGTGTCTTGTATGGTTGCTGTGATCTCTTATTCTTATATTTTTATCCGTTAGCTGATTTTGAAATGATAGCTTCATTCATGTATTATGTTTTATTTTTAGTTTTCTTTTATTACATGCTGTTTTGTAATTTGTACATTCTAACTCATGTTTTCGTTTGTTTTAAGTTGGTCTTTGTCATTTTGCATCACAGCTCGTTCTATTCTTCCTGTTACCTGGCTCAATTATTTGTTTACTTGTTTTAAGTTGCATTCATTTTAGCTATATGCATATTCAATTGCTTAAATATATTCTCTATCATTTTATTTAAATGCTGTTGGGCTTTTTGCCTCTGTTCTGTACGTCTATTTCCTAACTTTATCAAATGTTATCGACTACAATATTAGATGGACCGAACTGCTCATCGCCGACAACGTTACGCAAAAATGCCGTCTGATGTTAAAGAGGCATTGCTGCGTCGTCGGCGAGAATCTAATATAGCAAAAAAAAAGGATTTCACAACGTGAAACTGTATCTGCTGCTTCGGTTGAGGCTTCTATCTCGCAACATAAACAGAAAACTTATGTTATGAGGACAGGCCTTGGTCGTGTGGAAACTGGAATTTGCTTTCCAGACTACACAAATTGTACTCCAGTGTGCAATAACAAAAACGCATCTTCTGATCCAAGAAACAATTCTCATTGGAGTACTGGTTCAACATCTGTTTCACACACTTTTTCTACTGCTGAGCATGCTGGTTCTACGGCTAATTCTCAGTTAGATGATGATCGTCTAACTCAGCTGTTTGATCAAGTTCTAACTCATTTAGACTTGAGCCAGCAATCCCGTCCTGCTGATTCTCCTATGAATCCTCCAGGTGCCTCCGCATCAAAAAGGATTTTACACTCTTCTGATGATAGGGGTAAAATGTAATTATTTCTCTTTTGAAGACATTTTGCTTTATTGGCTATATGTTCTGTTCTTATATTCTATTTGAAATGTATATATCCCTAACAGTGTTTGTTTTATATAATTATATCTAAATTTTCTCTCGAATTACTTATCTTTTTTATTTTGATGTAATATAGAAGATTCATTCTTTTTACTGTGCCTGGCCCTTCTTCGCCAAACATTAACTCATTCCAACATATTCTGATCAACACTAAAAAAGTCCCAGCTGCTTTTGAGTGTATTCCTGCTATTGATGAACATTATCAACCTTCTTTCATTCAGTAGCCAATTGTCCAAGAAGGTTTTTTTCAATCTTTGTTGTTTAGCAGCTCATCTATGCTTTTCATTCTTTAACCCTTTACTAATAACTTCTCAATTCTTTTATAAATACAATAGAACCTGTTCAAAGAAAGAAACAGCCAAAGCGAAAGCGAAATGTCGGATCAGGTTTAAATATTCGCTCCATTACTTCTTTTTATGTATTTCTTGTTTATGATCTTCTACTGTTATTTTTTGCGTGTATTAAATGCATATTCCTCCTTGTTCGTGCATTAAAATCAACAAGGAAATACATACCGAAAAAAGCACCAGGAACACTCTTAGATGAAGCACCAACAGAATCAATGATTCTACCTACAGTGCCTAACTACTGAGCATTGTGCAGCTAAGAAGTTCCACTTAGAATCAGCAAGTTTTTGCTATTCTAATGGTGAGGTCTCAGTGCCATCTCCCGCAATGCCTTATGATTTGTATCAACTTCTTATAGGAACAGATGAAGAATCTGTTCAGTTTCGTAAGAATATTAGATCTTACAACAATAATCTTGCATTTACTTCGTTTGGTGCGAAGTACGATCATGAACTTACTAAGAACAAAGATGGTGTCTATGCATTTCGCATTCAAGGTCAAGTTTATCATTTTCTAGATAGCTTAATATCATTTGATGACAATTCTGCTAGTATTCAACTTTACTTTTTTGACACTGAAGAAGAGTTGTCAGAGAGGTTAAATAGTTCGAATAGATTTCATGAAAGCACACTCAGATTATTAATGCAGATACTTTCTTCCAATCCTTATGCTAGATTTTTTAAAGACGTAAGAGATGTTCCTAATCTTAAAGATCATAATACTGTTCTCAATTGTAATCCTGGCCTTGATCAACGAGTTTATAATCTGCCTACCGCTTCACAAGTTGCAGCAATTTGGACTGAACATGATGATTCTACCCTTTCCTAAAATGCACATATTCAAGTTTATAGCCATTCAAACACTAGTCATTGCATCAAACATTATTATGGTTGCTATGATCCTTTACAATATCCTCTTTTATTTCCTCGTGGTAAGATCGGGTGGCATCGTTCGATTCATCGTAAATCTTCTACTTCACGACATAAGAACGATTCTTCCTCTCTTGTTAATATTGTTGATTTTTCCTCGGCTAACAACAATCCAGATCTCTTAAATTCAGAAAAAGGCAAGCTTTTCAACAATACCTTTGGAACTTATATTCCTTTGTTCTTTTACTTTATTATTCCATTCACATTCCTCATGCATAAAGCATTTATCTCCTGTAGCAGCGGCTTGTGAAAGGAAGGAAAACACTAATGTTACTGCTCGGGAATATTACTGTTATAAATTACAGATTCGTGATGATGATAGGTCAATGTTACTACATACAGGTAGACTTTTACAACAATTTGTCATTGATATATATATATATATATATATATATATATATATATATATATATATATATAAAGATAGAATCTTCTCATCTTGATTATTGTAGGAAAAAACAAAACGAAATTAGGACAGACATATGAAAAGGTGTTATTGATAACCTTTCAATTGGTGAGACAAATGGGAATAAAGTGGGCTGTAAGGTTATTCTTCCACCTTTTATTGGTGGACCTAGAGATATGCATCGAAGATATATAGATGCAATGGCTTTAGTACAAAAATATGGCAAGCTAGACTTCTTTATCACCATGACATGTAATCCAATGTGGCATGAAATTCAACAGAACCTCAAATATGAGGAAAAGCCTCAGGATAGACCTGATCTCTTGGCTAGAATCTTCAGAGCAAAACTAGAGATTCTTAAAATCGAATTGATAAAAAAAACATTTGGTGAGGTGGCAGCTCGTGTCCATGTTGGTGAGTTCCAAAAATGAGGCCTCCCGCATGCTCATATACTACTTATTATGAAACCTGCGTTCAAGCCGCTCAATCCGGATGCATATGATAGGTATGTTTCTGCAGAAATTCCTGATCCTTCTCAAAATTTTCACTTGTACTCTTTAGTTATTAAGCATGTGCTTCGTGGACCTTGTGGAGAATTGACAAAAATAATGTTTGCATGAAGAATGGAGTTTATAAGAACCATTATCCTAAGCCTTTTTCTGATTTCACCACACATTCTGAAGATGGTTACCCATTCTATCGAAGGAGAAATTCTGGTAGGATTGTTAAGCTGAGACTGCATGAGTTAGATAATAGATGGGTTATATCTTGTAATCCCTATTTATTAGCTCTTTTTTATTGTCATCTAAATGTTGAGATCTGTTCCACCCTTAAACTTGTAAAGTACTTATACAAGTATGTCTTTAAGGGACATGATTAGGTATGTTTTCATATTTCTTCTGAATCCACTCCTACTGATATTGATGAAATCAAGGAGTTTCAAGACGATAGGTGGATATTGCCTCCTGAAGCTCTTTGGCGAATTTATAGGTTTGCAACTAATGATATAAATCCAGCAGTTTATACACTGCCTATGCATCTTCCTGGACACCAAATTGTTTCGTTTGCTAAGAATACAGACCTTCGCATGCTTGTTAACAAGGCTGATTTATCAAAAACAATGCTTACTGAGTTTTTTGAAATGAATCGAACTAATAAGAAGGCTCAAGAACTTAATTGCTTTTACCGTGACTTTCTTGGTCATTTTGTATGGAATTCTAAAGATAGAATATGGACTGAACGAAAGCGTTCAATTGTTATTGGGAGACTTGCTGCTATTTCTCCAACTGAAGGTGAGCGCTACTTTTTGAGGCTTCTATTAACACATATTGCTGGACCAACTTTGTACGAGGAATTGCTTACTGTTGACGGCTTCAAACTTAGTTCTTATAGAGAAGCAGCTCTGCGTTTAGGTCTCTTAAGCTCTGATAGCTATATAGAAGACACTTGCAGAAGCATCAACTTACCAAATGCCTTCTTCTCTTAGACTTCTGTTTGCAGTGTTGCTTGTATTATGTTCGCCTAACAATCCTAATTCACTCTGGGAAAAGTTTGAAGATGATTTATCACGAGGTTTTGAATGTTCTCGTATGTTTTCTGGTTATACATTGACTTCTATTAGGATACAAGTTCTTCAAGATATAAATAAATACTTAGAGCAGATGGGCAAGTCAATTACTGATTACTATTTAATTCTTGCAATATCTGACTTGCTGCATTGTGATACAATGACAAAGGAGATTTTAAGTGAGCAAAATGTCTACTTTCCAAAAATTGACCTTCTCCTTGCTTCAAGATTGAATTCAGATCAAAAAAAGGCTTTAGATGCCATAATGACAAGTGTCTTTTCAAAACATTCTTCATTCTTTTTGGATGGCCCCGGCGGTACAGGGAAGACTTATTTATATCGTTCTCTACTTGCTACTCCAAGGCTGTTGCTGCATCTGGAGTTGCTACATCCACATACTTCCTGGAAGGAGAACTGCTGGTTCTAGATTTAAAATACCCCTTGGCTTATCCGTTATTAAGACCTGCCAGCTAAGTAAACAAAGCAACACAGCAAAGCTAATATAGGAATCAAAGCTCATTGTATGGGATGAACCTACTATGGCTAGACGAGAAGCCATTGAGGCTTTTGATAACTTACTAAAGGATATCATGGATTCTGAACGGCCATTTGCTGGAAAAGTTGTTGTCTTTGGAGGAGATTTCGGCCAGACGCTACCTGTTATTAGTAATGCATCTCTGATGTTATCAGGTTCATTTGAGCTTAGTTAACTCATCACTTTGGAAGTTTCTACATAAACTCCACCTTACACACAACATGCGAGCCCTTCATGATCCAGCTTTTTCTCAGTTTTTGCCTCGTATTGGTGAAAGTTCTGAAAAAATTGATGAAAATGGAAATATCACTCTTCCAAATCATATGGTTATTCCATTTGATGACAAAGAGACTTCTCTACAAAAGTAAGGATTCTCTTGTCCATTCTTTCTTAGTTATTTTCCACTTATCTCCTACTTCATCATCTATAGTCATTTGCTTAAAAATAACTATTTTATACTGATTATTACATAATATCCACAGGTTACTAAATTTTGTTCATTCGGAGCTACAACTTTACTCAACAGATCCTTACAAATTGATTGATAGGTGTATATTATCACGTACAAACAGTTCCGTTGATGATCTTAATAGTATTATGATTGATAAATTCGTGGGTCAACAACATGTTTATACAAGTACTGACAGAACGATAGATGAGCCCTTTCAAGGGGACTATGAAGATTTTTTTATTTCTCAAAATCCAAGGGGACTATGAAGATTTTTTTATTTCTCAAAATCCAAGGGGACTTCCACCTCATAAGTTGATACTGAAAAAAAATTGTCCTTTGAAATTGTTACGTAACCTCAATCCCACTGAAGGCCTATGCAACAGAACACATCTAATTTGTAGAGAATTGAAAGATTACACGATTTATGCAGAAATTGCTTTTGGCCAGCACAAAGGAAAGCATTTCTTCTTGCCTCGTGTTCCACTACAATCTTCTGACAATGAAAAAAATGGGATACCATTCAAGCGTCTTCAGTTTCTAGTCAGGCTATGTTTTGCAATGACAATTAATAAGTCTCAGGGTCAAACTCTTGATCGCATTGGAATATATCTCAGACAACCTGTTTTTTTCGCACGGTCAGCTGTACGTTGCGCTTTCAAGAGCCAAAACTTCTGATGCAATTAGAGTGCTAATTGTTCCAACAACATTTAGTGAATCAACCAACTAATGTAAAACAAGAAATATTGTGTATCAAGAAATTCTCTCACTATCAAAATTTTAGAAACTAAGGTATTATTACTGTCTACAACATTAATGTCTCAGTTGTCAAATTTAATGCATTTTTTCCCCTTTTTACATTTGTATTTTGTCCACAATTGTGTTTCTTTATTTGTTGTGATGTTTCCTGTTCATTACAGAAGTTAATTTCCTTATTTTTTTTCTAGAATGGATGCTATCTTGCCAATTGATGAAATCCATCCAGGGATGAAGTCTTGGTCAGCTATTGTTACTGTGCAAGAGAAACGGCAGCCTACTACATCAACTACTTCTCCCACAAAGTATCAAAAATTAGTTCTTGTTGATTCAAAGGTATACATTTTCTACCTAAATTTTATTTTAATACTATAAGGCATTCATTTCTACTTTCGTTCCTCTTAAAAATGCACAAACATAAATGTCATCTCAGTTAGTATTCATTCGTGATTGATTACAGGGTTCAAGAGTTGAAGCTATATTATTTAATAATGCTATCCAAGTTATGGGAACTCGTTGGGCTGTTTTCAAGAAATACAAAATTTTGAATTCCAAAGTTCGTTATATTGAAGACAAGTACCAGGTTGACGGTTTGACTATGCAGTGGATCATTTCTGCAAAGGCTGTTCTTGAACAACTCCCTGATGATACTGCCATAGTTCCTGCAAAGTTCTCGTTCACTATGTTTAAAGATTTAGCTCAATTTGTCGAGCTCAGTAACCAAACTGTTGGTTAGCAACATTATACCTTCTACATTTGTTCATAAATTTTTTACAAATTATTCTTTTAATTATTTGTTCCCACTTTTTCTAGATGTCTTGGGAGTTGCTATTTTTGCTTCACGTGTGGTGTACTTTGAAGATCAATTTGGAACTGGTCAGGCTCAAAAGTTTGTCATTGTTAATGACGAGTGAGTAAATTTATGTTTTTGTTTAAATATCTTGTTCGACCACCCAATAAGTTTATAATCTTATCATCTACCACTCTGTTTTCATAACAGAAAAATACCTACTAGCTATCAATGTTCAATGAATTTATAGAAAGTGAAGGACAACAGATTGTTGACAACCTCAATAATTTTCCAGTTGTTGTGTGTAGGAGAGTGAAGGTTAAATCCTTTAATGGTAAATATCAACTGCTTTAATGGTTAAACACCTGCTTCGTTGTTGTTGTGATGTTTTTCTTTCGTCCCACATTCTACTTTTCATTTATATCAACACTTAACTGATTTCTCTTTATTACCAACTTTGATGAAGGCGTATCACTTTCAACTAGAAGAGATTCAGTCATCCTTGTTGATTGACCTGTCCTTGAAGCTGAGATACTAAAAAAATGGTGTCATTTAGTTATTATTTTGAGCTCTATATATCTTTATTTTTTCAGTTAATTATACATTTTTTCCTGAATGATTGTAACAGGGCTGCTGAGAATGCTATGCTATTTGCTGAAATTCTTAGAGAAAAATCCTATGCACAATACAATCTCGAACTATTTGCTCAGACCCCTCAGAAATTCACGCCTATTTTCTACTTACAGCTATCTCAAAAAGTTGTCTATTTATAACATGCTTTTATTCTAAAAAAAAAAAAATCCTTTTGTTTTAAAAAAATATTATCTTCTTATTATTACTAACTAATTCACTATTCCTTTAGGTTGCCCGGGTTAGAGCTACCATATCATTTCATAACATTTTACAGCGTTATTGGAATATGGCATGTTCAAAATGTTATAAAGCAACTGATGCGTCCTACGGATATACATATACCTGTAATAAATGTTTGAAGTCTCAGCAAGCAGCTCCAAGGTCTGTAACTTTTGTACAATTATGCTGATTTTATTCATTTCGTTCGATTACATAAATATATACTCTCTGAATTTTTTAACAGGTGTCACTTTGATGTCACATTGTCTAATAAGAGTAGATCTATAACAGCTACATTATTTGGCGAACAAGCTGAAAAATTCTTAACTCATTCTGCTGTTGATGCAATGCAGTATTTTATTAGGGTTGCCAATTTTATCTTGTCCTATATTGCTTCTTTCTTTATGTACACATTTTAATATTTTCAAAATTATTTTGCATGCTAACAATGTATTTTAAATTCAATATACACAGAATGTTGAGCTCCCTTTGCAACACGTGCATGAAAATTTGACAGCTAAGGAGTTTGCTGTGCAACTTCAGCCAGTGACTAGCTATTATGGAGACATGCACCAACGTTACACTGTGTTGCACTATTATGAAGAAAATCTTGCTGAAAGCTCAACTCAGCCAATAACTCAGGCTCTTGACTCATGTTTTGTTGATTCTCCAATCCAAAATGCTACACTGCAATCTAGAGGTTATCCTTCAAAAGTTTACGTTCATTTTGTTTACATATTAATTGGTTATCTATGTATATTTTATCTGCATTTTTTACACAATATCTGATGCCCATGTATATTTGCTTTTGTGCTGTGACACTAGAAAATCCAAGTCCCCCCTCCAGCGTCTGCATCAATCTTGCAAGCAGATTTGATGAAGTTAGCTTCCCAGAAGATTCTGCATCAAAAGAAAATTCAGAAGCTGCAAAAACCTCTATTGCCAAGAAAACCAAATTGTCCTAATTGTTCTGTTTTTCTATGCTTAGCATCTACTCAGCTTAAAAACAATTCAGAACTTTGAATGAACATTTTATTTTCGTCGTTTTGTAAGGAATTAACTGATGAAACAGCAGTGTTCCTCTCTGTTGAAGTTTAATCATTACGTATGTATTTGAGACATTAATCCTTTTTTATTTAGCAGTGTATGCTCTGTTTCTCTACTATTGTGTGTAGTATTATTAATGCAGGCTTATTAAACTGATTAGGGTTGTCATTTAAAGTTCTTATAAGTTTTTCTTCATTCGTATATATATGTTGAATTACTTGTGCTCTCTGTTTTCACAGTTTCCTTCTTTTCTTTTTATAAATCATAACTATTCCAGCCTGTATATAGACAATAAAGACTGCAGTGTATAGTAACATCATATATTCAGTCTTTGTTCAGTTAAATTAATATATTGTTCAACTTTTGAGCAGAATCTTTCTGCCCTCTGATAACCTATCTTGTCTCTCTTTTGTTCAACTGTACTAATGAATAAAATTAATCTGTTCGTTTAGAAAAAAAAAACAGGATGAACAAAACATGGTGCAAAGACCAGCTTTGTTGTTTGCAACGTAAAAAGGTGACGGTTGACAATGTTAATCTGTTCCGTCAGTTCATGTTCCATCCTTCTTTATTTCTTGTCTATAGAGACCTACATAGACTGTGTGTTTTTTAATTTTTATTGGGGTTAATTACACTTTGCCCCCCTAATGTGAAAAACCTACACTTTACACCTAAAATTTTGGCTTTCAATTTTTTTTATTACCTTTATTTTGTATAAATTATTAAAAGACTAAATTGCCCTTACAAATCATGTCCATTGACAAATATGCCTATAGACACTAAAAATACCTTTTTTTTTACCTATTTTGTTCCATGCATGTCTATCATTTTCCTATATGCGTTTATATATTTAATTTTTAAAAAATGTATATTTTGAAAAATATATGTACATGCTATTTCACTAACCATACAAAATATATAAAATTTTTGTTGTAAGATACTTCGCAAATAATATTTTAATTTATGAAAATTTTTAAAATTTGCATAATATTAACAACATATCTTTCACATTATATACATAAAATAAAGATTTATATCCAAATTTGTATACGTGTATATATATAAATCCAATATGATGATAGAACTTTAATGAATGTAATATGTCTAATATATTATGCTACGGTAATGTCAAATTTAACTCTTTTCTTTGTGCATGAGATATCACATTAATTGAAAGTTTATCATGTTATTATTTTTACATATATACATGTATAAAAATTTGGATATAAATCTTTAATGTTTTGCATATAATGCAAAAAACATCTCTTTACTATTATGCAAATTTTGAAATTTTGTACAAATTGAAATATTATTCGTGGGATATTTTATATTTTTTATAGTTAATGTGTATGTAAAAATATTTATAAAAATATTATATGTATTGCATATTAAACGAACATGATAAATATGCATGGGATAAAATAGAAAAAACAAATAAGTTTTAGTGTGTATGTATGTTTGTCAATGGACATGTATTTATAAGGACAATTTAGTCTTTTAACAATTTATACAAAATAAAGGTAATAAAAAAAATTCAAAGCCAAAATTTTAGGAGCAAAGTGTATGTTCTTTGCATTCAGGGGGGCAAAGTGTTGGTTACCCCCACTTTCAGGGGGGCAAAGTGTAATTAACCCTTTTTATTGCACACTAGCTTTTATGAATTAGGGATACATTCTCCACTTCTATAAGTATTTGTCCGCTTCTATAAATATTTGTCTTGCTTCTTCTGCTCTACAAAATTTCATCCCTCCCTGATTGCATACTGTGAGATTTATTTCTCTTCTTATCTTTAAAACAAAATACCAAGCGATTATTACATCTTGGTGCTCATTCTACATAAATAGCTGCTTTACTTTGAAATACTAAGCTTCACATTAATGCATTACTTCTTGTAGGAAGATTACGGATTGTTCATGGCTATTAATGCTGAGAGTTCTGCTTCTTCCATGCATCCCATTACACATGATAATGTTACTGAATGCTTCTTTTTATTAAATAATTGTAATAACAAAAGGGTACGTGTTCTTTCTCTTTTGTTGTGCTATTTTTCATATTTCATGTTTTGTCTATAATGTTTGAATCATTTTACTTGCAAACTTTTTTAATAATAGAACTTGCCTACTGAGTTATTATCAGTGTTAAAGCTCCACAGAAGATGCATCATATCAAATGTACAAGGTCCAAAAATATGGGAAATTGAAGTATACAAATGAAGCTTCCAAACAGAATGGGTTGAATTTGCTTCCGATAATTTACTCAAACCACATGGCAAAATATTAATTCGCCACAACGGAGATTTAAGCTTTCATTTGATCTTATTCACAGATTTACAGATGAATACCTTTTTTCCATGGACCTGTTCCACTTAAAGATGTCTTGCAAGCACATAATTCATACGCAAACGGTATATCAATTTATGATACTTTTCTTCATAAATACTACAATGATAGGTATATTTGAAGTCACAAAAATATGATCATTATTTCTATAAAACAGATGTTAAAGCAAAGTATATCTTATTCCAACATGTTTGCACCTCCATAAAACCGAACATTGTCCAAAATCAAATTGATTCCATAGCATTTTTCCAGATTTACTCAAGGGAAAATAGGAATTCAATGGTGAGTCACACATTGTAATGCTTTTGTTTTTAAAATTTATACTACAATACATGTTTATTTTAACTGATTAGGAATATAAGTCATTCATTTTTCTTTCGAGAAATAACAAGGTTTGTACGCCACTTCCTCAATAGTGACAAGAATCCAATTATTACTCTTTGAACTCAGATATCAACCTTTTCGGATCGGTTTGTGTGATGATAGGCTTGCTGATAAGTGGGAAGTCTTTGTCCAAATGCACCAGTTAGAAATAAGTGCAACATTAGTTTTCATATCGGAGTCTGTGAATGATTTTACTGTTCAAATCTACAAAACAGATGGTGTGGAAAAAATCTTCCCTTGGTATCGTAAACATTATGTGCATTCCGATTTGTGAACCTTTTACTACTTCTATAAATTTTTATAGAATTAATTTGTGTAATAAAGTTGTTTCTACGCCGACCTTTCCATTTATATCATTGCAATTTAATTCTCTGTTCATCTTTCGAACAAATTTTTTAACTACTATTCTTAGCATGTATGATTATATTATATAAATGCATTAATATTTCGACGTCAAAACATTGACAAAAACAAAGCTAGCAACAACTACCGTATAAAGGAATTCAACTACACATCGACTATTGTAGCTGCTATACTTATATCTTTTTTTCTTGATGGACAAAAAAATTATGTATTTTTTAAAATCGAACAAATGTATTTATAGTATATTAATTGCATATTTCTTAGCTCAAAAATCGCTTCTGATGATTATGCTTATATATCAAAGTAAACTTAACAACACATTATACAACAATCATATAGATGGTTAAAGTCTGCCATTCATTCCAACCACTGGACGAAAAGAAAATATAAAACACAGTAGCACTTAGGCTCTAGCATTAATACATTACTTCAGTCATAATATCTAATATTAGCCAGTTTACTCGTTCAGACATCAAGAACTAACAAAGTAGTTTAGCAGCAGACTCTAAATTAATCCTACTAACTTCACCCAAAAAGGATCAGATCCCTTCATTCCTACGCACAATCGACACTCTGAAGGTTGGATGTCTTGTGTTCATCAGTTCAAAGAAGCAGATATCACCAACATTTAACTTCTTCTTTTTCACAAACTCTGGCCAGTCCTTGCCAAACATTCTAGGCTGCCCGCCATCCTTGATTAATTTCACGTGCCATTCGTTACCTTCCAAATCTTGAACTTTCACATATTCCTTTTCCTTGATTACGGGATTACCCCTTGGAACGAACGGGGCATGTGCTGTGAAAAAAAAATTAGGACAATATAACTAGCATAAACTATATTTGCATTATCAATTGCAGTAATATTGCATTGTAAACAGCATTACCAGTATATTGCATCACGTTATGCTTTTTCAAAGTAATCATGAACCAGGGATAATTTGACTTGAATCTTTCATTGATGTTCAGTACTGCCTCATTTGCTTGTCTTCTTGCCTTTTTTCCCACTGAATCATCCACAGTACCTCCGCTTGAAGATCCTACTCTTATTTTATTTGTATCAACTGCATTCTTCATTTGCACACTAACATTTGAAACATGAACACCTTTGCTTTTTAAACAGCTTGGAGTTCGTTTAGATGAACAACCTCCATCTGCTTTTGCTTCGTTAGACAGATCCACAATTTCCTTATCAACACACTGGCCCAAAAAACACTTCCTCTTTCGTTATTGTCTTTTGGGATAGTCGATTTCTGTAGATGTTAAATCAAATATATTAATATGGAATATACTGTCCCCATGATATTGAAATAGTAAAAAGTCACCCAAACGAATTGTATAGTACTCCACAAATTCCCTGAATCCTTTGTCAATCCATAACGATTCCGCTTGTTTTTTTAGTCCAACATGCCAACAACATCCATCTTGAACACTAAGCTTAACACAGTCATGTAATTCGTTACCAAATTTATCAACAAAATGTGGTGGAAGCAGCTACAAAAAAAAAAAAAAAAAAATTTATATTCCAGAGAAATTCTGTAACATTTTTAATTTCTTTTATTTATAAAGTATTTATGGCAACTGAAGAAAATATATTTACCCTTTTTAATTATATTCCACTCACAATTCGAATAATATACAACATTTTTTGATACATAAAAAATAAAAAAATATTCCTATCAATGTATGTAAAATCTTTTTTCCTTCTTTAACTATATTTCTATAATTTTTAATCCTTTTTCACGATCCAAAGATTAAATCATCCACTGTAATAAATAGAAAAAAATTATTTCGTTCCTAAAACTAAATGCCGACACATTTAGTACATGTAAAAATAATGCAAAAAAATACCCTTTTTTCACTCTAAAGTCAGATTTAAACATCATCACTCGGATCTAAACATCTTCTAAAGAGTAAAGAGAAAATGTTACTAGTTTATCACCAACCACCACAGGCTTTTTGGCAATCCTAAAAAAGTTAGTAGGATTAATTTCCAACCATGCCATCCTTACTTAGAATGTATTCTGCTTGTGCGATTATAGACTGCCGCAAGAGAGAGAGAGACAGAGCCAGAAATCTACAAAAAAGACAAGAAGGAAGTATAAAGCATGTTAGGTCAGGAAAGAAAAATGGCCCATTAAAAGGTTAAACGGTTTTGGAAGTAGTTTGGTCATATGTAGACTTTTATCTTAGCCGCTATGTTTCCATAAGCCCAAATCAACATCGTAAAAAAAAAAAAAAAACACAGCCCAAAAAACATTATCATCTATCCCTTCAACGTCCATTATGTTATAATATTATCATTTAATAACCTAAATTCATAATTTTACAGCGTTTAAGACACAAAAAAGAATATTGTAATGCCGTTGAAAAAAAAAACATTCTTCTTTTACAAACAATTTTGATGTTTTGGAAATCACAGTTTTCAAATGAAAACAAAATCCAACTAGAGAGAAAAAATTTATAAAAAATACTACCAAATTATTCATTTTGTCATCTTTTTTTTATATTACTCTACAAATAGACAAAATAATACGTTCTTACCAACTTCAAACAACAGGCGAATAATATAAACTCTAAACCATAATACTTGCTTTTCATAATAAAAAAAAATATTAAAGATATCGTACAATAAAATCGCGGCCATGATATACCATTCACATTGTAATCATATCAACAGCATAAAAACATTTTATTCATATTCATAATAAATTTATTACTGGGTACCAAGTAGATATTGCCTAGTCCTTGTAAAACCCATCACGTGGGGATTTGGGGCACCACAAGTTCCATTTGCCACAAGTTAATGGCCACGATTTATTGTAACAAAATAGATGGCTAAAATGTTGTCACGTTGACAAAATTTAAACTGAAAAAATGCCAAAAATGAGTGGTTTTGGAGGGAAAATTGATTACATCAAAATGTTGAGGTATTACATCAGAATACTAAAAAGTTACATCAAAATATTGAGGAATTACATGGCCCCCAACTTGCGAGAAATTGCCAATGGCCAAATTGTGAGGCCCCATACCCATCACATGGGGCCTTTGCAACCATTTTTAGGCTAATAATGATTGAAATTGTGGTTTTGGCAACAAATTGGTGCATTTAAAATTTGTGAGAGCAAAATACATTATTTGGATAATGAGAGATAAAAAAAAGTATAAATGTGAAATTTGTGGGACATTTTCTAAAATTTTTTCTTTAATTTTATAATATGGATACTATTTGAATGTTGCATATGTCAAAAATCAACACATGCTAAATGATTTTTCACATAGAAAATTAATGTATAAATGATCCTGCTAAAGGTGCTTTGAAAGGCAAACAATAGTTGGCTATTTGCATTGAATGTGAAGTAGCTGATTGAAATTTGGGCCTATTCATTGGTGATAGCTTGTAATCTGAAGTGAATACTTCTTGCCTTGCATTGAAAGAGGAAAAAAATAGTTCATGTGCTTAAGAGTTTAAAATTTCTTCCCTTACAAATTTAATTCAAACATAATTTGGAGGAAAATGTTTGCTGTGAAGGATATTAGCAATTTTTACTTAATTTTATTGAATATAAATTGAATAAAAAGATAATTAAATACCTTGACAAAGGCACTTTGCACTTGAGCCCACTTGAACTTGAACCTGATATAATTAAGAGGGAAAATTAATAGTTTTGGTTAATTTCGGAGACATGACTAAAGTATTCTTCATAATTAACATTAATTTAATTGGAAGGTTTTTTTAGGCTTTTTTATATTCTAGATGTAATTTGCTTTTAATTTGTAGAAGCAAATGACACGTTGAGGAAAGTAAAATCTTGCTTCAAATTTTGTATTAAGCTTTTGTTATTTCAAATTGGGATAATTACATAAACCTTCCTTGAGGTTTATCATAATAGCAGTTGGCTCTCCTCAGGTTTCAATAATTACACTTGGCTCCCCCATTTTTTTGGTTCAGGTAACAATTACCTCCAAAAAATATGACATCACTAGAAATTCATATGAATGTCCTAATTTACTCTTATGGTTTAAAAAAATTTCCCCACAAACTAACTCTATCTCTTTTTAAAAAAAAAATTGTGTGAATAAAATAAAAAGAACAAGTTTATATCATCATCAGTCAACAACCCTAACCAGCCATCAATTAGGAAAGGAGAAGAAAACTTCCTCCACAACTACCCTACTCAATTACTATGAAAACTTCCTCCACGACTACCCTGCTCAATCACTATCAATCTTCTCCTAAACTTGATCAATCAACACCACCACCAAATAAAAATAATATTTGTATTATCCATCGGGCACTAAGCATTGACCACACCTATTGGTAGGATTGGATACTTCCAATTAGCATTAATATCATTTCTTAGAATATCCTAACTAATTATCCTTAAATATTTCAATAGAGGCACAACATCATCAATATTTATTTCCTAACCAATCAACAACAATATCTACCCAAAATAGATGGTGGCATAAAACACAAACAAGAAAGCCAAACCACCATTGACGATTAGCAACCAAAAATCCAAAAAAAAAAAAAAAAAAAACCCCAACTTGTTGTAGAGTAGCAAAGCTTACATAGGGAAACAAATTTTGCAAGGCACTTTTTCAAATTGAAAAATCAATAGAGAACCAATCTCTTGTACCATGGGTTTAGGAAGAAGGCAAGATGTTAATGACAGTACTTGTGGTAGCAGGTAGAGGGATTGGTGGTGGGTGGTAAGGGGATGAGTGATGATGGGGAGGGGGGTGATGTATAATTGTAAAAAAAAAAAGTAAGGGGGCTTTGGGAAAGGAAGTGGCACCAAGTGGTTGGTTTGGTGGTGGATGAATAAGATTGTGATGATAGGTGATGTATGATCGCCAGAAAAGAGGGGAAGGGGGAAGGGAGGGAGAAAAGGAAGAGAGGGAGAGGTGGATTGCAGGAGTTGGGTCAGGAAATGAAGAAGAAAATTTGACCTTTTATTTTTTATTGTTTTCTCTTTTGCAAATAAAAGTCCTAGTTATTACTTCTGGTGTTTCAAAAATAAAAAAACAAAAAAACAAATTGCTGCAACTCTAAGGGTACCACGGTCCTTTTAAACAATCAGGGGAGCCAAGTGTAATTATTAAAACTTGAGGGGAGGCATCTGCTATTAAGATAAACCTCGAGGGAGGTTTATGTAATTTTCCCTTTCAAATTTTATAAAAACTATCCATTGACAATTTAAAAAAAAAACTTCTTTTTCAATTGAAGATGATCACCGAATGATGATGTCAGCAAAGCTAAGGAGCACTATTCTTTCCCTCATCATACACCCAAAATGATTAGGTTCTTTTAAATGGCACCACACTCGCCTAAATGGATAGGAGGGGATCTTCTGTATATTCCAAGCAAGTAGTTTCATGAGCATTTTTTGTTTTGCTGCGAGAAATACTTCATGAACATAAAGTTCAATGCACCATCCTGCTTTAGGTCAATAGTTGTTCACTCGGTCACTCTAGGAATCTGACAAAGAGACCAGTTGGAGGGATTATTCTTTCAACAAGCAAATGAATACATGGCTAAACTAGCGGGTCATTGAATAGTATTTACACACACATATATTATATAATATTTGAATTATCTTCCCATATTATGCACAAATATTAATAGTAATTAACAATTAATTGTAAAAATTTAATTGATTGATTAGTGAATTAAAAATAAATAAATGACAACAATTATGATAAAATATTTTTAAATATCATTATATACTTGTGAAGTTATACCTTCACTAATTGCACTTTACCTTCCTAAACTATTACTCCATTGCAAATGCCTCCCTAAACTTTCAATTTTGGCACTTAACAACCCTATAATATAAATCTATTTTGCAATTGAAAAGCTACACAACTTCGGTAAGTATTTTTATTATGCATGGAAAATACGAAACCGTAATATTTATTTATGCGTATACAGGTGTTTTTACTAAAAACTTCAATGAAATTTAAGATTCAATTGTTAGAGTTGTGTTGATTTTTTCATTGCACAGCAGATGTATTATACAGTGTTGTTAAGTGTGAAAATTAAAAGTTTAGGAGGCAGCAGCAACAGAGTGATAATTTAGGAGGGCAAAGTACAATTGACCCCTATACCTCATACTATATTTTCTCTTATAATTAGAATGATGTGTTACATGTCTACACTACTAAATGACTTAATTTCATTTTATCTTGTTTATAAATAAAGTTTTCATACTACGGAAGATAAAAGGATTATTTTACATTAATAGTACATCAAGCTTTAAGAAAATATCATTAACTATTTTTTATTAAGTAAAATGTATTTTTATCTGGAAGTAAAATAAATGATTAAAGACTAGAAAATTTTCATGTAATGATATATTTTTTATTTCAAAAGTGAATATGCTGAAGTAAATATACATCTAAAAAATAATCAAAGATAATTTAAGGGTCATTTAACTTTATAGGCTCATCCAAATTATGAATTAGTCCCAGAGGTTTAGCTGCATTACACTGACTTCCTTTGTCAGTAATAAATTCCAAACCAAACTAAATGAATTGATGAAACTACAAAACTACTTTATTTGAAATAAGTTTAGCGTTCTCGAGATTTGTCCAAATCACAAAACAGACCTGTGGTTTGATCAAAATGTAATTTTAACCATTTGAACATTCAAGTATTTACAAGAAAATCCCTTAACATCCTCCAAAAATTCAAACCAAAATAAAATTAAAAACAAATTCAAAAAAAGGGTGCTAACTACCAAAAAATGAAAAGTAAAAGAAAACAAAAGATAAAAAACTCTTCTTCTATCACCATTTTTTCCCCCTATATTTCATCTTAGCCACTACCATAATCTTATAAATCACTTAGCCATTCGTCCAACAACCATCCTCTTATATTCGGGTCTAGAATTGTGTATGTAATTAAAAAAAATTAGCTTGATTAGTTGTGATAGTAAAAGTTGGTATTGAATGTATCTTTTGTTGTCACTAGATTAAAGTCAATTTTTTATTCTTACTACTAAAGAAATATTTCCTTGAATTTTTTTCTTTTGATTTCGCAATGAGTATTTCGTTATAGAAATATGAAAACTAAATGCTTAAAGGTGGCATTAGAGAAAATTTTAGAGATTTTCATGGTTTTCATAACTGTAAAGTTACAATTTCAACCTACATGAAATTGTACTTTGATTTTTGAGACAAATTGTTCATATGCACTTTATCTCAGTAGTGACTAAAGCAATTATGTTGGTGAGCAAAACCCTATTGCTACCATTGCCATGTTATTAGTATTTTGGTTATATTAACTAAGAAAATGAAGGAAGAAAGAACTAGGAATTAATGGATATTTTGGGAGTTCCATTAAAAATTTTATTGACGTTTACTTCAATTTTAGATATTATTGACAATTGACAGATAGCGGGGGTTTCTTTAATATCTATTTGTCTATTCAAAGGTTGGACTATGATTTGGATAAATCATGGTGCTCACTGTGTAATTGGACGCACTTTAGGGGTTCCTCATGTTAAAATCGTTGGAAATGTAGCTTGACAAACGTTTGAACCACAGATAAATTTTGTTATATGAACAAATTTCTTTTTTTTTTTTGAGAGATTATATGAACAAATTTTAAAAGAAGTAAATATAATTAACCCTATATTTAATTGGATACTTTGACAAGAATGTAGATGTAGCATAGTGGTAAAATCATTTGCAAATTTACTCTAAGGTTTGATTTATGCTGAATAACATAGAGCCACTGAGTTCCATCAAAGCCGGCTGGGTTCCTGTATTTCATCAGGTCAAGCAGGTCCATTTTTGTTTGAGGTATTAGATCTGAAAAGAAACGTACCTTGGCCCAATGGTCGTTTGATTGGGTTAAACGAGGAAATTCCCCGAACGAACCGAGTTTAAAACCTACATTTTTGCAGTATGCCAAGACTTGAGTTGTATGATACTAAATTTTGATATGGTAAAAGGACAATCAGATAAAGGTTCAAGTTTGTTTAAAAAATTATGCTGTGAGTGCATTTGGATATGTACTTGCAAGATTTGGAGATGTTTGTTTATGTATGTCACATTGCCAGTATGTAAATTTAAACACGTATCTAAATTAAAATGTCACCATATCATAGTGTGCTCATTGAGTCTCTCTATTTTGTTTCGTGATTAAAGCTTGGTAGAAACTTAAAACTAGTAGGTTTGGATGCTGAGCTTGAGAACTCATGAATGCTATATTGGATTTTTAATGATTATGCGACTATATCATCACCCCTCTCCTGCACCTCTTTAGGGGGAAACAAGAAAGAGAAAAGAAATATGAGCTCTGTTTATTTAAAATAATATTTGAAATATTATTTTTACATTATTTTATGACCAATTTGACCATTCTAAATAATTAAAAAAAATTGCGATTGCAAACCATTATTGTAAAAAATTATTTAGAAATCAGATAATTTGATCAAAAAATAATTTAAAATTAGATAAAGTTGACATATAGAGGACAATGGTTTGATGACATTTTAGAGAACAATTGTGTAAATATTACACATATATAAATTAGCCGAAACATTAAGCAATAGATTAAAAATATGCGAAACGTCATTCATAATTTTTCTAGCTCAATCTTTCACAAGTGCTGTCTTAGAGGCGAACGCTCGTTGATGTATGAGTGGTAATTTGAGCCTAAACTAATACTGAACAGGGGATAAGCATTGTCATACGGATGGACACTTATTGACGTTTTAAATTCTAAATTGAAGCGTCCGCCCGCGCACACACAATTATAATTATTTAAATTCAAGTAAAACCTACTAACTTCAAACCTAAAATCCAATCATATTATCAAAAACAATGAATGAAAATGAGAGCATGGACATGCGAACATACATACAAATACACCAATTTAGGAAAGGGATCTGGTGAGGGTGAAAAAGGGGGCAAAGAGGGAGATTGAGTAAAGAAGAAGGTCGATAGGAAAAGGATGAGGAGAAGAGGGGGAAGAGAGTATAATGAGACGAAAGGCAAAGGGTGTGAAGGAAACGAGAGGGAAAAGGTGATGAGCATACGAGAGGGAGGGAAAAGGAGGCCGACTGGGAGAGAGAAAAGGATTGAGAGAGGGAGAAGGAGGAGAAAAGAAAGAGAGAGAATAGGAGAAAGATACATAGACATGGAAGAGAAAAAAGAAGGAGAAGAGGAAGAAGAATGGGAGGGGGACAAAGATGGGAAGGTGATGGGGGTAGATAGGGGGATGATGCATAGAGATAAGAGAAGAGGATGAGAGATCTAGAGGCGAAGAAACAGAGGGGGCAGAGAAGATGAGGAAGTGTCGCGCCCTAAAAAATCAATGGAGTCGTTGACTGTCGTGCTTCAAAAAGGCGGTCTGGTCTGGTGACCCTTTTCGAAAAAATAGGTCTTTGGAAAAACCGTGCACATGTGTGAGAAAAAATCGAGTTTTGGTGAAAAAATGTTATTTAGGAAAAATAATATTTTTAAAAAAACAAAAGAAGGCCAAGACTAAAAAAGTGTGATAGTTTTGGCCAATTAATTTTGAAAAAGGGTTTTATTTTAAAAATAGAGTCACCACTTGGTATTGAGTTAGGATATATGAAGTCACCCGAAAAATCATTTAACAAAACAAAGCAAAAATAAAATTTTAAAAAAATGTTTGAAAACCCCTTTTCGACTTCAGTCTACAAAAAAACAAGAGAAAAAAGGTCCGGGAGTCACATTTGAAGAAAGGGAAGGCAAAGGCTCACGCCTAAGGCACCCTTTCTACCTAGTCGAGGCTAGTTGCGAGATTTAATCAAATTTTCCTAAATTAACCCTAAAACTCTATTACATTTGGTTGTGTCTATATGAATGCAAATCCTAAATCTAAATGTGAGTATTGGAAGGGTCAAAATGTTGCATCGAGGCTTAATCGGAATTATCGCATTAATTATGAAACTCGAGTCGAGACCTCGAGGGAGTCACGAGTGTAAATGCAAAAATGGAATGCAAAAGAAAAGAAAAATAGTAATATAGCTAATAAGTGGTTGAAGAAAGTGGGAATGCACCATAACGGGTACAAGGGACTAATTGGCATTTTTCTACTCACGGATGAGGAAACGGCCTATTAATCCACTGTTTACCAAGTGAGAAGGCGACTATTTCTAGTCGGATTACACAAATGACCTAATTTCTAAGTGAAATGCAACATAAAAGTCATGCATTGAAGATGTATAAAAATATGTAATATTAATAACATATATACAAAAATCATGCAAAGATGAAAAATTTTCAAAAAATAGTGTGTGAAATGATGTGAAATACAAACAAAGAGTGAAAATTATTACTAAAATGACTTGAGGGTCTAGCGTTAGACTAGCCCTTTCTAGGAATCTCCACTAGCATTGGACTAGCGAAGGAGCGAGAAAATCACAACTATCGTTGGACTGGTGTGATGACGAAACAATATAAAACATGATTTAAAATAGCAAAACATAAATCAAAAGTAAATAAACATAGAAAGACACGTAGGAACATTTAAGGGCACATAACACGTAGGCACGATATCTAGATGCAAAAATCCTAAAGAAAGTAATAAAACATACAAGCACAACAACGCGCAAAAACACATAAGCCCTAACTATTACACCGAGGAGATTTAATTACAATTTTAGGGGAAAAACAAAATGTAAAATAACCTATTTATTACATTAGTTTATCTAAATACAAAATTTTGCTAGACTAGCATAGATGTAACCTATCTAGTACAGTGACTATTTAAATGCAAAAATATTTTCCAAAAATAGTAAAAATGCCTATCTATTACACTTCTAGGATAATTTGAAAATTAAAATTAAATCAAATTGATAAAATCAGTAATACTCAAAAGTAAAGTAAACAAAATAAAAGCATCACATAAAACATATAGAAGCGCTGAGGAGCACATAAAAAGCAATTAAAAAGTAACGAAAATACCTCTTCTTGAAAATCCGGTACTAAATACTATCAAAATGAACAAATTAGTTAAGGGCACCACTATTTGTGTAAATAAAGCATGAAAAAGTAAATACCAATGAATTGGGATAAAATGTAAATTATGTTAAACTAAGGGTAACTAAAATGAAAATTCAAGCAAACTTAAGAGCCAAAGGGTAAAATTAAAAAATTAGACCTAATTGATAGGAAATAAAGTCTAATAGGGTCAAATCTACAAAATTGAGAATTCAAAGTGCAGCAATTTCCAAATGTCCAGGGGTGTAATAAAACAACCTAATAATTCTGAAGGGACCAAACTGAACATCTAATTATATATATATATATATATATATATATATATTAAAGAAACAGCTAGAAAAAAAAAACCCAAACAAAACAAAGACTAATTAACTAGCTAAATTAGTTAACTGAATTAATCAACCAAATTAAAACCAAATAAGTAAAGATAAAGCAAATTAATTTAGTGGAAGAAAATCTCTTCACAAATATATAAAAAAAAATACACAAATACCCCAATTTCCATTTCAACCGTTCTCTCTTCATCTCTATTCCCTTTTTCTATTTCCTTCTCCATTTCTCTATCTCTCTTTGTCGTCCCTTTCGTCTCTCTGGTTCTCTCTTCTTTCTATTTCCTTTCCAAACTCTCTTGCTCTATCTCATTTTTCTCTCCTGCTCTATCTCATTTTTCTCTCCTTTTTCGATTTCTATTTCTTTGTTCTCTCTCAATCTCTCTCAATCTCGTTGTCTCTCTTCTTCTGGGCTTTCTCTAGTTCCCTCTTCTTCTTCTCTATCTCTCAGTTTATTCTCTATCTTTCTCCCTTTGTCCGTCTCTCTATGTTTTTCTCCATTTATCCCTTTTCCTCTTTTTATTTTTATTTTTTTCTTTTTCTTCAGTCAGAAATAGACGAGATCGATTTTCCAAATTTTGCCCTTCCTTCAAAACTGGGCAAGAGGAATATGTGGTGGTGTGGATGGCGATTTAGGCATTGAAATTGGCAGTGGCTGTGCATGTGACTAGGAATGGTAGTGGTGGTTGTTTGTGGTGAGCTTGGCCATTGATGTGTAACTTACTAGTGAAATTGAAGGTGGTTTTGGTGGTGTCATGGTGGATGGTGAAAGGACGGGGGAATACAGTGTAAAGTAGTATGCTGTAATTGGGTGGTGGTTTTGAGCATCTGGTTTGTTGTGTTTGGGCAGTGGTGATGGAGAGTGTGTTGATTCAAATGGTGAAAGTGATTGACAGAAGGGATTAGGGCTAGAGAAGATTTCGGTGACTGGATTATGTGTGCGATGGCTTGGCTATGTATGTGTAGTGGTTGTATTTGTGCAGGTGGGCTCTAATTTTGGCGGTGATATAGGCTGTTGAGATGGAAATGGTGGATGACTTTGCTGCTGTGATGGGTTGGTATTGAGAAAGAGAGAGAGAGAAGGAAGATTATGGAGGTCTGCCGATTGTGATGGCTGCTAGGTAACAGTGGTGTGGTGATGACTGTTGGGAGTTGGTTGAGATGATTGTGGGACTAGTGATAGGGAATGGACATTTGGTGTTGTTTTTGTTCTGGTTTTCTAGGTTGTTTGGTTGTCTTTGGGTGCCATTTGGTGGTAATTGTTTGAAATTTGGATGGCTTGACTATGGTGGGCAGAGGGTTGAGTGGAATTGTGAGGTGGATGGGTGGAGAATTTGGGTGTTGTGGTTGTACGTGGTTCAGGAGAGGGGCGTGAAGAATGTTGCTGGTGGTGATGTGAGGTTGGCCGATTTGATGACTAATGAAATTTGGGCTGTAATTGGATGATTGATGATGGCGTTTGGATGGTTGCAGGCTATGGTAGTGGTGATTTTGGCTTGTGATAGTGATTAGGTGACTGGGGGGTTGTTTTTTTGTTGTTGTTTGGGAAGTTTAGGTTGTTGATGATTCCTTTTTGTGTATTTGCAGGGATTATTTGGGTGGTTTTGTACTGAAACTGGAGCTGTGATGGTGGTTGGCCGTGGATGGAGGTCAATTAGGTGACTGGGAGGTTGTTTGAGAGTTGGCAGTGGTGGTGCAAGGGAATTGAGAAGCAAGGGGCTAATGGTTGTTTGGTGGGGTGAGGATCAGTGGAGGTTTTGGGTTAATTGGTGGTTGAACGGTGGTGAAAGAAAGTGGTGGTTCAGGTAGAGGCTGCAATTCTGGGATGGTAGTTGAGAGGTAGAACTTGGAGCTACAGGTGAGGTTGGGGTTGAACTGTGATTTTGGGTGGTGGTTGGAGAGAATAGTAGTGGAAGAAGGGAGAGAGAAAGAAGATGAACGATGAAGACCCAGAAAAGAACAAAGACCCAGAAAACAAAAACAAAGAAAAAATCCAGAGCCTAACTCAAAAACAAAATCTAAAAAGAAACTCAATTCAAATTCTTAACAATTAAACACATAGTCAGACTTTCATATAAAAATATGGACGAATACACATTAAAACAACGAGAAGAACTCAACTTTTTAATCTTGAAGATGGATTAAGGATGAACAGTAAATGAGACTTGAGGTTGAAGATGAACACTAAATGAAAAATGAAAGAAAACAGTTTTTAGTGTGTGTGGTATTGGTGGTTTAGTGTGTGTTTTAATCTCAATAAATAAAAGGATATGTGTTTTAGGGTTTTGATTTTTTTTTCCTTTTCTTTCCTTTCCTCAAAAGGAGCTATTTATAGTACAAGCTAGTCTGGTCTTCCAAGAATATCCCAAAATATCCAAAATGCCACTAGTAATAAATCTTAATTTTACCCTAAAAAATTATTTTTGATAGAAAAAATCAAAACTAATATAAAAATGACAATAAACTCCAAAATTTGCCCAAAAAAATAGATTTCAAAATCTAAAAAAAAAAAGATTAAAGCTTAAAATTGGTCAAAAATGCGTTCGAGGTGTGAAATGACTATTTTGTCCCTGCAATGACAAAATAAACAGAAAAATAGCTATTAGCCTTGAAAAATTGTCAAAAATTAAAAATAAGCTTAAAATCCTAGAAAATGAATTTAGAACTCAAAAATTGATAAAAAAAAATACATTCAGAATACGAAATCACTATTTTGCCCTTTGACAAACGAAAATATACAGAAAAATAGCTATTAGTCTTGAAAATTTTTTAAAAAT
Source organism: Mitragyna speciosa (assembly GCA_024721245.1). Classification (NCBI taxonomy): domain Eukaryota; kingdom Viridiplantae; phylum Streptophyta; class Magnoliopsida; order Gentianales; family Rubiaceae; genus Mitragyna; species Mitragyna speciosa. The sequence goes on along the minus strand of CM045566.1, from coordinate 8,694,453 downwards.
TAAAAAAAATCTTAAAGCCCTAGAAAATGAATTTAGGACTCAAAAATTGGTGAAAAATACATTTGTAATATGAAATGACTATTTTGCCCCTAAACGTAGTATTTACAAAAAAAAAAAAAGCAATTATCCTCGAAAAAATCAGAAAAATTTAGAAACATTTCTAAAAACATAAAAAATAAATTTATGACAAAAAATGGATGAAAATGGTGTTTGCGTGGCGAAATGACCATTTTGCCCCTATGCTGGTAAAATATAGTAAAAAAACTATTTGAACTCGAAACTTCACAAAAATTTAAAAACATGTATAAAAATACAAAAATATACATTTAAACTCCCAAAACTAATGAAAAAATATTTACGTGCTAAAAATTACTATTTTGACCCTTGAAATTGTTGATTTTGTTCCCCTTTTATTAAAAAATTAGAATTTGAATCCAAAAGTATAAAAAATGCTTCCAATGTTAGAAACATAAATAGTGTGTCAAATTTTGGTGTCTATAGAAAGATGAGGGGTAGAGGACTTGAGAGGGAAGGGGAGAGAGAGAAGAGAAATTTTTAAAAATAATTTTCAAAATTAAATTGTATTTTTGGAAATAATTTTCTCTCTATCCAAACAAGTATTTCAAAAAATCATTTCATTTTCTTAAAAAATCATTATCCAAACAATAGTTTTTCATATAGAAATAGAATCTTAGATGCGTATGATAAATTAAGAGTGCACAAAAGAAATCAAAAAATCAAAAGATTGTAAAATTTTGCCCATCTCAAACAGAAAAAATGCGATAATCAAATTGAATTATGAAAGTGGTTTGGTTAACCAAACCTCATCTGTAAATATAGTTTCAGTTATGATTATCAATTTATAAAAACAGTGGCTGATTGGAATCGCTCCAACTATATGTCTTAGAAGTTGGTATTTGTAAACATTATAGAGTAATTAAGGACTATTAAGTTATTTTATTCTCAAGTCTGAGATAATTCATAGGCATGAATATCATATTTGATTTTTTTTCATTTCGTTTACTTATTTGTATATTATTATTTACTTTTATGCTCTGATTATTATAAATTTGTTACTATTAATTTAAAAAATCACTTTTATATAACTTAGATGTCAAGTATGAAAGATAACATAGCTATTTTTCTTATTTTTGTTGAGGAAAATTTTGATTTGTAATTTTCTTACTTGTCAAAGAAATGAATAAAAGAGTTTCATTTTGTAATATCATTACTTGTTTTACAAAATAATTAAAATCACATTGGTATTTTTTAATTTGAACAAACATTTACGTTGTTCTTTTCTCCTCCTCTTTTGTCAAATTAACTTAATATTGTATGGTTTTGATTACCCATGGTACCCAAAACTCTTTAATCAGATGATAATAGGCAAACAGATCTGATCGATTCTGATAAAATATTAGGCATATAAACTAGTAACTAGTCTACATCCACTCCTACTTGGCTAGAGGGCAAAGAAAACGAGTTCAAAAGTTAGCCACTATAGAATTCTAGTTGGCTAGAGGACAAAGAAAACGAGTTCAAAGTCAGCCACTATAAAATTGGTGGTTGATTTTAACGAAATTCATAACCAAGAGGTCCAGACATCATGATTCTTTCATCATCACTAGTTGATTAGCGTGGGATATCTTGTCAAGTAACATAATATCTATACTTAGCTTCAAATAGGGGCTACAATTTTATTTCAGTTCTCAAATCAAACTTTGCAATATCAAGATTCCTTGGCCCCCCGCTCTCTAATAGCTCATATATAATTGCGTATTTTAAGTCAAAAGTTGTAATTGTAATGCCTCGAGAAGGAAACCCTTCCTTGTCTAATCATGAACCCAAAGTGATAACACTAATTAAAGTTTCATCTATTTGATATAATCCACAAATTTTTTTTGATTTGGATAAGTGTAAGCCCCAGACAATGACCAAAATTTCATGCTTTTGCATTTTGATATATAAATGGGTATGCCATGTTTAGCACGATCAATTTCAGTTAAATGCATCACCTTATTTTTCTCACTTTTTTTGACAAATAATTCAATATATATATATATATATATATTAACATTTTATTTTTTTAAAACTACGTTGAATTCATACTTAAGTAGATCCAACAACTTAAGTATGAGTTTTAATCGAACTTTCTGCATCACAACTTGACATATTTGAAATTTCAATTTATGAATCAATTTGATTCTTACTTGTATAATATTAAAGTGTACAAATGCAAATTAAAATATCTTTAACAATAAAATTGTACTTAAAGTTTCAAATAATTTAAGGGCACTGTAAATTTCATGCACACAATGTATTTTTGTGCACGCTTGTCCAACACTTTTTTTTTTGTTAGTAGTATACTATCTTATTTTTAACCTACATTGTAGGAAAAGGGGTCCAACTGAACCCCTAGAAAATCGATGGGGATTGAACTATCATCGAATCAAACAGGTGTATTATGCACTCATTTGAATTTTTTATAAGAAGCAGAGTTTGAACCTCTGACCTCCTATCACATTAAACCTTTAAAGGCTTTATAGTGGCCAAGCTAACCAAATTAGGTTGGTTACGTTTGTCCAACACACGTGTACAATTTTGGCCTAGTTGCATACAAGCAGTATTCTGAGTTGGAGTTAGGACAAAGTGAAGCCCACCTAAACATCATATATCTCGAAATTGTACGGAATTTTAAGTATGGTTGGAAAAACGTATTTTCAAGTGCGGTTGGGCTAATCAACAGCTTCTCTGAGATATGGTGGGCTTTTTGTGATTATGTTTTTATTTTTTCCAATCCCAAAATTGTAGGATTATGAACTCTTTTGATGATCATATGATTAAGTCACTTCTCACTTATTTCAACACCTAAATAAAGTTAGAGGTTCATGTCTGTTATGATCATTGTGTCTTGGAACCATCGTGGACAGAAAGTTATGGCTCTATTGATTTGGACATGTTTTCAAGAAACACGTTTTTAGAAAAATTCATATACATTTTTTTAATTAACTTTTTATCTCACATATACATTTATAAAAACAAAATTAAAACTGTTATATTAATATTTTTTAAAAAACACCTCAAAAAATAACCGTCCAAACTAAGTGATAGATTACCATTTTGTAATTCTCATTTTTAAGCTTAGCTACTACTGATTTACATCCAAACAAAAATGGAGAAAATGGTACCTTTTGTTACCGTCTTTCTTCCATCTCTAATAGTGCTTTATCATGTTTGCATCATTGTGTACATGTAATTATTTTTGTTTTGAAAGTTTTGCATATCTAAGTCTGATGTTATTAACATTAGACCAGGTTGTTCACATGCACCTAAAAAAGAAAAAAAAAAAGGACAAGGTTGGTTGGTTCAACTTGGTATCCACATTCAATGTAATCTTTTTCTGGTCGATCAATTGGGTCAAAACAAACCAACCAAATTTGTTAAATTATCTACCTGGCAAACAATCAATGGGACAAGTTTAAATACTGCATTTATTTCCTTTCTTTAAAGGGTTTATGAACGTACTTGCTCTTTTTTTTTTCTTTTGGATTTTTATTACATTACCAATTACAGCTCTTAAGCAATGTCCTATTATGGTTCCAGAAAAAGCTCTCTTGAGATTTAAGCCATTTTTCTCCTATTAGTACAAATGCAACTCTTTGTGTTTTAGGGTCGAAATCTAGGGATTGTTCAAAAACATCCAACGCACGATTTTGGTTGCCAAGCAATTTTATTTTTAAAGCTAAATAAACTAGCAATTTTGTTTATCAAAATCACTCACGCAACGTTAAAAGCTCAAATTTTATGTCAAATTCTTCACTTATAAAAGTCATTACACGAACAAATTAACTCCATTACAAATTTAAGAATAAAAAAAGTGTAGATTGAGTACTTGCTCATTAACATAAATAATTGAAACCTATAGTGAATATTGTATTTTGTTTAATGGCCAGTTAAGTTTAAAAGATTGATATTCTTCTACAATACAAATGTGAGTAACCAAATAATTTGAAACATCTGGCTAATACACAAGTACAAGTTCAATGAGTTCAAGTACCAACTGCGAAAAGTTGAATACACATGAGCTTAACAAAATTATTTGAATGCGTTTCAAATGACAGGAAAGTAAGTAACAAAAATTTTAATCCCAGACCTTTGGACTTCGAATATCATTTTTGTGTTTGCAAAGGCAAATTTGTTCCTTGTTTCTTCCATCTATTTTGCCTATGCCTTTGGAAATCAGATAGCTACGCTTATCTAATAATACACGTGTTAATGTCTAGTTTGAACTTAAAAAGAACTCCAAATGTCACATCATCTCCAACCATTGGCGTTCCAATAATTTGAGCGTACTAAATTTTTAATGATCTTTAAAGTGTTCATAAAAACCTCCGTGGAAAGGGGATCTAGATTAACACATACATCGTAAATGACTAGGGAGATTTTGGTTTAGATCATCTGTCTATCATTTTGGCGTCCAAAAATTTGGATTAAAAAAAATTGGACAAAGAATGTAAAAATGTAAAAATTTTCCTTCAATTGGCCAACTCATGCAGAATAAATTTTAGACTATGAAAGAACAGACATACAAAATCATGAGAGTTTAGACATACAAAATCATGAGAGTTTAACTTAAGCACAAGCATAAAATTAATGATTTACTCTTGTGCGATATGTGTGTGTGTAAACAGTTTATTTGGTGAGGCAAGGATTAATTAGATTAATGGGTTATGGCCCTCTGAAGAGACAGTTCCGTCCAAAACATCATAATGAATTAATGACTTAACGTTAAAAAGCTAAGAAAAACGAATCTGTGGGCGAAAGTAAAATTGTGAGATGGTCCACCATAAGAAAAGTGGATAATGTCGTCCAGAAAACATCATCTATATTCTCCCATAGTCTAGACGGGGACATATGATTATACATTTGGATCTGCAAATTTCTGATAGCCGATCCTGTTCCCACCAATCATACATGTATTTAAGAAGGTCATCAGAACATAATGGAAGCTGCAGCTTCCTTGCTCGTATCAGTTGAGAGGTTGGGGCCACAATACCTGGCCATATGAAACTTTTGATTGTGCATTATTGGAAAATAATTTTGGAGTAACTCTATATAGATGGGGAAAAAAAAACATAGACAACAATTGACTAAGGAGAGAAAACAATAACAAATTTTCCTGTGTACAATATTTTTTTGTTAATTATATAAAAGATAGTTTTTTTTTCCTCTTTTTTTTTTTTTTGGGTTTTCAAGAAAGAGTTGAATATTCAGTGTAAAGACTGGGTGAATTATGAGAACAGGTGAAATACGTTGAAATAGTTTGTAAATGGAGTAAATGTGATAAAGACTTGTCAAAATCAAGTGTGAAAGCATGAAATAGCCATGAAAATTTTTCAGAAAGAAGCCGCGGAGGCTGCCGTCGATATGGAAGTCCGTCATTCAGCTTGCGGCAACTCTCTGGATAAAATTCTAGAAAGATGCCATGGAAGCAGCCGTGGACATAACGTCCGTGGCTCAGCCTGCGGCTGACTTATAACGTTCAAAATTTTGAATGTTTGTGATGCCTTTTCACCTGTATTTTGCCACCTTTTAGAGTTAAAAGGTATGGTGCCATGTCTGTACGAAATTGAAACGGTGAAAAGGTAACTATAGCTATATAAACAACAAGTTTTCGATGAAAATAAAAACTTTTCATTCTTGTTCAATTCTTTGAAGAGAAACCAGAGATTTCCTCTTGTTTTCTCGTACTCTTATTGTATCCTAGAGGTAAACCTGTAGCAAATATTTTGTGTAGTTGGAGCTATTAACACTTTAAGGATAGTGAATAATCCTCACGTTACAAGAGTATTTAATTCTCTTTTTTATCTAATTTTCGTGCAATTTTAATACTTCATTGACAATACAATCTCTAGGAATCATATTTGTTTTAGGAATTGTGAACTCGTTTAACTACCGAAAAGAAAGAACTCTAAATACATATTATGGTGTCCTTAATTTTCAAGGGAAAAAAAAATCATTTTATCATCTAAAGTATTTTTAGAATCTCACTTTGTCATCTTAGTGATCTTTGTCTATAGTTATTGTCTAAAGTTAAATTGCTCAAATTGACATCTCAAGTGAATCTTGTTTTTAGTTGCCATATAACTTGTAAAAATAGCTCAAATTACCGTATAATATGAATTATGCTTCCAATTGTCATATGAAGTATAAAAATAGATCAATTTGCCATCATCGTCTCTTAATCCATCAAATACTTCATAGTTGTATATTTGCTAACAGTTTTTTTATTAATACATAAACATTTTGGAATATATTTATATAATTTAATTTTATGTTATTAGAATAATTATTAAAAATAATTTAAAAATATATAAATATATTTGTCCAAAGAATTGGTCTAGCTCGAGTTCAGCCCGAAACGCCAAAAACTAGCCATTTTTTCAAATTGATCTATATTCCTAACTTATATTTTGTCTGCCCGTACTGTGTGATTATATATTGCACTAGCCCCCTCTAAGAGTTCATATTACGTTGAATAAGCATCTTCTAGATACTAATTATCGCAGTTAAAGAAAATCTTTATTATAATTCCACAATCATGTTTTAATATTGCAAAATTGGGAGGCCAAAAGCTACAAACGTGTAAAGGCTACATAGTAAAAAAGTAACTCTAAAAGAAAAATTGTAGACAAAATACTACTATCTTTTTGAGAAAAGAAATATGGCATAAAATATAACAGGTCTCCAGGGAGATGATTGTAAAATATAATATTAGAAATTCAAGGCTTGAAATAAATTTCTTCTTCAAATGCCTGAGAAACGATGTTGCAATCTTTCACATCCCGACAGGTTATTTTTCACGTGTGATTCAAGATCTTGCTGGAGCCCTCAGCAAAGACAGCGCATATCATCATGTATCCATATATCTATGCTTTCAATAATTTAATATGTATTTGTGAGTGAATACCAAAAAGAAAAAAATGTAAAAAAGTAGTACTCATAGAAAATGAATACAAAGACTCAATTATGTAATCCATATGACCATATCTTCATTGTCATGGCTGCAAATTGCTATAGACAGTTGACCCATTGGATAACTTACAAAAATGAACTGGAATTGTGCTGTCCCTTCACATATTCATTATTGTAATTGACTTCCCTTAGTTTCAAATTTCAATGTGCAGAAAACTTTACTTAGGGTGCAAATGAAGTAAATGAACGAGCTATTAACGGTCTGAAATTTTTTGGATGAAAAATTAGGGTTACGAATTGGCAATTTGCTACGTCTAGCAATATACTTCGAGAGATCATTATATAAACTTTCTACAAGGTTTATGACAATTGCAGATAGTTCAAGTGAGGTTCTAAAAATTACACGTACCTTCCTTATTTTCTCTGTTAGAGTAATAAAGGAAATTCAAAACCCTTATGTTGACAAATTCCCCCCCCCCCCCCCCCCCATCTCGTAAAACGCAGCAAGTCCTATGCCAATCCGCACCATGTTTAAAATGGCATCGTGGAAAAAAATCCAATTACCTTCATCTTCTTGATTCAAAAGAAAATAATGATAACAGAGAAGCAATATCCACAGCGGATTTCTTATTTGTGTTTTGGATTGATTTTTTTTTTTTTTTGTAACTTTTCATCTCAAGATGAAATTAATATGGGTTTGGGATTTTTTGGGTCTGTGATTTAATGCAATAAGTATTTATACATTTTTAGATCTCCACGTATATTTTTGTTTAATGAGAAGGAAGGAGTATAGATCTATTGAAGGATAGAGAAAGGGCCAAAAAGTTTAAAAGGAAAATTTTTGAGTGGTTGGGAAGTTAGAGGTAACTGATTGTGAGATGTTCTTTTTTCTATTGATTGTTTTTTTAGAAATTCTAGTTATGAATTATGTTAGGGTTAGTAGGCTAAATTTCCATCACCAAGGGTAGTAAATGTAATTTTTAAAACTTCAAATGGGCTACTTGCTATTGTCATAAACTTCATGGGAGGTATGAGAAATATTCCAAATTTTATCTGAAAGTGATTACAAATGAGAAATAGTTCAGCAATAAACTATGCTTCACCTCTAATAAAGAACATTTGCTTGCGCAATTTTAAAACTGAAAAATCATATGAAAGAGTTGTGGCTATAATCAATGCACTTCATAATTAGATTCATTCGCTCTGTTTAGACTAATATACTAGCGAGTTATTATACTATAAGATATAATACAAAGATTGTAATCTCAAATCATAAGTTTTTTTAGTTCCAGAAATAAAAAATAAATTGTATAAACTAAAATGTGGAGTATATAAATCATTATAATTATTTAGTATTATTCTATGTTTACATAAATGGAATTGTTGTTCCATGACAAAAATGAAAAATTAGTTGAGTAGTACATTACCTTCCAACAAAGAATATTTCACTCATTTAATTTCAAAATTGAAAACTCATAACAAAAAGTTATGGCTATGATCAATTTTTCATTCTTTTTTTTTTATTTATAATTCTTTAGTATTATACTCGTACGTTTCAATATCCATGACGAATGGACGCAGTCAAGCAGAGGGGAGTTTATCGCTGGCAGCGTAATTTCCAAGACAAATGAATTTATGTCGTCCGACATGTAGCTGTCGGTCGTGTTTAAACGTTCAGAAGCGCTCCAATCATTGAAACTTGTTCATCTAAATTGGAGGCTACTCTTCTCTTCTTGTTGTTGTCTTTTAGCTTTCATTTCACTGTGCATGGGGGCCTTGCTCCCACGCCCTCCCCCACCTTTCAATCAAATCCCTAAAAGGAAATTTTTTATACGTCTAGATTATTCATCCTAAGAAAGAAAGAGATTAATGTGGCCATCAATAATTTGATCTTAGAGATTTTATGAGAGAGCTAAGCACCATGGGTGACGTGTTATTTAAGTTGCGTTTGGTTCACACTCGGAAATTAGAATCGGAATCATTCCTCTTGATTTGAAATGAATCTATCGATTCCAATACATGTTTTTTGTTTAGTACCTGAAATGAGTATCATTACTATAATTATTGTTTGATTCGCTAGGAATCAGAATTATATCTGTAAGTTATTCGGACGTCCGCATGCTTGGAACATGCGAAATTGATTCGGACGATATCTAGATGAAGTTCCGAACGTCCAGATAGACCATCCCTGAACATATGGATGAGGGAATCATTGGTGGAGTTTCACAAAACCCACCAATTAAGCGTTTGATTCTAATTCTCAATTTCGATTCTCGATTACCAAACACAAACTATGGGGTTGATTTCAATACCCGCAAACCAAACGCCGCCTTACTATTTTAAAGAAAATTGTCCAAGAATATGGATTTAATCCTAACCTCAATTTTTTTGGGTTTTTTTTTTTTTTTGACCAAGGAGGGGTATAGATCAATATTAACAAAAGGGACTTGAAGTTTCACAAGTGGCATTTGGCACAAGTTGATGGCCTAGATTTAAAGGATAAAAAATGAACGGATGAGATTGAATCAATAAGGCCAAATTTGTAATGAAAAACGTCGCTTTAAGTGACCAATGGATACACCATCCTTCAATAAGATTACACCATTATTTTAGCATGATTACATATTTTAACTAACATGTTATATATTTTAACTAACATGTTACGCATTCTCCAAATTGTGCAAGATGGAAGAGATCCAACTTGCGGGGCTTTGCTCCCAAACAAAAGAGAAGCTGAAAGAGTAATGCAAAGGTGTAAAATTCTCAACTTTAGAATAATTGAAATTTAGATCCCTTATTTCTTTTGAAGCAAATGTTACTATTTCAATATGGACATCAATAATAACCATTATAATAAAAAATTGTTGCTTCCTTTCATAAACTTTTACTATGCATTTTAGATGTGAATTTATATATGGGAGTGATGTGGAAAGATTTTAGCTAGATCTAAGTTCGATTTAATTAGCTTAATGACATTTGACAACACTTCTCCTCCTACCAAAGGGCAAAAAAGTATCTAAATGACCTATAATTTCTACAATTTCGTGTGTTTCTGTACTTCTTCCTTTACTAACATTGGCTTCCTAAATGCTAGATGACTAAATTAACTTTCATTTGAATTTTCATGTGCCAAAATTAAAATTTAGTTTCTCCAAAAGAACTTGACATTATTTTCCGTACCCCGTTGTTGTGTGCTTTCAAGTTTGATAATGATCCTCGAAAATTTTTATTATTAAAGGATGACTTAACGTACACCAAAGCAACACGTTTGGAACATTTCTAACTGAATTCTTGCATGTAGCTTTCTTTCTCTTCTTTGTCACCAAGAAAAATTGTCTATTTACAAGGGTATTCCACATGAAAATCACATCTACGAATAGATTTTAAAAAATATATATATATTTTATCTCTTAAATAAAATTTGTTTTCTTCCGACTTCTGAACGTTTTCTCAAGATTCAAATTTGTGCATGGACCCTACACTTGTAGACGTTTTGGTGTCGGTAGACTTCAATATTCAGAAAAAAACTAACACCAATAAATAAGACACAATCCAACTATTGCACGGTACAAACTGATTTAAATTTCTTCACTTACAAACAAAAGGCTATTAAATCTACTAATCATGTATCCTCCTTATTACCTTTTAGAAAAGGCAAATATATCTTGAAAGTACGAAGACATAGAAAAGCACACAACATAAACCAGTTTTGAACCTAAATGGCAGAGGCCATGCACCTCTCTATGCATTCAAATTTCTTTATGATACACATTGAAGATTCACTGGTATTTGAATGTGGAGATGAAATCATTGATGAACAAATTAATAAATGTTCAAAACCATGAAAATGGTTGTGAAATTGAGGCTACATGACAAAAAAAACTAACAGAAATATTGAATTCATTAGCCTCCAAGAACAATTAATGTTATAGGTGATCAACAATACGATTGAAAAAAAATTAACTAATAGTAATATTCAGCAACAAACTGCACTGTGCTAGACTATTTCTATTGTGAATTTAAACATTAAATTTATCATCAAACCTTAAAATGCGATGTAAGAAATATGCATGAACATGTGACATAGCACGATATTCATCCTATATCAAATTTTACTGTTTGTATTCGGTAACGTATTCATAATTGTAAAAAATGAAACATGACCACATAAATAGCTATAGTCTTGCTCCTAAATAAATGAGCAGAGTTAATCTCATTTTTTCTTACTTTTCAACATTCTTAAGATAAAGATATCTTAAAACCCAATCCAGTCCAATGAAAAAGCACAACCAAATTTGCGTAAAATCCACTTGATTACTTCAACTTCCCGGGCTCTCCACACACACACACACACTCTCTCTCTCTCTCTCTCTCTCTCTCTCTCTCTCTCTCTCTCTCTCTCTCTCTCTGTCTCTGTCTCTCTCTCTGTCTCTGTCTCTGTCTCTCTCTCTCTCTTTCCATTTCTGTTAACTTCAAATCTAAGTATGATGTTTTATAGTCTTCATTAAATCATCAGAGATTGTTTAGGGTTTCCCACTCACAAGAGTCATAAAAGAAGTTAAGTCTCAATCATATATAAATGATCCATGTTGAAGCTCTGAAAGCTAGAGGGTACTGTTAAGCCTTCATTCAAAAGCTGGCCTGCTAAGCATTTATATAAGAGATAACATACACTTCAGAAGTGAGAATATTTGCACTAGTAATTCAAATGGGGCGCCACTCTTGTTGTGTAAAACAGAAGCTAAGGAAAGGTTTGTGGTCACCAGAAGAAGATGAAAAATTGTACAATTACATTACCAGATTTGGTGTCGGTTGCTGGAGTTCAGTCCCTAAACTTGCTGGTACGTAAATGCGTGTATGTGTAAATTCTGTCATTCTTGATTTTTCTCTCCTGTATGGATTAGTTACTCCACGATTAGTAATCGATATATGTCTAATATTCATGCAGGTTTGCAGAGGTGTGGAAAGAGTTGTAGATTGCGATGGATAAACTACTTAAGACCTGATCTTAAGAGAGGAATGTTCTCTCAACAAGAGGAGGATCTCATTATTAGGCTTCATGAAGTTTTGGGAAACAGGTATATATTCATTGAAGATTTCAAATATTACAATGGTTGAAAATTGGAGTTCTTCAACTGTAAATAATTGGACTTTATTGGGATCTTTTTTTTGGTTTTTGTTGTTTTCTTTGTTGGGAGGAGAGGGAAAGACCCGGGGGCCGGGGGGGGGGGGGTTTGGGGTTGGGGTTGGCGGCGGCAGACATTGAAGTTTATCGGGTGTACTTTTGTCGGTGGCAAAATTATGTAACACTAAAATTGGCAGGTGGGCTCAAATTGCAGCACAATTACCAGGAAGAACAGATAATGAGATCAAGAACTTTTGGAATTCATGTTTGAAGAAGAAGCTAATGAAACAAGGAATTGATCCAATTACTCACCAGCCCTTATCTGAAACTGAATTCAGAGATGATGAGAAGAATTTTACAGATAATAGAGCCACACTGCAGATACCATTTTCTAATGGACTTCCACCTTTAGCATCATCATCTGGAATGGAGAAAACATTTCAGTTGAATAGTACAAGCAATTGCTATGTTGGCGAAGACGTAGAAACTTCGCGGGATCACCAAATGGCGAGCAAACAAGTGTTTGATCCTCTGTTTTTGCTAGAATTCCAAGCAAGTGTTGATCCTTCTGGATATGACAACTTTCTTACTCAATGTCCATATACTCTGAGACCTCAGAATGAATACGAGGGGAACGCGAATTATGCATTCAGTTCGTTGCCAAATTTGACAAATTTCAACCAAAGAAGCATGACAGATGCAGGTTTTTCCGATAGCTCAAATTCAAGAATGAGTTCGTTCTTGGTCAATGAGGCAAAGGAAAGTTCCAGCAATAGTTCCAACATCAACAGCAGCCATCCCACCATTCCAATCAATAGCATGGCAGAAAATGCTAACGCATTTTCATGGGATGCTGAAAATAAGTATGATTCAATATTTGATCATCAATTTAATGGGATCAAGATTGAAGAAGAGAAGCCAAGTTCATGGGAAGAAGGGCAGCTTCAAACACACACTTCAGGCGATTTCTGTAACTATCCATTGACATCACTATCTCAAGACTTGGGTGGGACAAGCCCAGATGTCTTCCACCAAATATAGGCTGTAGATTCATTTTTTTCCCCATCTTTACAAAACCATACAAAAGTGTTGATAGTAAAGGAAATTTGTGTTGAAAGGTTTGACTTCGAGGTGCGAATCTCTTTCTTTTTTTTTTTCTTTTTTTTTTTACTTTTAGGTAAAAAATATAAGCTTCTGTCTGAAGAATTTGTATCTTACCCGCGTATTGTTTTCAGAGTTGAATATTTGGAGAAACTTTTTTTCATAGTTTACTGTAAAAGTTAAATATTTTGTGGTCCTAATCAGTCCATTAACCATGCTTTCTAACTAATAAACGTCATTATAAAGTCTAATTCACATAAACTTCTATCTTTTCTTAGATATCCAGCCATTAAGGAGTTAATCTCAACTGAGGTGGAAAAATATACCTGAACTTAACTTTGGAAAAGGAGCTCAAATGGTTGGAGAATTGACCATTAAGTTGGAGCATTTTATAATTCAGATTTTATCAGTTCACTTTTAAACAAAGTGAAAAGTAGTCACAATCACACAATACCAAATTGAAAAAGAATGTGTAGAAAGTAACAGTAATTGTATGCATTTTCTGGGCCATGTACAATTCTTTGATAAGGTCTCTACATGGGTGAACACCATGATTTTGGAAACTACATTATTACTAAAGTTTTTTTTTTTTTAAATCTACTTTTACTGTACTAAAAATTTCATTTCGCACTCTAAAATTTCTTTAAAAATATGAGTGAGCCCTCTTAATATACATTTATACTAGTTTGGTCCCTCTTTTGTGTTCTTTTTCTTTTAAATCCTTTATTTTTTTTAGTAATTTAATAAGTATGATTTCCCGTTGACAAATGAATTCAAAGACCTCTTTAACCCTTCGGATCTGAAGATAGGTCTAAACGTGTTTTGTCATGCAACATGCATATTCACTCACTAAAGTCAAACAAATACAACTTAAAAGTATCTTTTTTGTTTTTAGTCGGTGTCTCAAATTCCATTTCAAAATTTGATATATATTTATCCTCGAGTAAAACAATATGCTTGACTCTAATTTCAATTGATTTTCTAGTTTTCACTCTTGAATTTCTAGTTTTCACTATATATCATAAGACATTTTAAATTTTTGTTTGCTTATTATATATCATATGCTTGTACTCTAAGTTTGCATTCATGTAGAACTATCTTATTTTTCTAAGTTTTTGTTCATTTAATACGGTAAATCTGAACCACAAACAAAATAATGACTAGGTTCTTCAGAGAAATTTTCTTCAAACAAAGGTTGATATGCAGATAAATCATTCAAACTGAACACAATCTCTTCGTTTTGAATCCGAACTTCTAATCATAATCTTTCTTTTGAGAAAATAAAGAGGCTATATTCTAAACCTTTTTATTTTGTGATAATGAAAGCGATAATATCTTTCATATGATATATCTGGAAGCGATAATATTTTGCTTTAAGTTTTGATTAGCCCTAACACTTTTGAGATGCAATTGTAGTTATTCACAGAATACACCAAAAAAAAAAAAGTTATTCATAGAATGAAATATATTCAAGTGGCAATTAGAGGATAATTTCGAAATAACAAATTTTATTCTAAGTTCATTCTATAGTTTTCACAAGTTTTTTGAGGGAAATAATTTTCACAAAATTAAGGGCTGAACATGACTCCTGCAACTGTGGCTGTGGTTTTTTTTTTTTTTAATAATGTTGCCTCTTGGCAAAATAAAAAAAAATTAAAAAAAACTGTGGCTGTGGGTGGCGGTATGCCAGTACCATGTGGATGTGACAGTATTTTCCAAATTATAAAAGTTCATGTTGTATTAAATACTATCTATTTATGCACAGATAATTTCACATGCATAAGCAAATTTGTTATTTTAAATAATAAATACTTGACTCTATTTACAAAGTTGTATTCATTAAACGGGATTAACGTTGAATTCTGATGATATTTTAACTGAAGTCATATTGAATCATAATTTATACAAATGCATTCCAATGTTGCTTCTGAATACAACCTACTCTTTCTTATGAATCAAAATGAGAAATTTTTCTGCACAACTTGTGTGTAATCTATTTTTTAGTAATACAAGTCAATCACGAAAAAAAATTTATGGATTCCCAGCTTCATGACTCCTCTGATTTTCAAACATTTTTGCAAAAGAAAAAAAAAATTCCTAGTATAGGAATGTGGTTGCATAATCTAATGTGATGAAGCGGTTGTCTGAAAATGATTTCTGAATTAGAAGGGATAAATGTTTCTGGGTCATGTAGGGTATTAATTAAGTTCTAGACTGAAGAAATAAAACTTGTTATGATATTTTTCCAATGTTAATGTGTACCTAAAGTTCATGTTCATCTACAGTATGCATATTTCTCTTTTGCCTATCATTTTCGGCAAGCTGTTTGATTCATTGCATTTTATTGTTATTTCATGAGTGGTCAGCATCAGCAGCTAATCTTAGTACTTTGGTTGTTTGACAGTCGTTTGCGTGCCTTCCAACAACTTCACCTTAAATTAGGAAGAAACGACAAGGAGAAAAAGAAAGAAAATTATGTGAGGAGTTCTACTGCCTTGGATCCTGCATTAGAATTATTTTAAAAAATTATCATTCCAAACTTAGAGATATTTACATGGTAAATTGGTTTTCGGAAAATTTATTTTTCTTTGGTTATGTATACATGTATTATGATTTTAGGTAACTTAATCTAAATGCAGGCTTTAATGCATTTGTGAATGTCACTCTATGTTGAAATTAAGAATATGAAGATAGGACTTAATTAATTAATTAAAATTAATTAATGAAAAAGCAATTAATTATTTAAATTTGCCACGTCGGCATGTGCATGCGTCCAAGTGCGCCACACACATGTAACTGTATGTAGTGTAAACAAATCGAATCAAACCGAAGCTGCTGGGCTCGATTCAAAATTTTGACTCGAAATTGCATTGGAGTTCGAGTTCAATACGAGCTTAAAATTAAGGCTCGAATTTGATTTGAGTTTGTATTTGATATACTCGAGTTCGATTTGAAAGCTTGAGCCAAATATATATAAGCTCGAATTCGATTCGATAATATGATCGAATCTCATTTTTTGTTCAAGCTCGATTCGAGCTCATAAAAACTCGAATCTTGCGCATGAACTATTCATTAAGGACTCGATTCGTTTGCAACCCTACCTATGTGTTGCTTTGCATAGTACCCACTATTAGCCATCTAGGCATATGTAAATTATATCTCCTTATAAAGACATCAAAATTACTTTTCCAAACCAATATGGGACGTTAGTTGGGAACGAATAGAGGGTCAAGCGGTCAAAACTTTACGACTCCATCCGAGAGGTCGGAGGTTCGAATTCTACTAATACCATTCTCCTACTTCAATGTAATAGTATAGGTTTAATAAAAAAAAATGGACGTTTGTTTCACTTATTTTGCCTTTTGTAAGTGTTAACAATCCCCTGCTATTTTAAAAGTCTATAATATTCTAAAGATCATAAACAATTCAGACAAGCATACGCATAGGGTAATGTATCTTGCGATTGAATCATTATTTAGTGAAAATATATAATATCTCATCGTAATTCAATGGTAAATAAGATTTGAACTGCATATTACATTTGACAAGTAGAACAAACATATCACACATACAATTTATGCATAACCATTTGCTCTCAATTCGTCGATACATCTAAGACCTTATAGCCATAATTTTTTGTAATAAATGTTTACAAGCTAAGTCCTTAAACTATTTGAGATGATCAATATTTCAAATTCATATAGCAAACTCTTAGTGCCTTCCTCTCTCCTCACACGTTTTAGCAACTTTGTTAAGAGTCCTAAATTCAACCTTTCCTTTTTTAATAGCAAGCGAACTAAATACTATTTTATCTTGGGATGATTTTACGTATACATAGTGCTTCAACCAGTAGAATTACTTAATCTGACCTTGTGCTTCAACCAGTAGAATAACTTACTCTGACCTATTGGATTCAAGAATAGATGTTGTATCTTGCGTTGAGTTGAGGTTAAACCATTAATGATCATATGTATGGGCTTGAGTTTCATCCCATTTGATATTTTGTTCACAAAGTTTCTTTTTAATCCCTTTGTTAGAGAATCGACCAAATCTTGATACGATCTTACAAAATTAATAGTTATAAAATTATGGGTAAATTACTATTAACCCCTCCCATGGTATCTTTTTCGACCACATAACTCGCCTATGGTTTCAATATGACCACATGATCCTCTGTAGTTCTATGAAATGTGAAAAATGGACGGAATTAATGCACTATCATAGAATATTCTCGTAATATTTCAAATCTCCTTCTACTGATGCGGAATATTTTGTAACAATAAGTAGGTTACACATGCCTAGTGCAGAATATTTCGTCAAATTTTCACATTTCATAAAATCACAAGGAGATTATGTGGTCATATTGAAATTATAAGGGAGGTTATGTGGTCGAAAGCAATACCACAAGAGGGTTAGTAATAATTTACCCTAATATTATTTGATATCAAGTCTTTTATATCAACATGTCTATGCCCAATCTGCCTAAATTTTTCATTATACACTTGACCATAAGCTTTTGCTAAATAGTAGCACTATCACAGTATATAGAAATGGGTGCGATAAATTTTAGCCATAAATATATGGGATAATTTCACAAACCTCCCTTGACGTTTCTGACAATTTTACCTAGCTCTCCTTAGGTTTTCAATATTACACATACCTCCTTTCTTGATGTGAAATGACCTTGGTATCCCTCAAAATTTCAAAAGAAAGGGACAAAAACAGCCCAAAAAAGAAAAAAAAAAAGCCAATCCCAAAAAAAAAAAAAAAAGCCAACATCGTCTCTCCTTCCCCTCCCCCTATTCCACACCCTAATCCAACGCCCTCTCTGCTTCCCTTCACCTCTTCACTTTTCCTATTTATACGATCCCCTATTGTTGTCATTGCTAACCCATCTCTATCTGCTGTCCTACTCACTCCTCTCCTTCTCATTCCCTTAAGGCAACACCCCTTCCCCCCTGTTTCCCAATCTCGTCTTCCTCCATTTGTTTTTTTGGAGAATTCATCTTTCTTTAATCCCTGCTCTTTTTTTTTTTTTTTTGTGTTTGTTGTGGTTGTGTTGGCTAATGAAGGAGGTGTCGGCCGTGGTAAGAAGAATGCCAAAATGAGGCGGTGGCAGTGGTACATAGAATGGTAGTATTTCTTGTGGTTTTTTTGTATTTTTAGGCTAAGAAGGGCAATATAGGATTTTCATTATAATTTTACATTGACATAAGCAATTAGGGGATGTTTTGTTACCAAAACAATGAATGCAAGGGAGGTAAGTGTAATACTTGAAATTTCAGAGGTGCTAGGTGAAATTGTCAAATACCTCAAGGGAGGTTTATGAAATTATCCCTAAATATATTTCATACGACAAATTCAAAAACCGTTCAGCTTCTTTGCTTGTTGATGCTAAATTTACCAACTTAGTGGCCATGGTAAAATGCAATTTTATTTCCTAAACTTCCAAGAAATAGCACCTCCTCTAAGCATAAACATCCACCTTCTAGCCGATGAGTGATCATCTTTGTCAGTAATTCAACTGGAATACGAATATCCATCCAATTGAAGGATAACTTTTATAATTTATGCCATAATCTTGTGTTTTTCTTAGGTACCTAAATTCTTCTTATGCCATACAAATGCATGTAACTTGTGTTACTAGTGTACCAACTCATTTTGCCAACAACATAAGCTATATTTAGCCTAATGTATGTCATCACATACATCCAGCATTCTGTAGCCTTTGCATATTCCAATTGTAAAACTGGATTACTAGTATTCATGGAAAAATTCATATTTGAATTCAAAGGCATTGAGGCAAGAATGCAATCAACTTGATTGAATTTATTGAAAATTTTCTCAATACAGTGATATTGAGATAGTGTTATTCTTTATTGATCTTTAATAATTGGCATTTGCCTTATCCATGTCTTTCATAATAAAATTGGTAACTTCAACTTGTGCTAAGTCAGTACCAAATAGTAATATATAATCAATATGCAAACAAATAATGACACTTTTTCCTTTACTAAACTTGCTACTAAAATGAATTTTTGATCATCTTGTTAATGTATCATAGTGCTTTTTTCTTTTGCACTATCGAAGTATGGCAACAAGTTTAGTCTAATTTAACCTTTTAAACTTCATATGTCCTTTATCATGCAAAAAATGATAAAATAATGCACACATAAATATAATAATATAATAATAATTATTATTGGAATCAATATTGTATGTGAATATGCCTTTAGTAAAATAATTGTTTCCTACAAGTATATCCCCTTTAGTAAGTAAAAGTTTATCTATTTTAGATATAAGTTTGAAACTAAACTTGTTGAACAGACTATCCAAAACTAAGGGTTTCCTTACTTTTGCTACATAATATACATTACAAAAAGTAACAACTTTTTTAGAAGTGAATTTCAATTCAAAATTATTAATTCCTATAATGGAATATAGTGGTTGAATTTTTCATGTATAAAATAGTTTTATTTTCAATTGATTTCATGTCTTAAATAATTCCTTGCTCTTGCAAACATATCGGGTAGTACCAGAATCAAATCACCAAGCAAAGTCATCCTCCATGATGTTCATTTCAAAAATTATGGAAACTAGACTTCTATTTGCTTTGCTTGAGGATCTTTACTTTTCAATCTTTCTTTGCAGAAAGTTGCAATCAGAGATATAATGTCCTTCTTTGTGACAAAAAAAAAAGTATCTTTCTTTTATCCTTTTCTGCTTTTTAAATCTTTGTGGACTTTTCAATAACATATATTTGGAAGTAGAATCTCTATTCGCATATTGATCTTTGGAAACAAAATCTTTGTTCTCTTCTTGCATACAAAATTCTTCTTCTACACGAATAAATAATATATAAATAAATAAATAATATATATAGCAAGACAATCAAGTGATATTTTCTCTTTAATATGTTTTAGGTCTCTCCAAGTGGGAGTTAGTTTATCAGTTATAGATCTACAATTGATTCATCTGTGTGCATTTTGTTTCATATAAAATGATTAAGAATTTTTTTCAATTTCAGCAAATTGTTGTGTATTGGTTTACCTTCTATCATCCTAAAGTTTTTGAAAACGGAAATAAGAAACTTCTTACTAGTTGAATCTTGTTGCATTTATTTGGTTTCTAACTTGTCTTACGTATCCTTTGTAGCATGTACAGTAACATACTAGACAGCAAGCAGTCCATCACACATGGCATTCAGAACATGTCATTTATAGATGTCATTATAAGCTTTCCTTTTCTGCCTTCTCCTTGTCTCGTTCAATGTTTCATCCCCAAATTCTGCGGGTTTTAGAGTGTGCAGAATATAGATCACATGTAATACCGTCAATAGAAAATGGAGAGTCTTCTATTCTCAAGTTCCACGTATGCGTCCGGAAAGCTAACCTGTCAAGCAAGAAATATCACATGCAAGGGGATTTAATTTTCATAAATACTCCGATGATTAAGTCAGTAAATGAAATACAATAACGAAGAGAGAGAGAGAGAAAGAGTGTTCTTCTTAGAGTTAAAAAGTGTGTGTCCTTCCATCATGGAAGAGAAAGTGAATATATTAGAGATAAGACAAGCCATACTCCGAAAATAGCAATTGGTTTCAGAACATTAATGAGAATGTAATAGCAGTCGAAAATAGGTTTAGTCTCCCAAGGTAATTAGCTGAAGTGCCGAGCAACAGAGCTTCCGTGGAGTATTATAGCCGAGGTGGAGATCTACAGTGAAGATACATTATGTGACCGAGCTGATGTGAAGCTTAGTCATCTAGGTTCCTACACAAGCCCCCTCAGTTCAAAGTGAATGAGTGGTACAGAAGAAATTCGAACTGATACTCATTTAAGGAGGGAAGATAATGAGTTTTAAGATTTGAATTTTGAAGTTTTGAAAATATAACGAAAACTGCCAAAAGACATAATTGCCAAAAAACACGACGTGTGTACCACATCTTATCGTAACGATACAAGGAAGTGGAGATAATGGGAGAGAGAAAAGGGAAATGGTGTAACTGTCCCGAAATCTAAGAGAGCAGTTCAAGACAATTTATGTGCCCTTCTATATAAATAGGGGGTCATTGTAATTAATTTTTCACATTTCTCCACTTTAGCTCTCAAAATGTCGAAGCAATTCTATTGTCCCGAGTAGTTGAACTAAAGTCTTGAACAATAGCCATTAACTCAAGCATCAACAGTAAGTATGGTAGTTATAATAAGTAGCCACACCGAGATAGTAAGGACAAGTGGAGCTGAAGCTAAGATACTCTAAGCCTCGGCTCAAAGCTTAGAAACAACTACTAGTGCCAATCCTCCAAGGAAAGAAGCTACTGAAACTACTGACAGTGAAGCAATAGAGGAAGATCCTGAAAATTCTGAAGGGGATAACGAAGCAGATTCTGAAGAGGAGATCGATGTGGGTTCCAAAGAAAGGATTTCTCCGGAACAAACTCTAGACTCACGTTCAATTGCTCCTAATTCCCCTGCTCCTGTAGATGTAGGAGCGGCTGAGCTGAACTGACCTAATAATTTACTAGTAGATTACTTCGGAGATGTGCCAAAGTACGCCTCCACTTTACCAGTAGAGGTGACTCAGATGGTGAAGACAAGGCATGTACTTCAGCATCAGTACATCTCAAGCTTTCTATGTGCGATTGACCGAACTCACGAACCGCCTGCTAGCTCGGTAGCAGTTTATGTGGACCAATTTAAAGCGGGACTAAGGATATCTACCACTAGACTCTTTAGAGATAATTTACGGTACTGGAGAATAAGGATTACTCAACTCGTTCCCAACGCTATTTGAACTGTAGTCAGCTTCGAACTGTTGTGCAACCATATAGGATTCTCGGCCTCAGTCGATCTCTTTAGGCACTTCTTCTCAATCAAAAAGCATGCTACAATAAAATGGTGATTTTATTTCAGTACCCTAATTGGAGCCCCTAAAATAGCCACCGACTATCCATCCTTTATCAAAGGCTAGAAGACTCGATTTTTCTTTATCTCGAATGAATATTTTTCCAGGGGCTTCTGGTGAAGAGGATTAAATGAGATCTTAGACTCTAGTCCAGGACCTCTTCGTGAGATAGAGTTTTAACAAATAGTTCAGGGTAACTTCTGCATCAATTGTTTAGATTTTTTGAGTTGATATTAGTACAGGGAGGTTTGAGCCGAGTTAATATCACTCAAGGCAGCTTCGTATAATCATCTCGGTTGAGGAAAAATGGTAAAACTTCATCTTCAACTCTTCTCATAACGAATACTAACTAATATTTTCTCTTATTTTGCAGTGTCCAACTTTATCGATCTACTACAAGCGAAAGTGCTTCTAAAAAGAAGAGGCAAGAAAGTGAGGCCGAAACTGAAGCAGGCCCATCAAAGAAATAGAAGGCAGGGTCAAGCTTCGAAACAAGTTCAATTCACCTCTCGGCACCTCATATCTCGGCACCTCCGCCCCCAACCAGTGAGGCCGAAGTGTAAATCATGCCTGCACCCACACTAATAGTAGATAACTTCGCCAGAATTTGGCCGAGGAATTGGAAGAGCTCAAAGAGATCGCGGCACTTTTGAACGCCATGGGTGGGGCAAACAATTACAAATACTCGAATCTCAGAGAGAATCTCTCTTCGACAAGGGCGAGGCTTTCGTGCCCCAATGGAAGTTGACTACGGCAGACAGTGTCAAGAAAGATAGGGTAGCTCAAGAATTTCTACAAAAGGAGAATATGTCATGAGATGTAGAGAAGGTGCAATCCTTAGATTCTGATAAGCTTTCCAATAAGGTGACCCTTTCTATAACAGAAGTAAGTACTCTCAATTATCTTCCATTGGAGTGCATAAAGTTGTCAAAATATTAACAACGGAAGTCTTGCAGGCTCACACCTCGATTGTCAAACTGTTGACTAGATTTCAGGAAGCGAAAAAGTGAGAGAAACAAAGACAGAAAAGCTGTAAAAGAAACTGAAAGTTTTCGAAGACGCAATGAAAGAACTGCAGGCAAAATTTGAGTCCATTGATAAGGCTCGGTCACAGGCGATAAAGGTCAGAGATGAGACTCTACTAGATTGCAGGGTCAGAACCGAGTTTTAGAAAGT
This sequence comes from Mitragyna speciosa, assembly GCA_024721245.1. Lineage (NCBI taxonomy): Eukaryota > Viridiplantae > Streptophyta > Magnoliopsida > Gentianales > Rubiaceae > Mitragyna > Mitragyna speciosa. The sequence goes on along the minus strand of CM045566.1, from coordinate 8,671,169 downwards.
GCCAATGCTGAGGAGCTGAAAAGACTAGCCGAGGCAGAAGTACAAAAAATCTAGGCGACTTGGGAGAAAGCTCAGAAAGAAGTCTAAGAAGAAACAATCAGATCTTTCATCAGGTCTCAACAATAAGCAGCAGCTCTTCAAGTTGTCGAAGAAGAAGAGGTGAGGAAGTTCCGGGTTTCGGAGGAATTTGTCGATGATTTGCTGTTGCTAAACCAGCCGTACTTTGCTTTTGGGATGACTCAGCCATTCATGACATGGCAGCTCTAATGCACAATGATCAGCTCGAGATCCTCAAAAAGCACAAATTTTATCAGCCCAAATTAGGAAAGTTAGTGAATCGCCTTGCTGAGAGCTTCAAACAAGGTCAGGATTTAGAAAAATCAAGAAAGATTTTGAAGCCGAACAGAAGGCTGCAACTCCTTCTCCAAACCTAAAAAGTATGGTGATGAAGTTAGGTGAAGAGGGAACTGTCGATATGCCACCCACTGAGGAACCTCCTAAGGAAGTAGTGATTGAGTTCCCCCGAATCGAAGTTATGAGTGCGAAGAGCCCATTCTAGACAAGAAAGAAAGTAGTATTGTTGCTGCTGCTGAAGACAGCTCAGAAACCCATGCCGAAAAGATTCCAATAGAAATAGAGTAGGGCTCCTAATGTAATAATCTTTTCGGTTAGATTTTCATAAAAAATTCTCTAAGTGTTGACGTCTAGATATTGCTTGACCATGACATTTCTTTCTTTTCAGTTTTTTAATGATATGCCTGTGATCGTTTAATTTCATTGCTTCTTATCTTCTTATTCTCCTACTGTTACCCCCTTTTACATGTCATTGATGAACTAAAAAAAAGTAGAACATAAGAATCAAAGCAAATCGTAACAATAAGCATATTAAAAAGGAATATCTTTACATTTTTATTGCATTAATGATAATACAACTTGAGGTTCTCAGCATGCCATGTTCAAGGCACAAGAATTCCATGTCGATATGCTAGCTTATAATAGCCGTTTTTGCTAGCCTCTATTACTCGATAAAGTCCTTCCCATTTCGGGTCTAACTTTCCTAGAAGCTCAGTTCGGCTTACCGAATTTTTTCTAAGGACCAAGTCTCTTGGTTTGAAATACAAATTTTCTACTCTAGTGTTATAATACCGAACTATTGTATTTTTATAATGAGCCAGCTTCAATGCTGCTGATACTCGCTTTTCTTCTAGCAAGTCTAACTCTATCTGCCGAACTTGTTCTCCTCAACAGTATAAGTTTCAGTTCGAGAACTTAGAACCAAGTGCTCAGATGGTATAACTGTTTCGGCTCCATATGTTAAAGAAAACGAAGTTTCATTAGTAGACATTCGAGCGGTCGTTCTATAAGCCCATAAGACACTGGGCAGATAATCTAACCAACCGGACCCAACTTGATGTAACTAAATCTTCAATCCTTGAAGGAGAGTACGATTTAAATTTTCTGCTTGTCCATTTGCTTGAGGATGGCCTATCGAAGTGAAATGCTGCAGGACATTCAAATCTTTATACCAATTTTTAAATAGATTCTCAGCAAATTGTCGGCTACTGTCAGAAATAATAATTCGGGTAAATCGAACCGACAAACTATATTCTTCCAAAAGAACTTTTGAATTGCCTTTCTCGAAATAGTAGTTAGTGGTTCGGTCTCAATCCATTTAGTGAAATAATTAACAGGCACAATAATAAACTGATGATTCCCAGCAGCACGAGGAAAAGGTCTCAAAATATCTATTCTCCATTGTTCGAAAGGCCAAAGTGAGTTAATCGGTACCATCTGATGAGTTGATATATAAGTCTTAAGCATATTAAACTGGCACGAAGACCAAGTTCGTACGATACTCATAGAACCTTTATGCATGGTATGCCAAAAACAACTGAGAAGAATAGCTTTTTGAGCTAAGGCTCGGGCTCCAATATGGGTTCCACAAAGGCCTTCATGTATGTCAAGAAGGATCTAAGTACCTACTTCAAGAATAACACATTTCAGCTAGGATCCTGAATAAGATTTCTTATAAAGTATGCATCTATTAAAGAGTACTGATGTGCTATTCTTTGCACTCTTTGAGCCTATTTCCCATCGGACGACAGGTCATCTTGGTTAAGAAAGTTAGCAATTGGGTTCATCCAAATATTAGAATTATCGACAATACAGATCGTCTGCTCCAGATAATTAGGCTGATTAATAACTTCAACTATGAGAGACTTATCAAGCTCGGCATATAGAGCCGAGGCCAACTTGGACAGAGCATCGGCTCACTGGTTAGAAGATCTGAAATTCTTGAGATAATGAAGGTTTCAAAAAGTGCAGCTAATTGCTTGACCTTGGCTAAATACCTAAGCATATTCTGTTCTTTAACTACATATTTTTTGAAAACCTGATTCACTATCAATTGGCAGTCACTATAAACTCGGATTTGGCAAACTTTTAATCAAAGAGTTATAGTAAGTCCGGCAATGAGAGTTTCATACTCGACTTCATTATTAGAAGCTTGAAAATTAAAACGAAAGGAATAAGAGCATTCTTGGCCTTCCGAACTTTCCAACAACAATCCAGCATCATTGCCATCTTCCCTTGAAGACACATCTACATACAAAGTCCAAAGTAATTTCTTAGCCGCGGTGACGACATCTTTGAATACTAGTCCTAGGGTAAATTTAGCAACACAATCTGCTAAGCTCTGGGCTTTAAGAGACTTTCGAAGTTCGTAAGAAATATCATATTCCCTAAGCTCAACAGCCCTCTCCATCAATTTTCTCGAAATTTCAACCTTGGTTAAAATTTATCGGAGTAGTTGATCTGTTCGGACACAAATTGGGTGAGTTAAGAAATAAGGCTTCAACCGTCGAGTTGTGTGGACCAAACAAAGGATTAACTTTTTAGTTAAAGTGTATCTGGTTTTCGGTGCATTCAAAGCTCGGCTAACATAATAAACAAGAAATTGAATTCGAGATTCCTCATTTACCAATACTAGCACTAATGGACCTCGAGAGCTACAGCAAGATACAAGAATAAAGTTTCCTCCAGCAGTCAGGGGAGGCCAAAGTCGACAAGGAATTATAAATGTTGCTTCAATTGATTGAAGGCGTGTTGATATTCTAGAGTCCACTCAAATTGATCAGCCTGTCTTTAAGGCTTTAAAGAAAGGCAAACTATGATGAGCTGGACCTCGAGAAGAAACCTATTCAGTGCAACTAGTTGGCCAGTCAATAGCTTTCTGGACATCTTTTACAGAGGTTAGGCTAGGTCATATCTTGAATGGCCTTGGACTTTGTCAGGATTTGGAATCTATACCTCGAAGAAGAGATCATGTAACTGAGGAAATTTTCTAATTTCACAGCGAAGACATATTTTTCAGGATTAAGCATTCATACTGGGCTATTCATTAAAATTTGAACACTTTTCCTCAGATTGCCATATAAGGCATTCGGCAGTTTGGCTTTTAACAAGCAAATCGTCAGACTATAGACTTTCCTTACTCTGTCGATCTTAGTGATGGAAAATCTTATCCACCAAACGTTGATAAGTAGCTCCAGTATTCTTGAGCCCAAACGGCATGGTGATATAACAATAGACCCCGCGGTTGGTGATAAAGGCAGTTTTTTCCTGATCTTCCTTAGTCATTCCAATCTGATGATACCCCTTAAACGCATCTAAGAAGTAGAATATCTCATTGCCAGTAACCGAATCAACTAATGCATCAATTTGGAATAAAGGATAACAGTCTTTTGGACAAACTTTATTTAAATCCATACAATCCACACACATTCGCTAGGCCCCACCAACTTTCTTGACTATCACTGGTTGGCCAACCAGGTAGGATATTGTAGCTCTCGTATCATTTTTGTAGCTAACAGGTTATCAACTTCTTTTGAAATAGCTTGACTGTGCTTCAGGCCGAATTGTCTTTTTTTTTGCGAAACTGGTTTAACCCTCGATCCACATTCAACCTATGAATCATCAGTTCAGGCAGAATCCCGATGACGTCATTAGCCGTCCAAGTAAAGACCTCTTGGAATTCTCTCAACAGGTTTGTTAAGGTGTCTTGGGTCTCAGAAGAAAGACCTCGGTCTATTTTAACCATACGATTCAGACTTCCCTCATCCAACACTACTCTCTTCATCTCATTACTAGTCTCCAGCCGAGATAATTTCTTTGATGGAGGGGTTTTCAGGGCATTGAGGACCAAAACCAAACCGACGATGGGCTTACCATCCCTTGATCTTATCTTTTTAATATTCTCAAATGATCCTGTTGAGAAAGCCATTTGCAAAGTAGAGGTATAACACTCTCTCGCTATTCGAACATCACTAAAAATCTCAGCAATCCCTCCAGGGGTTGCGAATTTCATTCTCAGATGGTATGTGGAGATGACAGGTCAAAGAGATTCAAAGTGGGACACCCCAGCAGCATGTTATAAGGGGTATTTGCTTTAACCACAAGGAAGTTGACTTGCAAAGTACGGGAGTGGGGGTTCTCTCCAATAGTGATGGATAACGTGATCGTCCCCTTGGGGTGTACCACTTGATCCTCAAAACCTACAAGCAAAGTCTAAACTGGTGTAAGTTAATTATCCCTTAAGCCCATTTGTTCAAAAGTCTTGTAGTACATGATATCAGCCGAACTCCCAGTATCAATATAAATCTTCTTGACTAAGTAGTTGTTGACAACTACTTCAGTTACCAATGCTTTATTACTTCTCGAGGCAATAGGAACAGGATTATCGGGCCCATAAGAAAGTGTCTTCGAAAGACGAGAACTTGATCCAGAGGCCTGCGAAGAGAACTGTTGAAAGGTCCTTTTCTTAGAATTCCGGCTATCTCCCGCGCTAGAACCTCCAGAAATAGTATTAATGACTCCAACTACTCCGGCACCAGGATTTGGAAACCTATCTCTATCATGTCTTCGGTCATTATATCGGGGGTGTTCTTGTCGATCTTGCCTGTCTCCCTACCGAGGTTGCTGGTGGTCTTCCCGACGTACTCCCTGCGTCTTCGGGTATTGTCTTCGACAAAACGTCTCAAATACCCTTATTGTATCAAATTTTCAATCTCTTTTTTCAGATCATAACAATTTTCGGTCTCATGACCTACATCCCGGTGGTAAGCGCAATAAAGATTAGAATTTCTCCTTCCCTTCTTACTTACCATCCTGGGTGGCTGTCTGTCCAAATTCTACTATTTCATCACGGCCAGCACTTCAGTTCTACTAGCATTGAGTAGGGTTAACAATATGTTCGAAGCGAATCTTCCTTTGTTAATCCTATCGAACAAGCTGTGTCTATCTCTGCCTCCTCAGCCCGAGCCCGAGGAAGTATTAGCATCGTCATCTTGCGTTTTGCCTTCCTGATTTTTCTTGTCAGGCTTTGATGACTGCATTTCACATTTCATTCTATTCGCTTTCTTACCTTGTATGCCCCGGTCTACCATCCTTTAGAGTTCATCTAGAGTCTTCGGGTATTTTTCATGCAGTTGTGTTGTAAACTTCCATAGCAATAACCCATAGATAAAAGCTCCGACGGTGACCTGATTGTTGGGGTCAGGGACTTGAAGAGATTCTTTAGTGAAACGAGTTGAATAATCTCGAAGTAACTCATTAGTAGCTTGGTGGAGATGCATCAATGAGGCTGATTTTTTACTCAGCGGTTTAGAGGAAACAAAGCGAGCTATGAATTTATTAGTAAGCTCATCCAAAGTCTGACTACTGTTCAAGGTAAGTTGCCAAAACTATTTCCTAGCGTTCCCTGTAAGATAGCAAGAGAAAGCTCTGCACATTACCAGCATAAGAGGCTTGATACAAAGTGAAAGTCGAAGTAAACGCGTGGACATGGTCCTCGGGATCACCACGCACATCATAGTATGGGATATTGGGCAATTTGAAATTGTTGGGAAGAAGGTCATCATTAACTTTGGCCATAAAGAGAGAAGCCTGGCTGGCACCTGAAGAAGAAATAATAGGTTTACCGGTTAGGTTGGCACGTCTACTAGGGATCTCCACTGGATGTTTGTTCGGCGAACGCTCTTCTATTCGATTAGTGTGAGACCTCTTAGACTGTCTCGAATAAGACTCGTCGCCCAAATCATAGGGGGACGCCGATCGACGAGATGAAAATTCAGCAAGTCTCTTACTTTTCTGCTTGAAAAACTTGCCCAATTGATCAAAAATATCAGGATTCTCCTTTACAAACTCAGTCATTTTAGCCATGACGTCTTCGTCTAAAGGAGACTTTTCCTGCTGCTGCTCCACAAGTTCATGAGGATTGTGTTGGACCTCAGATGGTGCAGCCGGAGGATTTTGTAGTTATTCCCTATGAGAGGAAGAAGGTACCTGCTCATGTATAGTAAGAGTACCCTTCTTAGCTGGAGGTTTAGGAGGCATAAGTATAACAGACTGGACTTGAAAACTTCACAAGCAAAATTTCGGCAATGGGAACAAAAGCAAAAGACGAGAATTTCGGTTCCCATAGACAGCGCCAATTGTAGAGTCTTCTATTCTCAAGTTCCATGTATACGTCCGGAAAGCTAACCTCTCAAGCAAGAAATCTCACATGCAAGGAGATTTAATCCCCATAAACACTTTGATAATTAAGTAAGCAAATAAACTGCAATAATAAAGAGAGAGAGATAGAGAGAGAGAGAGAGAGAATGAGTGTTCTTCTTAGAGTTAAAAAGTGTTTGTCCTTCCATCATGGAAGAGAAAGTGAATATATTAGAGATAAGACAAGTCATACTCCGAAAATAGCAATTGGTGTCAGAACATTAATGAGGATATAACAGGAGCCGAAAGTAAGTTTAGTCTCCCAATGTAATTAGCTGAAGTGCTGAGCAACGAAGCTTCTATGAAGTATTATGGCCGAGGTGGAGATCCACAGTGAAGATACATTACGTGGCCGAGCTGACATGGAGTTCGGTCACCTAGGTTCCTAAAGAAAATAAAGATGCTTCTTCCAACAGATGAAATTTCTTCCATTAAGCCTCTCAAATTTCACGATATTGGAAGCCAATTCAATCAATGATCCTGCCATCATAGATTGTGTTGATTTTGCCTAAAGATTGTTAGAGAATATGAAAAGAGAACTTGATCAGAATTGTTTCAATTCGTGTAGCAGTGCCATTTTCTCTTAGTCAAAATTCATCACCTATAAATAACTGAGTTTGATGGATTTCCTTTAGAATAAAACGAAGTGCCCTTATTAATACGTTGCACAAATGAAAGCAAGCTTGGAGAGTGTTTATCTTTTTATAGATTTGTCGCAAACAGGCCAATTCTTTTGTAGCAGAATAGGAATTTATTTCTAAAAATAACTACTGGATGTGGCTAATCAGACAATAATGTCTCTAGAATAATTAATTTAATTTAATTTAAAAATAACAATAATTAATTTTAAAAACCTACCATATTGGCATGCGTATTGTATCCAATTAGTAAATGTGTATGTAAAATTGTGCATTGTGTCGTGCATGCGCACTTTACTTGGCATAATATATTCACAATTAGCTAACTAAGGTACATCTAAAATGCTAAAATATCACAGTTAGTTTTTTAAACCAATGTGGGACATTTATTTTACTTGTTTTGCCTTTTGAAAATACCAATAGTCTACTTATCAAAATTAGACAAATATGCACTACTTCTCTGGGGACTTCTTTGTTGAGAGATTATTTTAACATCAGACAAATAAGTGATCTCTCGAAGTAAACTCTATAGAATTTTTATCTTCTCTAGGGTATTTATTTATGTGGACAAATTATTATAGTATGAAAAAAAAGGCAACTTTGTTGAATGAATAGACCTTATTTGGGTTAATTAGTCGAATATCAACCACAATAAGTGTGTTTCTATGACATTTTTTGTCCTACTTGAGCAACAGTCTTCAATGATTTTCAATTCGAGCAATGATATGATATTAAATTAGATTCTGAAATTATACATCAGAACGAAAGAAGTGATATCTAAATTCTTGGACTGTGAACTAAGCGTTCATATTTTAGAAAGCTAATGTTTTGGATTTCAATAAATGTAACTGAAAAAATGGACTTCAGTAGAAAAGTTGGTCTTCTAAACGCTATCAAAGGCTCCATACAGTTTTATTACCAGATATTCTGACGGACACCGAAGCCTCTAAGCAAAATCTTTGCTTGCAAGAATGTGTGTGTGTGTGTGTGTGTGTGTGTGTGGGTAAACCCTATTTCACGTCTTTTTGAACCTAAGACTGGGGTCATTCTACATCAACAAGATGGATACTGATATAGGTTATGGTCAGAATCGAGCTCTGTTACATTGTAAATTATGACTTGTATTATTTCTTAGTACAAACGTTAGAATCACTCAAAAACTGGTGTATGTAAAGTTGATGAATATCAGGAATTTCGAAATATTTAAATGGCTTTTCTTTTAATTAAATGACTAGAAGAAGCAAGGCATGTACCATTAAGTTCGATGAAATGCTGATGGTAGTTTTATCTTTGAGAAGAAAATTGACAAAATGTATCGCTCCTTTCAGTTTTCATCTGAAACGAACAGTGATAGGTTCCACTATCATTTTTGGAAACAAAGGTCACGGGATTTCTTATCAAAGCAAACATCATCTTTCACTCACTAATCATTTCTTTATAGCAAAGTTTCATCATCGACAGAAAAGGAAAATTAGAAGAAAAGTAACTTCTGTACATTTTGGCATTATAAGAAATTTTTGGAAGAAATATTCTTAAGTCACACTTTTCGCCTAGAATTAACGAGAAATTGTTCAGTCATAGTAGATTTTCGATAGTGATTTATCTGCCAACTGTTTAAAGAAAAAGGTAATAGTTAAGCAACACGCAATTATATGATAGGCAATGACTTCTTTTTTTTTAAAATATTTTAATGCTCATACTGAAGTGATCAAGACATAAAAGAGTGCAAAAACTACTCATGTTATCATCATTCGTTAGAAGTAATCTGGATATAGTAATAAGCAAGTAACTAACTTATGTTACCAAAAGAAGAACAAGCAATTAACTAACCACACAAAATGACGCAGGATCAAGATATATTAGCAAACAAAATAATTATCTTGGACCCTCGGTCACTGTACCTTTTTTTTTTTTTTTTGGTTAGTTCTTAATTTTACGAGAAGGGGTTGAGGGAGCTCTAGGTCTTCTGTGACAAGTTGCTTGAGACATTTCATTTACATTCTTTAATAAATTGGCAAGTGTCTTTTGTGGTAAAAAGTTATAAAAAGGTTGGACTCTAATTAATTATATGTCATCTTAGTATAACATGAATTGTAACATATAAAGTGTAACAAAAAACTTTTTGCGGGTTGAGGGGCAGGAAAAATAGCAGTCTCCCATTCACTAGAACTATGTGATTATCTACTGGGGGCTTAAACCAGCTGTTGGCTTCTTTTAACTGAATTGACAGAAACTTACTATCAACCATGTGGTACAATGATTAGATATAGCAATTGAGCAATTGAGGATGGAGTCTACCAAGAAATCTATCAAGTATGAAGCAGACATTTCCATGTCCAAGATCTTAACAGCATATACTCATTATTCTGATGAGCTAATCACCATTTCCCGCATTTTTCGCTAATGAAACAGGCAAGTAATCGAAACCAAGGATGCTTATCATATACGAAACAAACCAAAAATGTTTGATTGCTTAATGAAAAGGACTGTCAAATTTGGTAGAAGGGAAAACAAGTTTTGGTATGCCCATAATCAACATGTAAATTAAGTAGTCCTTAGGTCTCAAATGTGAGGCCAATAGTGGACCTATTTTGTATGCTTCACCTTCTCTAAAACTACTATTGATGTGCATTTTCCTTTTGAAAGTTTTGACATGCAAAAAGTTGTTTCTAAAACTACCTTGTAGGCTGCTTATCAGAATTAACCTTGTAGGCTCCTCATCAGAATTAATCTTTTGAGCTATCTTAAAAATTAATTTTAAGCAATCAAGAACAGACCCATGAGAGAGAAGAGAGAGAGAGAGAGAGAGAGAGCCCATCAAGGCATTTTACCATAATTCAAATTGCCGTGCAATGTCATGTAATCAAGCAATCCTGCTTCTTTTGCCTACTAGTTATCTCCTTGAAATGAAAAACTCAGACAGGTTCGATCAAATTTAACCCTTGCATTTAGCATATTCTCCACTTCAAACAAATTTACAGCTCAGACACGTAGGAGTTGGAGTTAATCGGTATTCGGTAAATTTGGTGTATTTAATTCCACAATTTTGATTTCTTTTAGTTTTGGAATCATATACCAAATTCAATTTCAAATTGTTATATACTGATTCCAAATTTGCATTAAATTCAATTCGATACCAATAGTGAAATCGGTATTGAGGAGTTCAAATACTTTTTTTCAGAATTCACACATTCTTTTTATTTTTTTAACCCCTTAGACCTACTCTAATATTATTTTTACTTTTTCACCTCAAGAACCCAAAATTCTTTGCATTTAAGTCCTTTGAACGTTAACTTTATATTTTGGCTAAAAAAAAATACTAATATATAAATATAGTTTATTTGTATTATTTATAAATATGTTTGTAGACAACGGAAATTTTTGCCTGATTAAAATTATCATTCGTCTATAAATAATTTAAATGGTATATTTATCATACAATTAAATATTGCCACATGTCATCCATATTTGAAGTATTGGTTGTTTTAATAACAATTATATTATTCCATATGTCAAGACGAGGTGGTTCAGCCAATGAAATATATTGATGCGATATCTTCCAATTAAATTGTGCCATATTACATGTCTATTAGACTTGGCTAGTTAAAGATCTATAACTCCATAAGGAGATAATATTTGAGATGGTGTAGTCTTTATATACTTACATCTCTTTAAACGAAAAATAGATAAAATTTGATTTCTTTGAGACAAGTAAGAATGTACATATATACTACAAGTTCTCTTTTTTCTCCCCTCCTATAACTATAAAAAAGGGTCACCGTTAGGGAGAAAATACATATGCACATATTCTTGAAGCACTAAGGTTGTTGAAGCATTGCTTCTTCAACCAAATTCTTCAAGTCTTCTCCACATTAAAATTGAAGTTCATCAAAACCTCGCACTTCAAGTCTTCTATATTAAGGTTTGATGAAGTCAACAATCAATTTGAGTACAAGCTTGAAACTTTTGAGTTAATGTTTGAAAAAAATGATCAAAGGACTCTTTAGTATATTGAGAATTTTTTAAAAATTATAACTTTTTTATTAAATTTATATATTTATATTTGTCTCTATTTTTCTCATTTGTTAATTTTCTACAGACATGAAATTTGTTGCCTGCAAATATTTAGCACCCTTGATGAGATAATCTCTGTCTTTCATCTCTTCCTTCATATATTCAACTATAAATTTTATTCATGGCTCCAAAAAATGAAAAATCTATGCTCGCTTACTCCAAGGTTAATGAATCCAAAGCTACTAATGATGCTACACGTGTTAGAGTAAATCCCTGAGTTGGTGGTCTAGTGACAAGGAATATAATGAATGCCCTCATGCAAAGCAACATGGAGGCTCTCGATGTGTATCGACTCCTATTTTTTTCTCTACGCCAGCCAAATTTTCTCCTCTTATGTTGGGACTCAAAGATGTCAATGTTTCAATTGGAGACTCTTATGACACTCAATGTTGGTTCTCGTCCCAAAATTTCAATGCATATAATGTCTTATCAAGTTGCAGTTCAATGTCTTCTGATGGGAATCCTCAATCAAAATTTCTCCATTTTGAAGACTCTACCTCCATTACCTCTTCCACGATGGCTATCATGATAAGTAGCCTTCAACTTTTGAAGAACAAGTATCAAACTTGACAAAGATGATAGAAGTAATGATGAAGCACATCAAAGACTAAGATGTTGCAATTGCTTAACTTGAAAATCAAAAGGATGGCGTACTTGAAGAAAGTCAAATTGGTTTAAAGGCACCTTTTGGCAAAGCTAGGTTGAAACTTCATCTAAGCAACAAGAAAAAACAAAGGAAGTGCACATACAAGCTGAAAGGATGATTCTTGTTGATCAACTAAAGGAGCTTGTTAAAGGCATGATCAAGGTGAAATATGAAGGCGGCTCAAAATCAAGTCATACTTGTATCAAACTATACAATACAAGGATTGACAATCTCATGATGCCTACTGGCTACCAGTCCCCCAAGTTTCAACACTTTGATCATAATTGAAATTCAAAGCAACATGTGACGCATTTTGTTGAGACATGCAATCGAGGAGGACTTATGGTGATTTCTTAATCAATTTGAGGGCTAATGTATTTGAGTGGTATACCAACATTGAACCTAGATATGTCAATAGTTGGGAGCATTTCGAGCAAGAGTTCTTCAACCATTTCTATAGCACTCGACAAATTGTTAGTAAGCTAGAGTTGGATTTTAAAAAAGAAATAGGAAAATAATTGTTTGGTTTTTAAAAGAATTACAAAAGAGTATATTGTGGTGTAGAGGGAAAGGAAGAAGATGAAATTCTTAATAGAATACTTGCTTTTGGATATGGGTTGAAGGGAAAAATGTAGTCGGTTCTTGAGGGTGGAAGCTCATGGGGAGCAGTAGCGGATGATAACTGAGGAATTGGCTTGGAGCAATTAGAAATGGTTGTCGGCGCTAGTGGGTGGCCGATATCGGTGTGGGTTATTAGAGCTTGTTATTTTGTTTTAGAAGAGTTTCATAAGGGTTATTTTAGTAAATTTGTCATGCTTTTTTAACTTATATTGTAAAAATGATTTTTTTTTTTTTTTTTTATAGAGCGTGAATGTAGTTGTTCAAATTAAAATGGTAATGTCCGCAATTAGTATAAATATCGATGGAAATTACTAAAATTATCCCTACAAGAAATAGGAAATTCTTTTCAACTTTAAAAGGAAAAGGAAATTACTTCAATAACGTTAGGTCAGTAATATTGCTCCAATAGTCTTGCATTTCCTACACACTAATAAAATTACGAGATTTACCTTTTCTCCATCATTTTTGCCCTTTTCTATTTTGGACGGGCAACAGGACCTGTTTATTGACCATGTACTACTAGACAATCATACTTGAGCAAAATTTCCAATTCTGATAGCACCCTCGTAAAGCTGACGCCCGATGTCAGAACTAAATTGCAACAGATAACAAAAATGGTCAAGCGACGGTCTTGATAAATAGGAAAAGTATGCCAAAACAAAAGGAATAAAAAGAGAATAAAAATCACAAAGAGATGCAAACAAAATACTTGCGTGCAAGATAACAAATATAATTGATCAGATCACAATAAAGGCAAAAGTTCTAAGAGAAAGGCAGACAGAGAAATCCATTAAAAGAATACCAGGACAGAAAGACTTCAAACCATCTACCATGTTGAAATCAAGCCAAAAAAAAGAAATTACAGGTCCATGCTTCACAGCTGCTAGCCTTAGCCAGCTTGATGCGCTTGTGAAAAGCTCAGCAACATGAGCTCTTCAACACGAATATTCTTCAAAGCTGAGCAGCAAAGAATCGTGATACAAATACCTTCAAAAAACCCAAAAGGAAGGAAAAAGAAAGAGCAAAAGACCGACAGAAGTTAAACAATGTGAACACACGGTAGTTTCTAGGACTAATAACTTCCCGATCATTACCGAATGACTCATTTGGTCCGACAACAAAATAAAAGATGATTTTACAAAAAAATTCAGTTGGCACAGTACTAAGAAACGAAACACCAATTTCTGAATACAAACTGAAAGGAGAGATGCCGAGATAATATGGTTAATACAATCGGATGTGTGAATTTAAGCACATCTGTTTAGCTGGCAAATTCTTCAATGGAAGCAATATTTCCATGTTACTTTATTTGCATGATTTATGGAATAATAAAGTGGACCAAGAAGACACTTCAAACTTTCTGCCAGATAATCTCACATCCTCACAGATTCTTAAATTATCTGCAGAATCATGAGACAAGTTCTCAAGAAAACTGGCATTTTATCCCACATTACCACACAATTTCTGTAAATATAGCTAAGCAAATTAATGATACCGGAGGGAGATCATGCCATCACTTCACATGCAACTGTTGGAGTCCTGGCACATGGCTCTTGAAGCAGTCAATAGAAAATATGAAATTTTGAAAAAGTGAATAGAAAATATGAAATTTTGCATAAGATAGAAAATATGAAATGCAGTACAACCAGGAAAGTCAATAATATCTATTGAAAGACATATACGACCTAAAAGGTCGAAGTAAAAGAAAAACTTCCAAACAAAAACCTCTAGTTATCACCGCAGAAATGTTTTTTGACTATGCCAAAAGGAATAAAGAAAAAAATCCAGTGATTAGGACATGACAGCTTGCATTCCCTATGACATATATACATACGATAACATGATACAAAATTGTTATCCTAATACACTGGACAACTACAATTAGCATTATTGTGAGAGCAAATTTGAATCCAGGAAATGTATGAGGCCATAATAAATATCAATACTACAGCCTGACACATCAAGACTTGCTTATAATTCATGTTTGAATTTTGTGCATCCACAACCACCAAGTACCATAGTGATAATAAATCAAGGAATTTTAGATATTTCCCTTCTATCCCAACTTCATATTTGCTATATTGTAAAGGCATATTTTGAACACAAATAACTTGGATTTCACAAATAAAAGATCTAGCATAAGACTTGATCCAAATGTAATAAAACAAAAAATTTAATGTGTGCGTGAATGACCTGGTCTGTGAATGGTAAGCGCACAGTTTTTCAACACTTGTGCATAATTACATAGAACTTGTATGTCAGTCAATTAACTTACCTTCTTCCCAACTACTCTCCCATAAAATTTGAGCATGGTAACATTTAGCAACTTATAAGGAAACCAATAAGCTTCTGATTATATTTATCTCTTAAATAGCATCCTCTTTCAAGGATATTTATCATCAAACCTATATTAAGAAGCCAAGGCCTACCCTCTAAACACCATTAACATCTTCATGTGTCTCTATATCTTCCTCAAGGAATCAATTCAAAAACATCAGCCAAACTAATTCTTGCCCTACATAATATCGTCAGCACATAATGAATCTGAGTTTCAGAAATGTTTTCACCTCTGAGCATTGCATTCAATGGACGTAGGAAACAGTCTTCAGTGATCATCTACATCAGTGATCATCTACAACAGTACTCATTCAATCAATTAACAAAGTCAAAACAGCACATAAGGCTGAAAGAGTGCACTGATATTGATCAACTCTTGAAGTAACATCCATGGAAAAGTTTCGGGTCTAAAGTAAACCAATTGACCCCCACCTCTAGGACCAAGCATAGCACTTCTCAAAAAATATAAACCAATTCTTGACAATCCCAAATAATCCTATGAATTTTAATTCATGCGTTTGGAATTATATGAATTTCAATGCCATACTTGTGATTTCTAAGGAGAATGGTGGTTTGCTACTGTTGTCCTCCAGCACATACTTTCAGCAGAAAACAGTCTTTTGGTTATAGAGCTGTGTGCATGTATATATGTTAACATGGATGGCCTTGAGTTTTTACAACAACAAGTCTTAAGACTTTGGACCAAATTTCGCATGAACAAAATATGTTATTTAGCTCCAAAATCTTTTGCATTATACATATGATGCACTACAATTGCTAGATATTATTATATAACTAAGTCTTGATGAATTCTATTGTTGTATAAACGAGAATCTGAATGCACTTTTTTATTAATGACCATAGTCACTTCACTATTATTTCAGAAGTCGCAGTCTGCTCAATCATTCTAGAACGTGTAATTGGTATCATCCCCCCGCAGCACCTAGTTCACAAGCAATTTTTTTACATGGTCCCAGAAATAGATGATTATTACATAGCACTCTTGATGAATCTCACTTAGATGTCAAACAACTTCAAACCCAAGGGTTTCATCTCTCTCTCTCTCTCTCTCACACACACACACACACAAAAACCAGCACGCACACACGCACACACATATACACACACACACATAACTTCCTTGAGAGCACCCGATGTAAAACCCCCAGCTCCCCACCCAAAGAAAAAGAAAGAATAAATAGTGTGATATTTCACCTAGATATTCATTTAGCAGCCAAAAACATTAAATTGCACATGATGATCAGATTAAGTACAGGACAATCAAGGCAGAGTTTATAGAGATTAGAAGCAAAAATATGAGCATGTGATGGCTACATGAAATAGTCTCTAAAGTACCTCAATTTGTAGTTAAAGATGCCTATTTTAATATAGACAATAGTATGTGACTACAAAAAAGTAAGCAAGATACACACTACATTGGCTTCAGTTAGTCTAATTTAAATCTAACCTGGACCCATCATTCACCATAAGTAAAATTACACAGGAAATGATTAAAGCATGATATACAATCGTAAGAGACCTTCAGGACCAATTACCATATCATTCTGTAAGCCTTCCAATTATAAAGTACTGTTTATATCTGGATGTGGGAATCCATGCACAGAGAGAGATGCTTCAAATGGAAAACAAATAAAGAGTAATGGGAAATGGTACTGTTATATATTATGAGAGTCGCAGTCAGCATTTTCTCCATACAACAAATCTCCCTGTTAAAGAGATAGATCAACACATCGGCCACAATCTTTCATCTGAGATTTTTATTATATGTACAATATATTTATTGGCACTGTCTAGTCAATCAATTACACTACCTAACTATGAACGCAAACATGTATTGGAAAAGAAATAGCCCTCTTACGGTGTACAATCCTGTCTATGCTCATGCTGCAGCTTTAAACAGTGTAAGATGCTGTCTGGCCTTGGCAAACAATTCACTCAAATCAGGGTATTGAGCCAGTGTATGACGAGCATCCCCATCAAGAACACTCAACACTTGCACCTGTTCAAAATCCTTGCTATTACCGACATGTATTGCAAGATAGCACAACAAGAGAAGTTCATTCAATTTGCTACCGTTACTGGTTTTCAGCAAAGTCACTAGCTTTGATACCCCATTGAACTCAACGACAGCTTTGGAGTGCTCTACACAATTAAAATTATCCGGACAGACAAATTTCACCAAAGCAATTGCCACTTCCTTGACTACATCTTTATTCCCATTACCTAGCAGAGCAACCAAGGATTCAATTATCCTTGTCTCCTTCGCAGGAAACGTCCTTGCCAAACACCCTATAGCCTTAATAGCAGGAATCAACAAATTTGTGTTTACACCCTCGTTGATCACCCTCAAAAGCTGATCCAAAACAGCCTTTGCAGCTGGAGTATTAGGCTTGAAGGCTGTACGTCTTAGATCACCATTATACTCAGACACCGCAGCCAACTCCATCACTGTCATCAAACAATTAATCTGCAACTCCCCCTTCTCCTTCTCAATAATTTTTGCCAAAACAAGCAAGGCTTTGGTCTCCATAATCTTCTTACTATTGAACGCACTCCCTTTAACCAATTTCCACAATGCCATTGCACAACTTTCCTTAAGCTTAAGTTTAGCCTCAGGCGAGTCCACCTCCCTCTCCCTCCCCTTTTCCCACCTATTCGTCCCATAATTCAAACTATAACTACTACCATAGACACCATTACTCGCATTCCTAGCAATTTGCCTATTCATCAAAACCACCGAATGGACACTAGTTGTCCTCTTTGGCTGTTCAGGCCTACTCTCATCTAAAACAACATCCATCCCCAAAAGGGTCACCAATGGCCTAACAATATTCTCCCGCCCAAACTCATCCTTCACCCCATCATCCAAATCTGCCATTCGCCAAACTAAATTAACCAGTGCTACTTGTACGCCAACTGAAGGCATCTCAAAAAGCATCTTCACAATTATCGATATCCCATTATCATTAGCTATCAATCTAACTCTATAAGGAGAATTCCCCAAATTAAACAAGGCAGAAGCAGCTGCAATCTGAGCTTCACATGTAACACTTTCTTTAAGCAATTTGAGTAAAGGCGCAATCCCATTTTCCTCTATAATAATCTTCTTATTCCTATCATTAACCAAAGCAATTGCTGCCAATTCTTGAGCAGCATCAGTCCTTTCTTTCATAGACCCCATATATAAAACAGCAACATAAGACCAAACCCACGCAAGAATAGGATCATTACAAGCCATAGGAGGGAGAGAAAGATTAAACGAACCCGAACTAAAATCATAGATAGAAACAAGCCATTTAAGGTCAGCAATAGAAGACTTAATCTGGGCAGAGGCTTTCTCAACATCAGCAGCAGTAGAAATGGAGAAAATATGCCGAAGCACGTTTTTAGCTGATTTTTTGTGCTTACATTTGCGAGTCAAACTCGAGGCCCGTTGCAGAATCTTGGACAGTTCAGCTGTCACACGGCGAATTGGGCGGTCGTAGAAGGTGATGGCGCTGGTGGTGGTGGTGGTCAGCCTGGTCAGGGAAACAAGAAGTTCAATGAGCTGAGTGGTGTGAACAGCAAGTTCAGCACACTCAGATTTGGAGGACTCAGCTTCTTTTGCTGATTTGATGATCCTATTTGACAGCAAGATTCTGAGAGATAGCTCGTCCTGGATGGATATTTCTTCTTCAGCCATGGAAATTGAAGACAAAGCTGTATACTTTACTAGTACAAGGATTCTTGAAGAGGGTCCAAGAAAGAATTTTGGTTTGCTCTTTGAGGTTTGGAATGCGAGCTTTTGCAGGGCATAAGGAATTTTTCTAAAAGGAAATAGAGATTGAGTAAAGATTCTACTTAGTATAGTGGAAGTAATAATTTTATTTAATAAAGTAAGAGGACAGGGGAAGACTGACCTTTTTATAAAGTGACAATAGATAAACTTTTCTTTATTATTGAACACATAAGATTTTTTTTGTCCTTTTTTTCTGTAACTTATATTAGATTTGATAAGAGAAAGATAATGTGAGGACCAAACAAAAAAAAAAAAAAAAAAAGATAATGTGAGGGGATGACGTGTAGAGAATGTTGAATTTAAAATGAATGGGACTTTTTGTGTGCCCGTGAGAGGGAGAGAGAAATATAATTTACTGTAGTATAAATTAAATTTGTACGAGAATAAAATTATAGTTAAAAAAAGTATTTAACAAATTTTTTAAAACAGTTTAGAAACTATTTTGGGTCCAATATGGTGATACTTGAATCTTGTGAATTGTGTTGAAGGCTATACCTATAGTGTTGTCTTTTATGAATACTGATATGCAAGATAGAGAATAAAGAAATTAAAAGCCATATTTTGAAAAGTTAATCTTTTGGCAAATATTTGTGAATTGTTAAACTCTACGGCTTTTATCCGTATTCATGGTATGCGAAAAATAAAGAATATATATATGAAACAAGCCACATATGCTATTTGTTTCCTAGCGGATTGGAACCCAAAAAAATAGAAAGTTGCAAAATTAGAAAATTAAAAAAACCAATCTATCTCAAATTGAAAATTGAGCAATTCTAAAAATGGTTAGCTTGATGGAATCTCATCATTCAAAGCGACTTTGATATCAAGAATCAATTTTTAAAGATTGCAGTTAATTGAAACTGATACACATATATATCCTACAGGCCAATATTCGTAAATATTATACAAGCGTTTAGCACTATTAGGTCATTTCATATTTTGATCTAAGGTAAGTCAAAGACCAAACTATCATGCTTAATCTTTTTATATTTTATTTTTGGATCTGCTCATCATCCTATATTTGTATACGAATTAAAAAAAAATTACTTTCGTGTGTCTTAGATTTCGAGCATGAAAAGTAACACAAGTGTTTTCTTTTTTTTTTTTTTTACTTGTGTTACGAAGGGTTTTAATTTATGATTTTCTTCCTTTTGTTGCAAAGTATTTTGGATTGTACAAATAAAATTTTCTAAATTTGGACATGTTTTATGTTGTGATATTATTTATAGACTAAATTGGTGCACATTTTTCCAACTTATTCTGATAAATTAGTTTAAGGTTATAGGATTTTTCTATTACTCATAGTACCGGACCCTTTTGAAACAATTAACAGATTAAGCAATTGCCTTGTTAATGAGTGTAGAATAGAGCATAACAAATTAATTAAACTAGTAAAATTAGTGCGATTACCTTGTTAATTAGGACAGAGCAGAGCTAACAAATTATTCAAATTGCTACTATAATGCCGGTAGAATATTGAGTGCGATTAATTGTTAATAAGTGGGGATAATGTCACATATGCCTCCCGAGATCTATCATAATTGCAGGAACTTCCTCTCAAGTTTTAAAATTATATTTACACCCTTTATGTTTATATTTTTAATAATAAAACAAAGCCATTTTGATCATGTACTCAAAAATACCAATCAATTATTGTAAACTATCGTTAATTACTTTTTAAAAACAAACAATAAATAAATTATTATTCAATGTACTCTTGAGACCCCGTGCCAGTAATTATACAGACTGTGGTTGGAGGGGGATATGACACCTAATATGCTTTTCAATTTATATTGTGGGAAGCATGTCCAGGCATAAATGGAAAAATATTTAGGTGGATCGGGTCTACGAGTGGGACCGTCGACCGTGTGATCCACCTTCTTTCACATCCACCAAAAGTACTGTGTGGCCCACATGGGGTCCACAAACGACCCACAGAAAGGCCCACTTTTGGTGGATGTAGAAGAAGGTGGACCACAGGGTCTATGACTCCACCCGTAGTCTGGTCCACCTAAGTATTTCCCAACGTAAATGCAGTATTAATCCAATAGAAGAACCCAAAAAGATAGAGGATGGGTCAACCGGCCAATGGTGCTCAAGGATTGTGGTGGAAAATGGTCAACTACCCTTTTTTTCAACATTGGATGTGAAGTCCCGTGGGGCTACTGGTGTTGGCTTCTCCAATGAGAAAATTAATTACATTCTAACTGTATTGATTGAGCCTGTAAATTGGACTTTGACGAGCCTAAGCTGCCGATATGAGATTAGAACTTTTAAAATGGAGCTCAATCCGTCAATTAAGGACTATAGTAGTAGTTGATACAATTGATATATGGTGTAAATCTGTCAACGTTGCACTTGTTTTTCAAATCTTAGGTCAGTGTAAAATCTACATGTATGCATGCCTTACATGCATTATTTAGGATGTTAAGTCGACGACGAGAAGCTGCGAAAGTCAAGAAAATGAAATGACAAGGAAATGTGAACCATGGACCGCCTGCTGTATGAGAAAGTGATGTAAATTTTCCTAGACAACTCATTTAATTTATCAAATGAAATTTTACTAGTTGTGGGAATGTGTGACGCGGCTAAATATGGTAACTAAATTAGCCTAGTGTTTGAGCACATCCCACATCAACAATTGCTGATAAATCTTAACCAAGGACAAGTGATTCACTAATTTTTCTTGGTTAAAAATTTGCCATCACTGAAATCCTTTTCGGAATAGTACGAAATACAAATTGCCAAGTAAAATTGGTTTTAGGCAAGGATACCATAGGAAGATAAAAGATAAAAGTAGAACGCAACGCAAAGCAACATAAAAGGTCCATTCTCGCCACAAGAAACACGTAGCTTACGGGGCGTGGATCGCATGAAAAGGCTTTGAATACTAACATTTTTCAACTTTAAGGCTTGATATGGTCTTCTTTGAAATTTGTTAGATATAGCAGCAGAAGGCACTTTTTCGAACGCACGAAACTGCAAAGAAATTATCAGCGTCAACGAACCTATATTCATTAATACAAAACTTGAGAGCCGATCAAACAGTTAACAGTGCCTAAGCAAAACTGCCGATTTCTCTGACAGGAAACTGACCCAACTGATTAATCAGCAGAAAATCTGATACCCTAGGATCATCATTTTCCCTGTTATGATAAAAATAACTACACGTTTAGCTTTTCTTAAATGAATTTGATGATTACCCGGTACGTCTTGACATTCTCCTGATTGTTTAACAAATCGGTTGAACAGTTATTTTCAAACTACAATCGAAATTATTTTGTTTGTAAATTTTGCTTTACTATGAATAAAAACATGAGGGAAATTATTTTCCTTCACATTTTCTTTTCTTCTCTTTTTACTTTACAAAGCCTACAATTCATACGGGCCAAGGAAACACGCCGAAGTACAGCTTAGTTATCGGTTTAGAATTTCATCAAAGAAAATATAACACACAAATCCATTGTTCACAAAAAGCAATTAAACAACAATCCAATCCAACACAGAACATCCTGTCACTTCAATTGTCTACTGAAACAAAAGCTTCTGTACAAAGACCCGTGAGATGGTATTTTGTGCACAATGGCCGGGCGAAACTCTTTCACACAGAAACAAATGCCCCTCAAAGTTTGGCCATTAGACCAGCTGGGATTGGCTTTGCTACACTGTTCTCCTTGACATCGTTGTCCTTGCCCTCCATCTCGCATAAACCAGGTGGAACATCTACCGCAGGCGAGCAGTTAAAGAACCCATGTGGCTGCACTCTCAAGGAACATACTTCCCGCATAAGAAGTTTGGAAAAAAAAATTTTAAAAAAAACATAAACAATGACAGCCATGAAAATATTTGTCTACAAAATGTTATTAATAGATTAGGACAGTTTAACAATGGGTAATAATTTAAGGCAGAACAACTTATTCAATATAATTGTTCTCTTAACCTTTTGATTTTAAAATGTTCTACCAAACAGGATTTGAAAAAAGCTGTTATTAATGGTGCAGTGTGTTTTGATCATGAATTATAATAAGCTTATCTTTAAATTCTTTGGATTGTGCAGAGACAATAATAATATCAAAGATAAAACTTCAGAGCAAAATAAAAAATAAAGAAAGAAAGAAATAGTTGTATTATAATATGCTGCTAAGCCATTGCCTTTAATCTTTAATGAAAATGAAAAGCCAAATATCAGAGTGTAACATTGCTTTTCTTTATCAAACAAGAATAAACATTCGTACATACAGGATGGGCAAAACTATGGAGTTTAAACAAAGTGTTTTTATACCTTACCTTAGCTCCACCTAAGTTTTTCCGATACATCTCGATACTTGCTAAACAATTGAGAATTGTAGAGGAATTTGCATTAAAGACCCTATATCTGAAACCACGACCCAAAGGACATTCTACTCGGCAAGTGGAAAAGACACAATCCACATCTTTAACATACGGGTCAAGAGACTTTCAGTCAGCTGCTGAGAGACTTGACATTTAACTTAACATCAGAGAAGAGAACTTGAATATCCATACAGTAGCCCCATATTTCGTTAATTGTACTAGACTCTCCTGTCATGTACCCAATATGACAGTAGCAAGAAAAAAGGAGATTTACATTTTAACCTAGAATTCTGATTCTAATGGGAAAAAATTTACTGGACACAATCTTCTCGCCAGAAATGTTGGGTTCAGAAAGAGTCACTTTGACATATATACCTACCATTTAAACAAAACAAAAAAAAAAAGGAACATTTTGCAAATGTCTGTGCTAAAGATTTTCTGGCCAATCTATAGTTGTTCAAGGATGTGTTCACATGTCTGCGTTGCGTACTAAAGAACAGAGGCTAATTGATAAAACACTTCAGAAGCAAAATCTTAAAGCATGATAGGGCATCCTATTTGTCAAGTATTGGCAACAGAGTCCTAGATTATTACTTCAATTCCCATCCAAAAGGGTAGATGAAAGAACACCAGGAAAAGGAAATGGTCAAAAGCAGGGAAGATGGACAAGGAAGTGATTAAGCTAAAGGATTACTAAGGAAATACAACTTCTCAAGAGCACGTTATCACATATACTCCTATAAATGGGCAATAGAAATTAGTCATGCCTATTTATGCTTAAAACTTTACCACCCAAAAGAAGCAATTTAAGGATTTTTATGCCCCAGTAAGTTGAATCCTATAGTATTGATCATGTGAGGAAGTGCTGGATGTAATGCACAGATAAAGTATTCTCAAAATACGCCAAGTTCAGCTATACACAGTAAACATGAGACTCATGGACAATACTGCAATTAACTACAGGAAATTCATAGCAATGCTTAGATATATACCCTTTAAAACAATTTAAACATAATAAAAACCTACCATACAATGGGAATAAACCAAGCAGGAAGAAAAGAGAGACGGGGAGGGCAAAAATAATGCAACTTAATATCAAAGTTCATATACCACATTTGCATTGTTTCTTCTGCAATTTAGTCCTCTACAAAACCATAAATCCTTAATCTGCTTAAGTCACACAAGTAGCATCTGTTGCAAATGAAGAAGCTAACTGCCTCAAGAAAGAGGAGAGGTACTGCCTCATTATCTAACTGTAATCGGCATCCAAATTTCAAATGGCAAAGCAAGAGAAGCAATCCGGTTGCTGCCTCAATTTTAAGTAACTAATACCTTTCCTCCATGAAAGTATTCATTAGTAATTTCAACTAAGATTATGTATCAACCAGCAAGAGCATAATTAACTTTAAAATACACAACAAACCATATTGCATAGGTTGAAAGTCTGCTTAAGAAAAGTATGTGAAGCAAAATGCAATAAATAAAACCAAGAAAGGATAACAAATGAAAATCATGTATGACCTTATGATTATCGTTTGGAGATTCATGAAGTCAAAAAAATGCCTTAAAAATCTACAAAACTGATAAAAATGACTGCATTGAAATGGTGAAATGCATTTTCAAAAAGCAAACCTGAAGCATAAAGCCAAGACGCTCCACAGGCATAACGGGCCAGTCTTCCAACCGTGGAACATGGGTGATTCCAAAAACATACCTAAAAAGACAATAATTCACCACCAAGACGCATAAGCTCACAACAAATATGTTGTCCATCTCATTAGTTCCTTAAATTAAAATAATCACTTTTGCTGACTGTTTTAGTCAAGATGACTAAATGTAAAGCTATAACCAAAGATCATTTGTACACATACATAATATAAAAATTACTCATCCAAAGGGAAGGCAGAATTCTAGGACTCCAAAAACAATATTTAAACTGTCTAAAGGCTAACCAGTGAACAAAATGCAACATATCATTTGACTTTTATTGCTTTTATCTCATTAAGTAGAAGAAAAACCAATTATTTTAACCAAAAACGTGATATCAAAGTTCTCAATAGATATTTGCATGGTCCTTTTAAGACAAATTTCAGATTTATTGTGCATTGTTCTGGAAAAGTATAAGAAACACTAACCATAGAACAATATCAGTTTCTTCCAGAGAACGATTTTGTTTAACCCATGAAGCTAATCCCTCACCAACACGCGGATTCTGATTAGGGAATTCTCCTCCAGGAAAGTCCTCCCCCCGTGCATATTGTGTAACCCATAGATTATGCTTCAAAAATGCAGCTCTTCTCAAAAACTTAGCCTCATGACCAGCCATTGGCAAACAGTTTGAACCAGGTACTAATTTGTATCCTGTCAGTTGTCCAGTCCTATTCACAGTTCTCGTGTTCCTGATCTACATTATCGAATGTAACCCCAAAAAAAAAAAAAAAAAAAAGAGCAATATAGAAAGAGTAAGTTTTTAAATTTTGCACCAACAAGATGGAGAAGATGTTCACAATCCACATTTGACTAATACATTACTTTAGCATGGAGTCCCCCCCCACCCTCCCTCTTTCTTTTCTCTCCCTCGTCTCTTTTTTCTTTCCTTCAGAAGGTGGGGAGGCTAGACTGAGTGTTGGTTTGCTAGAGTGACAGTTCTAACATTTGCTCATATGATTACTCACAAAAGAGAGGAAGAGAATAATACTTCATCTTATGAAACCTCCTAAACTACATAATAACAATCAGGTGATCTAAATATTGGAATAAGTTCGGAAAAACATAACAACTAAAGCAATAAAACCAATTTGTCACCTATAGAAGGCAGTAATCAACACAATTTAAAAAATGAAATCCTATATCCCAACTCATTGGCCTCAGCGAAAGACACAAGTTCCACAAACCCAGAACAAGAAACCTCATCAAGAGCTCACCAAACCCACTTAGATATAAACTTCAGGCTAGCTATGGAAGATCATTAGCAGCCAATGAAAACATAACTTCAGTAAGCAGTTAAACAATCGGGCACCGAAAAAACTTATAATTTGAACAGCAGCAGCAGGAAAAAGTCGCATATATAGCTTTCAGCAAAAGAACACTTTCTGAGCCGGTAAGAGCAACTAACAATATGAAGAGGGAAAAAGATACCCCCAAAATGACATAAATTCAAATCAAATCAAATCAAACAACTACTTTCATTATGAATCTTGAATAAGTATCTGTTAAATAGCTTTTAAGAAGATTTCCTATGATAAACTGACTCAAAAGATGTACACAGGCTTATACACTTACAATCCAATGGCGGGCAGAGAAAGGATCAACATCCCGCATTGCTTCCAGTTCAGATCTAAGTAAAGTTTCTTCAGCATAAAATGCATTGTTGTGAACATTATCTTTCCCAGGTTCTTCAACTTTGACATTCACTTCAACAACCTGCAAAGCAAAATAAAAAAGGTCTATTTAGGTCATGTTCATGATAAGGCAAAAGGTGGGCACATTTACTCATGGGATCTTCTTTTTGAGTGTAAACAGAACTTTCGACCAGACTTAACCAAAATAAATATCACCTTTTGACCATGAATGTGAGAGAAATGAGAGGTCAAGGTTTCATGCAGCTGAAAGTTAATGGTAGTTCTGTGTATCCGTGATCATTACCTGATTGTGGGCTTCTCCAGGCTTACAATCAACTGCCATATCCATGCGAGCCACAAAAAAATGTTGATGAACGGGAGCATATAACCCCGGAGCAATTGTTGTGCCATATTTTCGAGATTCTCCAGGTTGCAATGCCCCTAAACTGAGAATTCCAGTAAGTTTAACTTCTGCCTCAATTTTCCCATCCTGCAGCCACAAACAACAGCACAAACCCAAAAAAAAAAAAGGCTGATTATCAGTTTACAAAAAATAAAACAAAGCATTGTAAAAGAGGAGATGATTGTCTAGTTAACAGAATATTAAGCAATTGCAAGAAAATCTAACCTTCAGGTAAATATCCATTAAAATAAAACACAAATATGCTATCTTCATGGATCAAGCAACACTTGAGAGCCATTAATATAGAAGCGTCCGAAACACATTCAGTCACCAGAGAAAAGGAGGGAGCAGGGACGCCAGCATTGCGTTTAAATAGGCAATTCTTTAAATCTGTGGTATCATTTCCACATAAGGCATTTACTCTATGACATAATCATTTGTGACAGGAATTCCTGAGGTTTGAAACGTATGAAATAGTTTTCCTATAGATGATCTGCTCTTTCACTGCCGCCCTGGCAGGGGGACCCCGTGAATGTCTAACCTCATGCATGCACTTGTATTCTGTGCATCTCTATAGATCCCTCATTTGTTACATGTCATGCAGATGCATGAACTTTTGTTTGCGAAGCTCTAATATCTCCTTTTTTGTGTACATTTCATTAATCTCCATCATCGTCATAATCAATGCCATCGTTTCTTTATATCTGTCCTTCTACGCAGGCATTTTTATTCTTGTATGTGTGTCTATAGCATTTATATTACTGGTGACCAGCAGATTGTTCTTTCGTATCCATCATTGTGTCATCTCCTCCTTTCTCTTGGATGTCGGGTAATTAGCAGTTTTACATTACCCAGAATTACACCTAGATTAGTATTATTTATTTTGTTAGATAACAAAAGGAGTACATCTTACGGACCAACAAATTTATGGATAACGGGATCCATGTTATTTATATTAAATTCAGACCAAAAAACTTACGGACAATGGGATCCATGTTATTTATATTAAACTAATGCATACCCACTTCTTATATGATTTCTACAAATTGAAGTCAAACACAAGAGTATCTCAGGTCTTCATGATGGAGGTGTTATGCTTGCCTGGTAAAAATGCCAGTAAAATCCGTATTCGTAATTTGCCACAGTGCAAATGAAAGAAACTGTCAGCCGTCTTGATCTACGAACTTCTGCCAGTCCAGTTCTCCAATCCTGATGCTTCCATAAGATTCCATAATCTTCTTCGTGCAAGCAAACACAATTTTCAATGGTTTCAACCCCTCCAGTGAAATTTGTAAAATACGCATCAAAGTATTTTATAAATCCTAAGCAATCACATCCCTAAAATGCAATATTTTGTCCCAGATTAGCACTTATTACTGAGAATATCTGATAACAGATGGTTTAATAGGGGAAAAGCTACTGAGAATATCTGATAACAGATGGTTTAATAAGGGAAAAGTAGCAGATTTGACCAAACCTTTTTAAGAGAATGAGCATTCTTCCCAAGGCCATCTTCCCCAGCATCGAATGCATTTTTTCGGTAATGTGGATCATTCGGATCCCCATACGGCACAACCATCTCCACAAAACTCAACCTATGAGCAATGGGTCTTCTACCACGACTACCATCAACATAGGCAACAGAATGTATAACTAGGCCCTCTCTAGGAGTAAAACCAACTCGAAAGTTCCACTGCACAATGAAATAATGTGCTTCGTCAATCAAAATTTCCAGATGCAATAAGACCAATTCATACCCAAGAAATAACAGAAACATCAAGTACCTTCTGCCACTCTACATAGTGTCCATTCACGCGAAAGCTTGGACCCTCAGGCTGAATGATTTGTAGGGGTTTCACATCGCTTCGGTCAACCCCTCCTCTTGTCTCACCCGGAGTATAATTCCTTAGTGGATCAGCTGGAGGTAAAGGAACTAGTTTACGGTCTTCAAACTCAATAACCACCATATTTTGCATGTCAACAAGCACATGAATTCCTTCAACAGGTCGTGCATAACCATTTTCCATGGGGCAGTCACTCTCTGTCCTACAGAAAATAAGTGGTTTGGCAAGTCTGCGGCCAGGAGCATCAGCATCACTGTGATAACCAACACACCTGGAGAAAGTATATTCAGTCAAATTGAGAGGTACAATTTGATAAACCTTAGGAAGATATGATCTCATGTAAATGTAACTAACCAAGCATCAACCATCACAAGATCCATATCATCAATCCCCCTTTTCTTCATCGCTTCAATAAATGGAGGGTAATCTTTCACAACAGCTTCACATTCAGCATATTCCACTGCATCCTATAGTTTGAAAAATAAGTTAAACAAAATGACCATATCCCTTTTGAAAATATTGATAAAAGCCAAACAAATAGCTCCAATATTTCAACACGGTACTTGCATATCAAGGAAAAACATTTCCAAATCAGGCAGACAGTTAAGACATGCTGAAACCTGAAAATTTGCTTTAGTTCTTGCCTTAATAATGCAAACATGATTAATTTCATTTTGCATCTATCCAGTTAATTAATCTATTTCACATTCATATGTCATATAAAAAGTAAAAAACACAACCCTCTGAAGAGGTTGAAACTTTCAAAAGACAACCATAAACATAAAAAAAAGGTTTTATCACTATACTGTGCCATAGATTTAAGCCAGAAAAGGTGCATCCTTCAACATGGAGCATGTAGATAATTGATTTCATTGTGTAAAAATGGACAAACTAAAGCTCATGTACAACAGGATCTACAGATACAACTCATGCACCAAATTAACCAAGCTATTGAAGAACTTACAGGGTCATTTCAAATAAAAGAACATTGCTGTTTCTTTACAATCATTAAAACGAAACAAGAATAATATTATATTGAGGCTTACCTATCATTTGAAACTTACACGAGGAATACCTTTTATTTATCTTTTATGTCCATAAACACAAATTTCAGGCATAAGTTTGGAAATAATTTATACTGCCAAAGTTTACATATCAGGTTCCCTTCAACATTAAGCATCCAAGTGATTCGTTGATCTAAAATGCAAGATGTGATGTCCCTGAACTAAAAAACTCAAAAACTAAATTACTGAGCCCCAGATTGAAATTATGATTGTCAACAGCTGATTTAGATAAAACACAATTCATGTTATCTAACACTCAAACAAAATAAAAATGACCTTTACCTTAAGGTTCATCTACACGAGTAAGGAAGTGATTTTGATATACTCCATCAAAGCTACCAAAAGATATCCTTTGTCTTGTACAATGCTTTTCAATTTTCTACTACTTCCATTTATATTGTTATATCAACTTAAATAATTCATTGATCAAAAGCAAGTCAAAAATTAATTAAAGAACTTATATGTTATCATAAACTCGAAACCACTGAAACCAAACACATAATGAATAACATATAATGGTCAATGGGAAGTTCACGGCATACCATAGGTGGCTGAACATCCGGGACAACTGTCGAGGAGATGACCTTTCCCCTATGATGACCACCTCGAGTTGTTGCATGTACCTCAGTAAGCTGAACAATCCATATGCTTGTCTCATTTGATTTTTTATTGTAAACAACAAGTCTAGCTCGCCTTGGTGGGAGCTTACTGGGGATTGCAGGCCCACCTTTGGTTCTAGGAAGTAATGATGGTTGAAAGGGGGGAAAGAAATATGCATCTGCAAGCGCAATGACATTTTTATCTGGTTCCAAGAGAACCACTTCAATAAATCGCATACCGTCTCTAACCTGAAATGAAAACGAGCAATAAGGTATGATACAAACTCTAAAGGCATTTCAACAGGGAGACAATAAAAAAATGGAGTTATAAGATACCTCAGGAGTTGCACCAGCAGCACGGACAGTTGCTACAGCCACTGAAATTTCAGCAGCAGTTAAAGGATCCAAAGGATGACGTGTCTGTGCCCTTAGCATGATCTGAATCCCTGGACATGAAACATCATCAATGAAACAACAAAATTACAAGCCAACATCTTGAACCTTTTCCCAAAGGATAACTTTAGCAAAATTGAACTCCAAACCTTCAATAGCTACATTGTTGTCAATACAAGGAAATTTGCCTTAATGAGCTAAATTATCCTGCGCGTTGGTCTGCTTGGGCAGTACCCAATGGCATACAATCCTATTAAGTTTCATTATGGACCAAATATAATTGTTCAAAGGCACAAAGCACTCTTCACATGCATAAAAATGCAAAAAATTTTTAAAAGTGTAGTACCAGATTATGGTTTCCCGAAATGACAAAAATAATTAAATAACAAACCGTATATTGAGCTTTCGCAGTCAATATGACTACCAACAGCAAACTAACTTTAGCAAACATATACATCTCACCAAATGCTAAAAGCACAATTGCCTGCCAAGCAAAGGTGCATTGGGAACACATGCTTCAAATGTCAATAACTTCTCTTCAATTTTGTTAATGATTACAAAAACCAAGAACTAGAATGTCTTCAACATCCTCATTGACCATCATGCACCCATTGCCCAAAAATAGATAATGAATAAAGCAAAAGGCAAAAAGAAAAAATAAAAAAGACAACATGGTGTGTATATACAATAAGCATGATATTTATCAATTCCAGCTAACAATAATCAATTTTGGTTGGTATAATAATCTGCTGGCTCAATTTATGTCCAATTGCTTTTCTGCTATACTCATTCCTGTGTAACATAAAAGTCCATATACCTAAAATGGAAATGTAGAACTCTCCAATACTGCACATAGGGAGCAAGAATATGTAATAGGTATAAACTCTAGGGTTTCCGCAGATAAACATTCAAAATTGCCCCTGCAGTTAAAGTTGGGGGAAAAAGATGCAAGCATATACATGTGTAGAGACATTTTATAAATGCAATAATTGGCAATGTCATAAAGATGTAATTTCAAAAAAAATACCCAGTACAAGAGCAATAATCATTTCCCTTCAAATAAAAGGATGAAAATTTATAGATCCTTAATTTGAAAATACACACTCCACAAAACTGCATGATTTTACAACATTTGGAAGCTAATGTAGATTCACTTATAAATATAACAATTTTAATTCTTCCACCGTGCATCAGCAATTTTTACCCAAATTTTGCAAAAAAAATGAAATGAAATGAAATAACATAGAATATTAAAATGTAAGACAATAAAATCAAAACAAACAATTTTTTAGTGTTTTCAATTAAATTAAATTTCATACCCTGTTCAATATTTTATCAGCAATTATTATCTAGCTAAAACGTTCTACTAATTCAATATATTAATCATCATGCATCCAATTCCAGAATCAAGAACAAATAGAAACTAATGCAGTCCACCTAACCGCTGATTAAAGATTCAAACCTAAAATCAATCACGCCATACTAAAACTTTTACTTGAAGGCGAATACGCCGGAAAATAAACATTAAACAATCCATACATATACTCGTTCAAATATACCCGTATCCACACCTATATATACGCCTAGATGCAAAACGAACATTAAAGCAATAATACACTAAGTGACGTATATTTTCATATAGATACTTGAAGGTGTATTTGCGCGCAAACGGGCGACCGAGAACAATACCTTTGTTGGTGGCATTTGACGAAGGCTCCGAGCGAACCAGCGATGCCAACCCCTGCTTCTTCCCCGTCTGATCTTCGCTCCAATCCTGCAACGCCGAAGCTACGGCTGCGGATGACGCAGCGGCCTCCCGGCGCACGACGACGGAGGACGAATCAGACGGAGACGGAAGCGTCGCCTTTTGCGTAGCTGCGGCCATTGTAACTGATTCGCTAACTCAACCAATCCAAATCCACCGCAGAAATGTCTATAATACTCCGCTGACATACAGCAGCTCCTCTCCTTGACAAAACAACCGCCGCCACCGCCGCCGCCGCCGCAGCCGCCCTCTCTGAATATATCCGCTCGGGTGATTCAGGCTAAGCAGAGTAGAAAACAGAAAATGCTTCGAAAACTAGGGCTTTTCTGCTCTGATCAACAATGTCTGTGTGTGTTAGTGCGTGTTTTTTAGTGTGAGAAAAGAGGGAAAGAGAAAGCTGCATTTATAGAGAGAGTGACAGAGTTGTATGAGAGAGAAAAGGTGAAAGAAAGTTTGGGGGTAGGGACACGTGACAGGGGAGAGAAAACTGAGAAGGGCTTTTCTGAAAATAAATTATTATTTATGGGTTTTTTCCAAATTATTATTTTTATGGTAAAAATTCCCGGTGGCGTATCGAGGGCCAATGAGATAAGTACATGGTGCGTTAATGATAGGACAATCTGCTTCTGCTGGGTGGTTTTGCCACTAAAAGACTGCTGATATTTAGGGTGATAA
Organism: Mitragyna speciosa; assembly: GCA_024721245.1. NCBI lineage: Eukaryota > Viridiplantae > Streptophyta > Magnoliopsida > Gentianales > Rubiaceae > Mitragyna > Mitragyna speciosa. The sequence goes on along the minus strand of CM045566.1, from coordinate 8,638,086 downwards.
GGACAAAAATTCTATATATTACTGTATTAGGACTTGTTTCTTGGATTGGTTTGCACAAAAGGTTTGGATTGAATTTTTTTTTTATCTTGACAATAACGAATAACATGTTAATTTTGAGAAATGATTTCCAAATTCAATAGTTCAGAGTTTGAGCCTAATACAAATTTATTTAAATTTAAATTATTCCAATAAATACATGAAAAAATGCCACGAGTAAATTATTTTTTTAAAATTATATAAATACTGTTATGCAAAAGCGCTGTACTTCCAAATGAAGTTAATTAGCTAAACATTAACAAGGTAAAGTTTTGTAAATGTTAAATTTTTAAAAATATTTTATTTTAGATTTAAATATTAACAAGGTAAAGTTTTGATATATGCTATTTTCCAAATATTACTAGAGCGCTCTTTTTCTCTCAAATTGGTTTAAAATTTCAAAAATATTTTATTTTAGATTTAAATATTAACGAGGTAAGGTTTCGATATATGCTATGGTTCAAATATTACCAAATTGCTCTTGTTCTTTATTTGTTTATTTATTTTTCTTTTTTGTCAAAAAGAATCAATTTACAAAAGCTATCTTTTATCAATACGCGAAGCAGCAATTTGTGACGCAAATGATTGCTTACCTTGAGACGCTTTCAACTTGGTATGAACGATAATTGTAAGTCCACTTTTGCCTCTATTCTTATCCAATTCATGTTTTTGCCCCTATTCAGTTTTTTGTGCTGGTGTATACCAACGTTTACATAATTTGCCCCTACTAAAGATACTGAATAAAGATATGAAAATTCCTCCCCAAAAAATAGAGATGTGAAGAAGCATAGGGACTTGCAAATACTAATTTACAAACACCCTTATTATGTAAAGGGTAGTTGACTACATGTCATTCAAGGGCATTTTAGCATGGTAATTAAATCACCATCTAGCACATGCAGCTCAAGATACAATGACCATGTTATGAGCAACAAATAGATTCATGGGCAAGCTAGTTTACATGAAACTTCAAGGTCTTTAATCATTATGAGCAACAAATAGATTCATGGGCAAGCTAGTTTACATGAAACTTGAAGGTCTTTAATCATTAAATCCACTAAAGGAGCAGTAGGGATCCTAAGTGTTATCTTTTCAATACCAAACTTAGTGCCAATAATAAGAAGTTACCACTTTACGTGATTTACCTTGAAAGTTAAGAACATATTCAAGGTTTGATGAGTGGGAAGGCAACATAGCAACTTCTGGATTTGATACTGATAACATGATACTAAGAATCTCAACTGCAGAAGTAGAACTAAAAGCTTTTGCTTTTAAAGTAACAGCAATATGTAATTTGTACTATAACTAGATTTTTATTATTACTTCACTCAAAAAATATTTACTTGTAGGTTTAATCAATTATGAGTTACTTTAAGGTTCGTACAAGAAAAAGTTTTCTAGATTCTTTATCTTACTTTAGAGTTAATCACATATTAATTTGCATCCACGAAAACACCATCTTCAGTATGACAGTGGGATGTCTTCATATTTAGGGTTCTTTGATGTGAGATACCACTTATTTTTCCATTTTTGCACCTCAAAGTCCTTCGAAAATCACGAAAGATAATAAATGGATACAGAACTAAAGAATGTTTAGGTATTTGTATGCTATCTATTGCTACTACTTTCTGATGTAATGGACATTAGTTGAATAGATGTATCATAGTAATGGCACTTTAACTCATTTAGTTGATAAGTTCGCAACTAATAATTTAATAAGCAGCATGTGAAGATCGAGTGAGTATTACGTGCACCACGCATGCCACGTGGCGTGCCACGTGGTGCACTAGAACCAATCACACATCGCCAAATAATACAAGGTATGACCCACTATTGCCACATGCCGATAAATTATTGGTTCTAATACACCACGTGACAATGCACATGATGTATTGTATACTTTTCCATGAAGATCTGACCTCTGGCTCACAAAAATTAATATACAAAAATACCTTTCCAAGGTTCTATGTTTCAATTGCCAGAATGTACAATCCCCACAGTCTAATCTTTAGACTGCTGTAGTCCAAAACATTCCAACTCAGCAACATTGTCTGCTGGATAACATTTTATTCCTAATCAAATCTAATGTATGTCCTAGTTGATTATCAAATTTGTTAATGCTGAATCAATTCTTTGTTGGTACACTCATAAATAATTGCATTGCAGAAAAAAGTATGACAACTTGCAAAGTACCATTGCAGGACGGTGTGTACTTGGGATCTTGTATTTATCCAAACCTAGCAAACAAGATTCCTTCATTGGTGACCACAAATTCTTGATTCCATCTCAATAATTGAGCCCTTTTGAACCAGGAGCTCGCAAAACCAGCTTTGTAACTTTCTTCTTGTTTCTCTTTTCCTTTTTTTCTTTTTTGGTGAAAAAGGACTAACGGGCCACAATTATTTTATTTTTATTTTATTATTATTGATTTTAACACTCCACGTAACGGTTCAATTTCTCCATTTGATTCAAAGACAGTAGTGCAAACCAGAAAAAGTTCCATTTAGTTCAAAGACGTAGATCTATCAGATCCCTTTCACGTTTGATATGCAATTAGGATTAACTCCACTTAGAATTTTTTTTAGAAGAATTTTACAAATAACTATTATTACATCACTCGTTCGATAAGACAGCAAGTGCGATAAACAAGTAGTTAGAGAGGTATATGTTTTTTTCCCCCAATATTTAATCCAAATAACTTAGCATTATCTAAGAAAGAAAACCATGGGTATAAACGTGGATTGAAAATATCTAGTCACGAAATATCAAGAGGAAGAAGTGAGAAATAGTTACTAGACCCCATTTGATATAGTATATCACAAGCAACAAATTTGTGGTTCCAAAATTTGGTTGAACTTCATTGGATCCTCATAAGTGCGCCAACCTGTTTGATTTTGACATAATTAAATAATAATTAAGTCACTTTTAAGTATATCATCAATCATTAGAGCTAAAATTGGGCTAATCCACGAGGGTAGGCATGTTTTTGGGTTTTGTGATGTGAGGGTGAATCAAGATTAACCTTTATATTGTTATAGGATTACGTGAAAAACACTAGATAACATAATCATGGAAAGTATAGAAGTGATACTACTTATGAGAACTGGCTTCATCACCTCTCCCCATACAATAAACAGATCTCAATAGAAAGGGATAATTTCAGAAACCTCCTCGAGGTTTTTGACAAATTTACTTAGCACTCCTCTAATTTTAAATATGACACCAACATTCCTTAGTTTCTTAAAATGACTATAATGTCCTTCCTAAAATACTCAAATGACAACTAAAAAGAAGAAGGAAAAAATCTCCACACAAAAATAAAGACATAATTTGTTTTCTTTTTTGGTCAATATGTTCATTACGCTTGTATTTGTAAAATTTTTGGTGGGTTAATTATTATGGTCAGTAGGGCTTGTGTCAATTTTTCGATTAATTGCTATATGTAAAAATTTTGAATTATAGGTTTTTTTTTCTTTTTTGATCAATTTGTTCATTATGCTTGTGTTTTTAAATTATTGGTAGTATGAATTGTTGTGGCCTGCAGGAAGAAAATGGGCCATGTGGAAATAGAGAATAGAAGACAAATTGTTTGATAAAGTTAATAAGTCTTTTATTTGGGTGCAAGGGTTTGAATATAATACTTCAATCCCAAAAATCAATTGTTGCAATATTTATTAAACAAGTACAATATTTCACTTTTATTTTATAATTTTGCTTCATAAGAACCCTTATTCCGTTTAAATAAGTTTTAACTCTTTTAGGTAGCTATCATAAGAGCAAGTTGGGTATCAATTTTACATTCACTTGGGGTGGGTTTTTTTTTGTTACATAAAAGTGTAAGCGTAATATTTTAAATTAGAGGGGTGCTAGGTAAAATCGTCAAAAACTTCCAGGAGATTTGTGAAATTATCCCTAATAAAAACATGCATATTATTGCTTATACTATGGTCTAAAAAGCTGGTTTGGTGAGTGCTATGTAAGAATCTATTCAAAACAATAATAGACAAGACATGTCCACTTGTAAGTCACGTCTTGGATATTTCATTGAGACAAAATCATGAAAATGCTTTGGATGGATGATCGTATGAAGGTGCATACGATATTTTTCTTTTTTTATTTGGAGTATGCTTGTATTATAATTGGTCAAAAGAACTTCACAGATCTTTCTCCCTATTTGAGTCGAGAACAAAGTCTATAAAATAATTTGGAATCAAGGAAAAATCAATCAAACGAAGGTGAGATCCCTAATGTTTCGATAAAAACAAAATAAAAAATATAATGGAATAAAGTGGAAAATTTCATTCTTATCTACTATTTAACAGCAAAATCCAGAATGAATTTTTTTTTCATAGTCCAATTTCCAGTTAAAAAATTGGTAAAAACAATAACAGTTTTTTCATCATACCAAATAGAATTGTATACATATTGCTAAAAAAAGATTAATATATTGCAAATATAGATATATCAGTGGAGGATCAGATATCATTTCTCTCTGTCAACTATAAGAAAATTTGATGTTTAAGTACTAAATATTTTTGCATCGTACTAAATATGTTTAAGCACCATTATATCTCTAATTCTAAATTTTATGGATTTTAGGATAAATATAAGATCCTCATAAAAACTTAGGCACTTCTTTTTGTTATAAAAAGTTGAATTTAATTCTAGACCTTAATGATACCTGAATATACCATCCCATGGTTTGAGGTGAACATATACTCCCATATGTGCATTCTATAACCACTTTTTTGACTTATTGGTTTAATTAAATCATTTAACAAATGAAAAATGAGATCGATATCAAGTTTTGTTTATATTGTATGCTTTGGATCATTTTTCAAGCTTGCCTTCCACTTTGCATGTCGATCCATGTTCGTTATAAGACTATTTTACGTTCTCTTATGGGAATTTTTTTTTTTTCCGCTTTCTGGATCGAAGATGCCATTGCGCATTTCTGAAACTAGTAAAATGCACATTCTGATGCTTGTATCGAAAGAAATTTGGTACATAAAATTTCCAAAAGAAAAAAAAAATTAAAGAAACCAGAAATCCTGTAGTAATTTTCTAATTTTTGTTGTCCTTAAATCATTAATAATTTAAGTCATTCGAGACTTATCTTTTTGATACTATATTTTGTAAATTTGTAATGTTCAAGCTTGGAATAAGCTTTCCATCATCACCTTACTCACAAACCTAAAAAGCAAAAAAAAATTGTTTACCATAATCAATCATTCATCAAACAATTATGAACAAGTGAAGGTGTCTGTGTTTTATATACCTACATGAGAAGATAAAAGAACAAATTAATTCAGAAATAATATAAGCCCCAAGGACCACATTGCGCATTGGAAAGTTCCCTATCAATCAATGGTGGAGCCAGGAATTTTTTAAGGGGCGAGTTTCGAGTTACAAGCAGTTAAATGTTAAATCTAAATCGAAGTAACTTATGAAGAAAATAGTTTGAGGGCATAGTTGATTTTTTTTTTTTTTTTTTTTGTAGGGGAAAGGGGGAGGCAAAATATAATAACACAAACATTTTTACTTACAAAAAAAAAAAATTTACAAGTTAGAAAGGAGGCCCCCGGGGGGGGGGGGGGGCTGCCCTCCAGGCCCCCCTGGCTCTGACTCTCCTGCCAATCATATAAAGGCAATTTAGCACCATTCCAAACGTTATAGAATTGCAGGAGAGCACCATTCAATTCATTGACTTGTATGTTTGGCAGCTTATAGTATTTGTAGTATTAGAGGAGATTAATTTCTTGGAGATTGAAAAAGATGTCCCAACAAACAATGTTATGAGTTCCAAAATGAAGTGTGCTAGCACCTGATACAGAGATATTTCGAAAAATTGCTTTAGATTCCACAAATTTCATTGAATTGTTCCAAAGTTATGGATACTCATAGATTGTTCACCAAATAACCAATACATTTATGGGGTGATGCCTTCAGAATTTGAGAACTGTTGCCTCTAAAGCATGAAGTGATAATGCCAATTCTACTTTATGCAAAGACTAAATTGTTATTTATCAAAATCATAAGAAAAGAAAAAGAGTAAGAACAACATAAAGAAAGTTATTACCCGATGGCAACGATGGTTAAAAATATGCATTGAGGGACAAGTTTAGTCTTCTTGGAAAGGCAATAGGAGCACAAAGTCCAAACTTTAGGAAAATTTTAAAAAAGTTCTTTTATAAGAAAAGATGAAAATTTTAAAATATATTGTAGATGGGATCCTTTTTTTTTTTTTCTTGATTTAAAAAGTTTTGCTTCTCTACTTTGGAACACGATTTTTCCAAAAGGATAATAGAGAACCTAGTGGTGAATGGGGTGTGAACAAAATTATATTGCTTTTCTTGTAAAATTTAAATTGTTTTGCTTGTATATATTAACATCTTTGTCATTACAGAAAATTTTAAAAGAAACCGCAAAGGGAGATTTTTCCAACCAGCAAGGCAAGGCGTCAGCCTACATTAGATGTTGGTGCAAGTAAACTCTTGAGCACGCAAGTGCCTAAATTTACAAAAATGTTACTCGCAGCACCAACATTATGCCTTCTCTTTATTGGGCAATTTGAAAGTGATGTTGCTTACTAGAGTCTGATTCACCACCTGATTAAAAAACTAGGGCTGCCAATTTGGACTGGAGTCGACTTCTTGAAATTAAAAAAAAAAAACTGTTATTAAATACACCACACATCTTTAAATTAAAGAATTTGCATAAGTGGGCTTGGATTCATTTGCTTTGTCTCTTTCCAAATTGTTGCTGAACATAATTGAATAAATTAGTAGTAATTGCTTCACAAGGGTTCGCACTTGGTAAGAATGATTGAATTTGTTAATTTTCTCTTCCATAATATATGCAATTATAAATATGTAACGTAGTTTTCATGTGTCTACAAATTATTGTTCATTTATAAGTTTTTGATAGTTGCTAGATGGCCATTTCACCACTAAGAATGTGATAAAAGTCACCATTTTGGTTAGTGACATATGAAGACAATTTTCCAAATGTGGTGGAAGATTACAATAAGATAAAGAAGCAAAGGAAGTAGGATTATTATCTGTTTTCAAGGTTGAAATTTCTTTCCAACATGCTTTTGTCATTGTTGAAATGGTTTTTGAATTGTCAATTCCGAAATTATGGTCAGCACCAAAGTCCAGCAATAGACAAGAAGAAATAAGATATCATCAATATGTCAATTTTCTTATCACTTAGTCTACAATGAACAATCCATGGTAATCGCCACAAGATACTTAAGATGACTTTTAACCCATAGTATTTTTCATACTTCAAAAAGGACATCATCATTCATCATTTAGGAGCATATGTGCATGTGGTTGTTAATACAAGCCAAAATGTACTTTATGTAATGTAACTCAATTACCTTATGTCCAATCGTGTGGCATTGTTCCTTTTTTGATTTCTTGCTTCAAAGCCATTTTTTTTCTAGCTTTCAATGTCAGTGTGCACGAAAGGTCTCTTTAAGGTGGTGGAACCATATAGACATCCCACTTTGAAATTGATAATGATGCTTACTTTTTTGAGATTTTCAGCTTTACCTTCACCTTCCCTTACCTACCACCACTTTTGCTAAAACAATTTACAGGCACTCTGGGGAGGACTTTAATTTTGACTTGTGATTTTGCTCTTACATCAACCCCTTTTTCTTTTGTTCTTTTATGACCCTCTAAATCAACTTTACTTAAACTCATTGCATGAAGCAATCAATGGCAATATTTTAAGCTGAGATGCCATGTCACTGCCATTTCGCACCTGCACTAACAAGATGTGCTACTCGAAATTGAAAAGGTAGAGGAGCTACTTTCTGTTTCTCAAAAGATAGAAAATATGCGATTTCATGCTTTTTGACAATAGGTGTGGCATTAAATTTAAAGGAGCCATTACATATATTAAACAACCGAGAGAAGAATTGGAAAAGGAAATTTAAAAAAAATGAAGAAGAGGAAGATAGAACAAAAGATGAAAATTAAGTGTCTGCACATTATTCTTAAAAAACACATGATTCCATCTCAAAACTGATTGGCCATATGTGAAGTGACATATGAAATTTATTAATTAATATTTAATTTTTTTGGGGTAATGGATGTGAGATTTTGTCTTTTATCACTTTTCTTTCATATGTGACTCAAATTTGTTGAGAACATATGGTTTATAAAGAGCTCGGAACTAATTGAGAGCCTATAGAGTTGAGAAAGGCAGTAAGTATTGCGTGCACCACGTGCAGAACCAATCACACATTGTCAAATAATATAAAATGTGACTCACTATCGCCACGTAACAATAAATTATTGGTTCTAGTGCACCACGTGACAATGCACATAGTGAATTTTATACTTTTTTTGAGAAAGGCTGTTGAAAGCTTGGGACTGAGGGACAGGTCATTCATAACATGTTGTGGCAGGTTAGAGGACCCGTGTGGAGTTTTATAGACGGGAGTGTATGAATTTTTCTTTAGCAATCACCCAATAATTTTTCTGAGCTGATGTGTCTGCCTATTGCAAGTCCTTTGTTGGGTGGTAGCATTTAATCTAATAGGAACAGAGTCAAATTAGTAGGGCTAATATATTTGTGACTATAACCATAAATAACGTTTGCGTACTGCAAGTGCTTTGTTGGGTGGTAGCATTTAATCTAAGATGGACAGAGGCAACTTAGTTGGGTTAATATGCTTGTGACTATAACTATAAATAGCGTTTGCGTACTGCAAGTACCTTGTTTTGTGGTAGCATTTAATTGAGGCTAAATTCTAAAATGTCTTTCGTAATGTTGCATTAGTAGTAAATTATATTCTTGTATTCAGGAAACACATAAATTATCTCCTTCAATTAATAAAAGATATTTGTACGCTTCTATAGACAATGCTTTGATAATTTACTCTTTTTTATACCAAAACTTAAAATTGTTGTAGCAAATTTACCATGAGCGAATAGAACAAAACGACAAAGGATAGAGAATTCTCAAACACAAGAGCTATAAAAAAAAAAAAAAGTTTTGCTGCTTTTGTTACTAAATAAAGCTAGTCTTTCGTTTTTCTAGTTGAAAATACAGGTTTATAAATACTATATTTTTTTATTGTTGTTAATAGCGGAAATGACATTCTTAGCATTTCTTAATATTCTATTTTGAATATATCTGACAAAAATCACAACTTTATCTTCAGTTTGCAAGCTGCTCATTATATATCATGAAAAAAATATTCTTTTTTTTTATATTTTTTATCATCTTGAATACAAATAATAAGAATTGTTTGTAACGAAAATCTTTAGAATTTTTGAGTTATGATTTTGGTTTCTTATATAAAAATGCAACAACAATATAGCCTTATTTTGTTTCTATAAAGCAAGTCAATAAGAATAGCAATATTAAACAATGAGGGCAAATTTATCCTCATAAATATGAAGAGTACATGAGGAGGTAATTTGTGCATTTTCTAAATACAAAAGATAATTTGCTATTGATCCAAAAATTTGTTACTGATTCAAAATTACAAGGGCCATTTTGAGATTAAGCTTTTAATCTAATATGATGGACAGAGGCAAATTAGTAGCGCACGCAAAAGCAATGGCAACATGAAAGCATGACCACCAGTTAAGGGAGCATAATAAACGAACGCGTTGTAGTATGTGATTTTTCTATACTTCTTCTTCTATTTTTTTTTCAATACTTCTTCTTCCCCCCTCCCCCAAGTTCAGATCCTCGGTGCTAGTTTTTCCAGTGCCATTCACCAGGGACTGCCATCTTGCATTCACACTAAGATAGATATTTAATTTATCTCAAGTGTAATAAGTGTGAATGCAAGATGGCAGTCCCTGATGAATGACACTGAAAAAACTGACACTGAGGATCTGAACTGCCCTCCCCGCCCCTCCTCAAGATAACTCTTCTTTTTGTGAACTTTTCCTCTGGCCTGTGATTTTGATGCCTCCCATTCGTGTTTGCTTTAATCTTTCAACATAAGCTCAAGATTAGTTTACCAGACCCAGATCGTTTCTTGGACAAAAATGTTAACATGTATTAAAAAGATCCAAAATTATAAAGTTAGAATAAATATTTGGTGGAAGGTTAATTTAACTATTTAACTTCCGAAAAAAAAAACATGAATATTTTGGATGGTCCCAGAATGCAGATACATCAGCAAGTCATGATCTTTTCATTTCTATTTGATTTGACTATAGCAATTAAATTCTTGGAAGCCATAAATTTACACAGAAATAAGAAAGAAATACCTAGTATAAAAAAAAAATTCCACATAAGTTTTGAAAATCATAGTTCAAAGACAGCACTAGTTAATGTAATAATTTAAGTTAGAATGATGCCGATATATATATATATATATATATATATATATATAAAATCTTGCCTACACTATTACAGAATGATGCAGATTTATCAAAGTAGAGGATCATCTAAAAAAGCCAAAAAGAAAAAAGAAAGGAAAAAAATGACAATATTGATTCACTTATCAGGATTCCTGTGAAATCATTAGTTTCCACTGTTCTGAATTTTGAGAGCCTCTCCAATTTTCAGATTGGGCTTTCGATCCTCAATCTTTTGGGAGAAAATATCTTGGCTTAGTAGACTCTAATCTTCTCGGGGCAAAAAAAGCTAGCACTTTGAGCCGCTTTCTCCATTATTACGTAAGTAGCCCAAGATAGTTAAAAACGGGCCTTGTAATGAAACTCAATGTAAAAGTGTGGCTTGTGTCCAAAAAATAATGATAAAATAATAAAAGCTTTTATTTCCAGTTTAAATTACATCAACGTGTCCAACCCACATGACTTTATTTTTATTCTTTTTGAGAGACACCGACTACATTTTGTATTCAACAAGGAAAAGATGGGAATGAGCAAGATTGAAACAGAAAAGAAGGTAAATAGTGAGGAGCCAGATGACCATGGCCATGACAGAATCAAAATTAGTTTGGAGGTGAAGGTTTCTAAACTCAAGAAAAGAATTGGTTACTGTCTAGTTGCTATGAATCAAAGAAAAGAACTCCAACTGATCTGGGCTGCATCGGAAGAACGAGAAGCTGAGTACTCAATGGAACAAGCTAATGCTATAAAATTGACATTGATGCTAGCAAAGCAGAGACACTGGAACCAGGTGGTTATCCAAAGCTCAAAAGTAAATTGGTTCGAAAGTTGATGAATAAAGATGTAGCTGATGGCCGGTGTGGAACTATTTTGGATAATATAATTTACCTTAGCTTACTGTTTGACTTTTGCTCTTTCCAACATGTTAACAATGATGTAAAAGTTTTAACCACCAAGATAGCAGATATTGCTTTGGACTTGAAACAAGCTGTGATCTGGGAAAATAACTTCCAAGTGTAAATCAATAGGATTCCACAAAATTTGGAGGGGCAGTTGCCCCATATATAAAGTTGTAAAGTTATTTACTTTTCAATAGAATTCTTCTGACTTTTGGTAAAAAAAAAAAAAGACTACATTTTGTATTGTGGTACTGTGGTCTAACGTTGATAGGATATTAGCTACCCAACATTATAAGGTAAATGTGAAAGTTACCAACATTGGTAGGATAACTGTGAAATCCGTGATAGAAACATTTAGTAAAGTAAGTGTAAAATTCTTAAATTTAAGTCCTCTCCTAAGTTTAGAGTCCACTTCAAGCCCTAAAAGAAAAAATAAGCGGTCTAATAATTGGTCAAACGTCACTAAAACCCTCTACAGGTATAAATATTAATTTTTCAAAATCAACCTCATATTCTAGACACACACAAAATTTGGGATAAAACTCCTAATAAAGTAACTAAATACACTGCCACAAACACCCCCCCCCCCCACCCCCACCCAATTTTTTGATATTAAGTAAATAACATGAGATCCTTGTTACTCTCAAGCCTGCCCCTTTCTCCATTCTCAAGCCCGCCGCTTACCCCTTTCCCCTAGTAAAATTTCTAGGATGAGGAAAAAAAAATTGCTAAACTAATGTTGTCACAAAAAAATGATAATAATAACAAACCCACCAACAAAATTTTAGACTATCGGTGAACTTTTAACCTTTCAGACCATTAGTATATCTTTTAACCCAGAAAATTTAGTCTAGAGGTAATATAGCTACAGAGAATAATCTCGGCTACCAAATAGAAGAATGCCTCATAAACTCTCCAGCCAATTTCAGAACCAATCCTGGTCAAATATGCATTTCATAAAGGCTTACTCACAAGCCACAACGCGTGCAAATCCTCACACAAGTCTCAAACACATGGAATTGGAGCGTTCAAATTAAGCCCATAACTGTTTTGAACAAAAACAACCGATAAATACCCTACCCATCTCAACAGAACAAACTTCTGCCATGTGTGGGAGTACATGAACTAAAGAGGAGAGCTACATTGGAAAGGAGAATAATACAAAAACTGATGCAATAAAAGCCAGATATTGCAACCTAAACTCCTCAATATTAGGAGCAACCAAATCTTGAAACAGTGAATGAGCCAGGGCAAGTATATCTATTACCATATTATTAGAACAAATTAAGGAGCAACAAAGTATTGGTTCACAAATAACTTCCCAGGCAACCACATAGCAATAACTAACAAATTAATCAAACAATTGAGAAGCTTGGAACTCTGTAGGAACGATTTGAGACACAAGGACACAATATAATAACATATTGATGAACGGCTTTGAAGGAGTGGGATACCATGAAAATACCTCAGCATAGCAAAAAGTGTAGAAAAGCATTTAATATTTACAGCTCAACTAGTGTAATAACCTTGAACTAGATCATAATATACAGTTGTTACAGGAACCTAGGCAGTATCCTAACAATTTTATGACCTTGGGTAAGCACTTTCTAATTATTAAATAATAAGGACAAAGGAATCTCAAGCAACTCAATACATGCCATTGCAAAATGGCTGCAAATCCAATTTTGTCTCAAGGTAATTGGGTAGGACTAGTGGTGTCTGAACCTAAGCGTTAATTTTAGTTAACTGCTTCGACTAAGTCCTTCAATTAGCGTTAAAAAAAAAAAAAAAAGTCCTTCAATTTATACAGATAGATGCCTAAGTTAAAGATTCATGCTAATGCCAGCAATTATTCCATGTTTTTAAAGTAATACATAATGCTGCTAACACTGTTGTTTCAGTTGAGCCACAATTTTTTCCACTTCATACAAATGTGCAAATTTGTAGGCATCATCTCTTTTGAAGTTTCATTATCACATTAATATTACTGCAATCTCACAAAATAAGATAATGATTGAATTAAAAACGCAAAAACAATTTAGTGGATCGGGCATGTCAAACACTTCGCAAACCAAGAATCTTAGAAAATAAACAAAAGATAGCAATCCCTAAAGAGCACAAAAATCATTTCATCAGGACAATTATGTTGAAATAGCAACTATGAGCAACTATGATCCAACAGGGAGCTATTGTAGAAGACTCAGTGACGAATCAGAACATTCAAATCCAACAAATATGTTATCACACAGCAGAGTGTGCTAACCAATGCTCCATAAATAGAACCCACATACAACGTATTCACTAGACATCAATAACAATAGCGATTGGCCAGAAAGAACAAATGCATTGACAGAAATCCAATGCTCATTTTTTCAATGACAATCCAACAAGTTATAGAAACCTGCAAACAACACAAATGACAAATGAAACACAGAGAATCAAAAAAAGACAAGCAGTTACGAGCCTTTGGCTGGTAAAGATTCCTGTATAATTTTCCCGGTAATATCATACAATTACTAAATATTCTAACAAAATTTCCACCACTAAATAAACATTTCTCAACCAAATTACGCTAAAAAGAAACTCAAAATCCATCATTAACAGAAACTAAACCGTAATAATAGCAGCAATTATATAAGCATCTCAACATAACAAAATTCCAATCCAACAAAAAATCAGAATTCAACTTTAACTAATTCAATTTCAGTAGTCAAATTGAATTATACTTAACCAAAACTCAGATTTTCTTTAAGCTGTAAGCACGACGGCACCACCGGCCTCCTTAATCTTCTTCTCAGCAGTCTTCGAAACAAGTTTTGCCTTAACTACAACTGGCTGATTCTCGGGCAAAACTCCTTTACCCAAAACCTTAAAGTACCCAAACTGAGTGACATCAATCGACGGCGCATTTCCAGATTTACCCTCGGCGGCGGCTTTTGCTTTGACATCGGACGGAACAAGCGACCAAAGCTTATCGATGTTTACTATTGGGCAATGGAATTGGTTGCGGAGCTTGTGGAAATGCCTCATTCCGACTTTGCCGAAGTATCCAGGGTGGTATTTGTCGAAGAGGATTCTGTGGTGGTGCATTCCTCCGGCGTTTCCTCTGCCTCCGGGGTGTTTCCGGTGCTTGCCGATACGGCCGTGCCCGGCACTCACGTGGCCCCTGCTCTTCCTGGTCTTCTTGAATCGAGTCGTCATTTTGGGAGGATGACGGCGGAGCGCGGGGGAGGGAGGGAATAGGTTATAGGGTTTTGATGAATTTATAGGTAACGGATGAAAGGGCATAACCAGGCGAGTGATTTTACGGAATAACCCTTGGGAGTTGAAGAAATTCCCACCACCATTTCTTGTTATTGGTATTTCAGTTTGGTACTCATAAAAATGAAAAAAAAAAATAGGGTGTCAATAATAGGATTTATGTACATCCAATTGGAGCTGGGGTGAAAATTGTGTAATTGCCTAGATCTGTTCTCAATAGATTTTTTAACTAATTTTTAGATTATAGATTAATAATAATCAATATTAATAGTGTTATCAATTAAATCTCAAATTAGATTTTAGATTTTTTGTACAAAGAATTTTAGGTTATTTAGTTGTACAAAAAATCTAAAATCTAATTTGAAATTCAATTGATAGCACTATTAATACAGATTATTATTAATCTATAATTTAAAAATTAGTTAAAAAATTTATTGAGAACAGGCAGAACATGACCAAATTCTATCAAATTGCATGTTGGTAATAGTTTGGAAATGTCAAATCCTAACAAATTTCTCATGAGTAATGTAATTGGATTTCTAATTATTCGAGTACCTACTGAGTTTCAAATTTTATCCTACTCGTTTGCATCACGTTTTTCTTAGGTCTTAATCATTCAATAATCATATATGAATTAATCTTTAGCTTGTGAAAAGTACGCCAAATATATGCGACACATAAGTTTGTTTCAGAATAATCATGATATAGAAAAGTTTGTATTGCAATAATCATTTAATTAGACAATAAACCAGTAAAGCAATTGAAGTGATTGGATAAACAATAGTGTTAACTTAAGCAAGTTTTTGTACCCATTTCAGCTTTTCTTTTCTCTGTATCCCCATCACAGTGAACAATGACGACTAAGGAAGATTTCGTCAAATCCAACATTCCATCTCAGAATTTGTTGCTACCTATATATATCTAATGGGTTGAGTTGATCTGATTCCTTGAGGGCTGATCTCTCTGGTTAGAAGTGAAACACCGGTGCCCAACGTCATGGGCTTAAGTGCGAAATATGAGAAAAGATATTTTAGGGACTTTTTGGAGTTTTGGAGAAAATTCAGGGGCTCAAAAAAAAAATATATATATATATATATATATAACAGATAAAATCAAAAAAATAAATAAAAGGGTTCTTTTATTTTCTTCAAAAGATAACGATGTCTCTTTTTTTCTTTCAAACTAACTATCTACTTTTCCCAAGGACAAGAACAAGAAGTGACTAGGGAATTCACAAATCCAAAAATCACCAACTATTTCTATGATCCCTACAACGAACAAGATGAGTTTAATCTTTGTTTTCAAGTTTTAATATTTACCTAAAATTAAAGTTAGCATAGATGGATATAGAAATTGGGATTTTCGGTTGTGCAATAATTTGGTGATATGGATAAAAGTTTGAAAAGTATTTTTGGTTTGGTTATATGTACATATTGAAGCAGGACGTCGTCCTAGTTTGTTGTTGCAAAACGAAGGAAAATAATGAGAGGAATTTGCAAATAAAACTGGACGTAGTGCTATGCTTGGAGAGTTACGATTGGTGACTAGATGATGACAAAGTTTGAAAAGAATTGTTTGGCTCAGTGGGGCAGGAAAAAAAAAAAAAAAAAAAAAGTGGTGCCATGGCAAACCAAAATCGTACGACTGGGCACATGAAGCAGAATGGTAGTACTTGCTGATACTTGGAATTGAATTTACTTGGTAGTGATATTAAATTAAGAATCAGTAGTAAAAGCTGGACAATGCAATTGGCTCATGGAACACATGAACAGAATGATCTCTTGGATTGCTAGGAATTATGCCTTCATTTATTATAACTTCTATGAACTGATATTAGAGGATTATAATATTGAATAATAGTCAAGGCAGAGTTAGACAGTGGAAATTGACGGGCAAGCCATCGTACATGGATTTTCGGGAGCCTCCGTGAAGGAAAAAAAAAATTTGTTTTGGTAATTTTGCGTAGTTAGTTAGTTTATTATTTTGCTAAGTCAATAAATATTATTTTAGTATTCTTATTAGATAGTGAAATAAAGATAATTAGGTTATAGTATTAATTTGGGAGTTTAGAATTTTTCGTATAATAGGCCTAAAAGTGTTAGTATTTTTATGGATATGATTTCAAGGTGAAAATTGTATTTGCTTTTATTGTATTTTAGGTGGTAACTATTCTTGGGGTTAAGATTATTTAAGTTAGTGCAATTGGACTTGGATTTTGAGATAAGTAGTTTCTACCCTTTCATGTTTTGAAAAATTCTTTGCATATATATATATATATATATATTCCTTTCATGAATATTTTCGTAATATAAAATTCAAAATGGGCATGTAATATGTGTGAAAATTCCTTCATATATCATGGCACTTTGATTATTATTATGCATATGTATGTGTGTGTGTGATGTGTGAATGTATAGTTTGGCTCTGGTTATTCTTTGTAGACCAGAGAGAACTAATTTTCGATAGACCTACCTGACGGTGAGTGTCAGGCCATGCACGCATGTTTATGACCCTCCTAACTAGGGAAAAGTTAGGCTAGATATCTTTTTTTTTTTTTTTGACAATTCGGGGAAAGGGGAAGGGAGATCAACCTTGCTCAGTTTGGGTTGAGTAGTACGACTGGTTCCTACGTTGAAAAATTTGAGCCTATCTATGTATGAACAAGCATGTATGTAATGAGCTACGATTTGTTTAATATGCCACGACTTTACCATGTATTATGTGTTATTATTACTTGTGATTATGAATAGTATGTGATGGAATGAATGCATGTATTATAATTATATATATGTATATATGTAACTGCTCAGAGTGGTGAGAAAGGGGTGGAATTGCTTACTGATCGTGTTGGTAGCTCATTCCACTTATGTTATTTATTTTGTAGGTGATTTTAGTTCGGATTAGGCAAGCAGGGTACTTAGCTTCGCAATAGAGGATTATTTATTTTTATTGAAAGATTATTTAGTTGGTGAGCCAATGCTAGTAGTTTATTTAATGTTTAGTGTTATTTATTTCAGCTAAGGAAATTTGATGACTTTGTGGATGTTAAAATTTTATTATTAGAGGATTTTTATATTAATTGGAGTATTTTTAATGTTTATGATTGTTTATGTTTTAGAATTGCTTTGATCATTTTAGAGCCACCCAATACGCGGTATGTTACACCCGGACGCGGGGTGTGACAAGAAGTATACCTAAGGGTGGCAATTTCTGACACGACTCGAAAACTCGACACGAACCCAACTTGAAAATAACAGGTTTGGGTTGGGGGTTTGCAAGTTTGCGGATTCACGGGTCGGACCCGATTGACTTGAGAAAAAAAACAGGTCGGATTCAGGTCGACCCTCGAGTTCGAAAAAAAAAAAAAAAGAAGACGAAGAAGAAGAAAGAGGAAGGAGAAGAAGAAGAAAAGAGGAAAGAAAAGAGATTAAAACACACACACAATAAAAATAATCAAACACAATTTTTGTACATATTAATATCAAAGTCACTCACTAACATACACTTAATTCCTCTTACAATTTACTTTCATAAACCTAAATAGAATTATTAATTTTTCTTACACTTTACTTGATTAATTATCCAATGAATGAAATTTGTGTTTAAATGTGAATAAGTGAAACAAAGCTACAAAATGTTAGTAGTAGTAGTTTTTTTTTTTTAAGAAAAGAGGAAAGTAAAGAGATTAAAACACACACACACACAAAAAAATAATCAAACAATTTTTTGCACATACTAATATCAAAGTCACTCACTAACATACACTTAATTCCTCTTACAATTTACTTTCATAAGCTTAAGTAGAATTCTTAATTTTTCTTATAATTTACTTGATTAATTATCTAATAAATGAAATTTGTGCTTGAATGTAAATAAATGAAATAAAGCTACAAAATGTTAATGGTAGTAATGTAATAATTTTTTTGGGTCGGCGAATCGACCTGCCAACCCGCAAACCCGTTTCGGGTTGTATATTTTCGGATTAGCAGGTCAGATTCGGGTTGACGGGTTGGTTGTTATATTTGGGTCTCAACCCGACCCTCCAACCCGCCAACCTGACCTGTTGTCACCCCTATACCAATCTCCCTTGACCGCAGCAGCGTTGTTACGGCAAAAAATGATGTTGTAATCGTAATTGTTGCCAAAATTGAGTCAAGAGGTATAATTTTGTTTCCATATCTTTTAAGTTGGAAGAATTTCGCCAGTCTGCTGCTAGAGGCATCGCCTGCAGCCATGCCCATCCACCTTAGAAAGTGTAGATACAATAACAATTTGGAATGGAAGAAGGATAAAAAACCAAAAGAATATAAAAACGAAAATTGGAAAAAAAAAACACAAAAGAGTAAAGGAAATGATAGAAAGAAATAAAAGAGAAGGAAAATTTTGAAGGGAGGGTAAAGAAAACATTTAAAATGCCCTGTTAACTTTGGATGGTCTTCCATCTATTTTCTAAATAAACATTTTTTTTAATCAAATGGAGTAATTTGACATAACATTTGTGAAAACCACAAGGGAATTTTTTTAAATTTCACTCTAGGTTTTAGATTTGATAAACGAAATAAAGTATATGAGTTCATTCCTGCTGTTTTTGGAGTTTTTTTTTAAAATAATTATAGTAATTTTGGTGATTTTTTCTGGTAGATGTGTATGTGAGATAAAAAATTAATTGAAAAAAATATTTAAAAAGTTTAAATTATAGAACAAAACAAGCAGAGCTATTGTGCATATGATACGAAAACACCAATGAAGTTTTTGACTTACAAAGAAACAAAAAATAATGATAATAAGTTTTTGTAGATTTCACTCTAAAGTTTGATAGATGAAATAAAGTGTAAGTGTGGGTACACGGATGCATGTCATGAATGGATATTTTATTTCCAAATTTATTTTTTTAAGTCGGACACTAACACTATGTTTGGGAGGAAGGAAATGGAGGGAAAAGAAATGAAATGAAAGGATTTTAAGGTGTTCTTTTGTTTGGGAGTAAGGAAGGAAAGGAAGAGAAAATTTACTTAACCATTTTCCTTTGTTTGGGAGGAAGGAAAGGGTAAGAAAAGAAAGGAAATGGAAGGAAAAGTTGGCTTGTTTTGGCCAAAAAATTTTTCTTCCAAATTTGGAAGGAAAATGAAAGAAAAGAAAGGAAAGTTTCTTTACATTCTTTTCTTTTCTCTTACTTTCTTATCTCTTCTTTTCTTTTCTACCCCAACTCCCAAACTAAGCCTAATGGATACTATGGACAGCCCATATAAGAGCACCAGTTGGCCCATGAATAATTTTAACCAAGATTAAGTTGACTGGCGGTCTTGCCTGGGCAATAGTATTGGGCTCACCCCATCCACATTACGGGCGGCCTTGGCTGGGCAATGTTATTGGGCTTTGTTTGCCAGTAGCTAAACTTGAGCAAAGCCCGAAAACTTTGAGGTGGATCATTTCCTTTTCCCAATTTCTTATGCCCCGAAGCTATTGTAAAATCCGGCCCTGCAATCATTCCAAGGCTTTCTTTATATATAAAAAAAAAAAAAAAAAAAGCGCTCTTTCCTGAGAACAGAACTTAATTAATTAAACTTGCGCAGGAGAGAAAAAAAAGACCAAGAAATCAAGAAATAGAGAGATTAATCAAGAAAAGCAAAGATGAAGTTTGGTCTGCCACCAGGGTTTCAGTTCAATCCCTCTGATCAACAGTTGCTGTTATACCTAAAGATGAAGGCTAAGGGGCTTGCATTCCTGCCATGGAATGATGTGGTAATTGAGAAAAATCTCTACTCCCAGAATGCTGTACCGTGGATGCTTTTCACGGGTGATGACCCATGGCAGGTTACTACAAAAGTGGATGCCTCTTCTGGAAAGATTAACGTAGAAAGAGTTCTTTATGTGGTTACTAAGTTAATGAAGATTGGGGATAAGAGAATTGTGAGAAGTGTTGGTTCTTGGACCTGGGACGGTGCCACTGGGAAGACCAATATCTCGAACAACAAAGGCCAGATTTTGGGGTTCAAAAAGACGTTCAATTTGAGAGGAAAAGGAATGGAGATCGTGGGGAATTGGATAATGCATGAATATCATCTCTCTGGGGTTTCACTGCAAGAACTTGAGAACAAGAATGATTACGTAATTTGTCGTATCAAGTGGGATCATTCTGAAAGCATGAAGAGTTCAGAAGTTCAAGAAATTAAAGAAACTGAAGACTATTTTGGAACGAGTGGTGAATTGGGAAAGTTGGGAGAGAGAAAAGCAGCATCTGATCAAGAATTCCCAGTTGGGAAAAGGGCTTGTAGCAGCAGGGACAGCAATAATGGCAGTTTGGTGATCAATGATGGGAATGTGATGGCAGAAAGATCGTTGATTACAATAACTGAAGATCAAGAGAGGGAATCCTGTTATGAAATTGGTTGCGAATTGGACAATCTCATCAAGGAAAAATCAAGATTTGATCAAGAATGTTCAATTGGAACAGAGGTTTCTTGCAGGAACAGCATTGACAGCTCTGGGGTGAATGTGTTTAATTCCGACTATTCCTGCAGTGAAATTGGAAATGTTAGTGGAGAATTGGACATTATACAATTGTTGCAAGAGGATGATTTGAACATCAATCTGGATGATATCTCCAATCTTGATGATTTAGGTTCTTTTGAAGGATTATTTTGAAGTTATAAACTTGAGAATCGGCTGGGCAGATCAGGTGGAATTCAACCTAATTTAGCCATTTCAGTTTCAGTTTTTTCATTGTTTTACCTGTTAAATTTCATCTTACTGAATTTCCTTGTAATTTAGGATTTGAGCTTATCGGATTCTTTTTTTTGTAATTTACATCCTAATTTTGTATGGCACTTGGAGAAAACTTGAGAAATATAATTTGAATACAGATTCAAATTACCATTAATTGTTTGATGTTTTCTCATTGTTTGACTAGTTCATTTTTTGGTTTTGAAGTGTTATAGATTCTGCTAAACGGTCGGTCCCAAAGCCAATTTCTGATCGGCTAGATTTCGACTTTAATTGCATTCCATTAAGCAACAAAGCAATGTTCCTTCAACTAGTCCTTGATAAAATATCATATTGAACTCCCATCGAAAAAGAAAGTGGAACTGATTAGATAGCTAATCCTGGCATATATTTGTTGAACCGAGTAAAAAAATTGGAGAAACAGGCTTGCTAATGCCCTCTAGAGTTGTGCATTAGATGACTGAATCGTGTTAAAACTTGAACCATTTTACACTTTTTTTTTTTTTTTTGCAAAAATTTGCAATTCTACAATTCTGATAAAAATAAGTACAATATTGTATCACCAACTGAAAAAAAAAATCCCTTTTTATGTCTATTCTTGTTTCAATGAAAATTGAGAAGCTCTGTCTTTCTTCAACACTAAAAGCATTTAAACAAAAACAAGAGGCATCTTTTATGGTAAAAGATAAAAAACGTAAAACAACTCAGCAATCAACATTTACTTCTAATGTTGCTTAAAAAGAAATTACTACTAGATTTTATGAAAATATATCTCAAACACGCTTAATTTTTTCTATTTTCTAAGCCCCCCACATACTATGAAATTGAGTCAATTTCATTTTAGATTGTCATCCGGGGAAGTTTAGAACAAAGACTCAAGATACTCTTAATAAAAAGTTCGCACCCTATTTGGTTTTTGTTAGTATTTGATAAAAGCCTCATCAGCAGAGCAACAAGCAATTTCTTATTTAATGAAACAGGGGAATCAGTTGAGGAGCAATATGCACATGATCATAAAACTTTCTTTTTTTAATGCATGGAACAATATTTATAACATTTACACTTGATGAATTGCTTAGAAAACTTTCTTTCTTTAAATAAAATGGCATCCCTTTGTAAAACATTATTGTTTACATGCATCTTAAGACAAACTATACAGAGATATAGAGATTTTAGAACAGTAAAGAATCTATAGGATCCCACATGTTAGTCTATCAGATTATATATTTAGGTCCAAGCCAACCTACCTTCAAATGTTAAAGATGGTGGAGTTGTAACATATATGATGTTCACTAAATTTTATGCAGGGACAACGTACAAAACTCACCAAACAGTGTATATATATTTTTGTACATTGTACAAAATATTCTCACTGGCAATTATTTTTTTCCTTTCTCTTATTATCACGGGAAAAATTCTCAAGTGCATTAATGAAATTCTAATGCGCGTTGATATCAACTAACAAGTAAAAATTTAGTAACATAATGGAGTAGGATGATATGTCACATTATTCAGTCATTCAGTCAACTAAATCATTGTAGTTTCTTACTATTAATACATCATCCCTCTTACCGTGTGCCCTGATATAAAACCTATCTAAAAATAGAAAGACAACAGAAAAAGAAAAGGAAAAAGCTGCAAGCCGGAAAATCCTTGTAACTATCGGCAATATTGCATAGTAGTGTTATTATGGGTACCTTATTATCCACAAGTTCAATAAATTGTTGATATTAAGAGGCATCATTTTGACTCAAGAATGAGAGAACAGAAACACAAGAATTACATGAAATGGACATTCTAAGGTTCGAGTGTACCAAACTAAATCACGTAAATAACTATGAATTAAAAATGTACAATTATGATAAAGTAATGCATTAAGAAGAATTTGCATAAATAAGTGACTAAACTATATAAAATGTCCAGTGAAGTATACTAGAGTTCCAATTTTCTTAATTAAGTGATTCTCAGCTGTGATATTTGTGGTGACATCTGAGCAAACAAAACCAGAAATATAAAAATAAATACTAACTTATAAGTCAGAAACATAAATTTAAATCAAATTTTAAAATTTTATAAAGAAAATAATAGACGTATGCTAGAACAATGGAAGTAAAGATGATAGAGGGATGATGATCCTTGGCTGTTAAGCTCTTTGATAGTTAAATGGGTAATGACTGATCATGATGATAATATTGTGGAAGAGAGAGATGTTGTTGTTGTTGTTGTTGTTGGTGGTGGTGGTGGTGGGGGGCGGGGGGGGGAGGGGAGGACTCAGGCAGGTGAGTGGAGGCGATGGCAGAGTAGTGAAGATGGAGGAGGTAATTATGGAGCAAGGGTAGGAAGAAAAATAGGAGTGACAAGGGGAAGGGGATATGGTGAGACGGAGAAAATTAGGAATAAAAGGATTTTGAGAGTAGCAGCAGAGAAAAGTGAGAGATTAAAGAGTTAAGTTATTAGCTCTAATGGACAGAAGTATATATATGCCTCTGTACGTGAACCAGGTCGAGCACTTTCGTATTCATATAAATGTAAGTCAATATCCAATCCGTACCTTCTCAATCCGAATCGATATCTGACCA
This sequence comes from Mitragyna speciosa, assembly GCA_024721245.1. NCBI lineage: Eukaryota > Viridiplantae > Streptophyta > Magnoliopsida > Gentianales > Rubiaceae > Mitragyna > Mitragyna speciosa. The sequence continues at coordinate 8,614,254 of CM045566.1, read as the reverse complement.
ATACTTATTATAGCTGATTTGATTACCTTCTTCTTACAGTTAGAAGTGAAATAGTTTTCTCAATTTTTTGGTTTTTTTTATTCTTTTTTAGCAGCCCTAGTCTTAGGTGATAATTGATGAGAATGCAACATTTTTACATTGTGCAAGTAAGACAAATTTAAGAACTTTCGATAAAACAACATTTTTTTATCACAATATTGGCAGAGAATAGTGAGAGATTAAAGAGTTAATTGTTAGCTCTAATGGACAAAAGTACAGATATAGCTAAACTCAACATGTCTGTTCACGTTTTTGAACTAGTTCTTTGCCATACCTTTTTCAATCTACCACTCGTATAGAAAACAAATCCACATCTCCTGTATGGCGTCTTCAGTCTACCAAAGTATATGCACCAATCAAGGTACAATTTCCTTGACATGTTTCAAGAAAAATACTCCAAAGAAATCAACTTTCAATCGAACTTCCTGAAAAGCACATACACTCAAACAGATTCCTTTCAGAGTTTTGAGTAGTTTCTGGCCTTTTACTTGGTGCAATACTGGAAGGAAAATTCTCTCTTGGCTGCAGCTGACCATTTACAGTTCTTTTGCCATTACAAATGATGGTAACCTCACAGAAATCTGGTGCATTCTTTTGAACATATTCTCCTTTTCCTTGTCCCTGCCTTAGTTGCCTAACAAGAAGAAAGAGATCCTTGAGTTGCCAGGTTTTTCTTTATCATGACTTCTGCATGCTATATGAACTGAGCTGAAAACTATGAACCTTGAGTTGTTAGAAACTTGAATTTTCACTCTATAAATAACACTTGACTAATAAGAAATTTCACGATAAATTTGTAGAACAAAAGATTAATCATTGAAAGGAATTTGTGTAGCCCCTCACTATTCTGAAACCAGCAGAACGAAGGATTAAGCAGCATGCACAGATATGTTGAGTTTAACTCAAAAAGAGCTTGCATATTTAAGTCCAGAAGAGACTAGAGAATTTTTAAAAGGCCTTTTAAATTCAGTAAAAGGATCAGTTTGATCTTTGAAACTTTTCTAGTAATCTGTTTCCGTTGTGCATCCCCTGAGTGACTAGAAATGAAGCAAATTTGACAAAAATTTGAGCTGAAACGTATAAAGCTTTACCACGCGAAAGGACACCGCTTAGTTCCCATAACTAAATTGGTTATGTTGACAATCCGAATGAGGTCTAGAATGGCTTTGGCTGTTGCATTGCTCTCCAGAAGCATTGTGTCCACAGGAACCTGTAAGCCAAAATTTTGCAAGTGATCAGTTTACTGATGCAACTAATAATCTACGTACAATGACGACTAACTTTCCTCTTATGAACTCACTCTTGCATCATTGCACAAGCGAATATATTTCTCCAAAAGATTCTTCCTCCTGTTTTGGTCTTCATTGACATAGACTCTCACCTGATCTTGACTCAATTGGCTTCTTGAAAGCCTTCCAACTGTTAAGTAAAATTCATATATCAAAGTCTATTAGCAGAAACTGATTGGCAATTTCAAGAAGGCCTGGTTCCCACTGCCCCTTGGAGACATAAAACTGAAGAGTACTAAACCGGGAAATTAGCATCGAGATATGTTTTTAAGTAGTTAAAGATTGTGACTAGGAGTTGTATGGCATTAGTTTCTATCTTGGTTAAAACTCTATCTCCCAAACCCATTCCCCCCCCCCCCCCCCCCCCCAAAAAAAAAAAAAAAAAAGGTTGAATATGTATAGCACTAATAACTTTTATCAGTTTATTGATTTGTTTGATACATTGGATAGACTATTTATTATAGAATAGTTCATGTTAAATGTTACTTCATTCAAAACTACTGAGGTAGTTAATTTAATGAAATCTTAATTTGTTAGTAGGAAGATACATAATGGTTTAAAATGGGAACTAGACTATCAACCAGACATTCTCTGTACTTGGTTATAAGATAGAACAGGATATGGAAGAATGGTGTAGGGGCAAAGGGCAGTGAGAATAACAGGAGCCAATATGGCAACGCCATGAAGGTTGTTCAGGGAAATGGTAGTGCTACAAAGCAATAAATTCCTGAAACCAGAGTCTTTTGTCCTGGTCAATTAGAAAAACCCTTGTTCAATGCTTCAAGCTTTGGTCAAGAAACAAGATAATTTAGGTAAAAATCTATGTAATTCAGAATTAGGGTGGCAAAAAGTTGAGTAATGATCATGTGAATGTTGCATATACATAATCTAGGCATTTCATTTCCATAACCTAAATTACATAAGCACAAATCCTCATAATTGAAAGCTTACAACAAACATCAGGATTTGCAAATGTTTTAAATGTACCTGGTGTATTGATATAGGTAATAGGAGGGAACACATGAACAAGAAAGACTTGAGTTCCAGGGGAGAGTGCATTATCAAGTACCCACTGAACCACATGCAAGTCATTTTTGCCTACAGCAACATAAACATCATTCGTTTGTCCATTTCTGCTGCCCAAGATGCTCTTGGTTTCGTCTACAATCTCTACAATCTCAGGGGATTTCACTTGCCAGCAATGATATTGTGGTTCTTCAACATCAACTTGATTTTCCTCTTCCATCTCCCCAATTATAGTGTACCTTCCAATTGCTTATAAAGAAAAAAATATGAATGGTGAAAGATGATTGATCATAAAAGTAGGAGGAGATGGACTACTAAGGCAGATCACACACTCGGCAGTGTACAATAAACCAATTATTGCTTTCAAAGCTATTAAAGAAGGTTGAAAAGTTAAATAACAAGTTCTCTTTTGTCAACATTTACAAGCTTCGTGACATGTCACATTCAAGACACCTTTTGCTTTTGGTCTGTCACGAGAATTTTTCTTTCTATTTGGCAGAATTCCTTCCGGCCTTCTATCTTCTTTCTTTATATTAAGTTTTTAGTGGATAGCAGCCGCATAGTGCATATCAAGTCACATCTGAAAAATTCTTGACAATAGGACTTTATGTAGGCATTACTTTAGATGGCAGAATATGGAAGCTTCACTGAGTTAGAATGAAGTACAATTTATTGCAGGATGAGTTAAAAGAATTGGGCCTCCCATGGCTTCAGACTAAAAGATGCTCACAATATGATGAAACTTTGGATGAACTGAATAAATCAAGCTGAAAACTGTTCATAATTCCTGTACATCTTAAATGAAATCCTGCAGTTCCTTCTTATTTAATATTTGATTTTGTGAAGCCACTGATTTTGGCCTTAATATTTAGTTGTCCACAGTTCTGAAAGTAGTAGTGAACTTTCTTCGTGATTACTCTTCTTCGTTGCATAATTCCCTATTCATTTGTTTGACTTCTTTAGTTTGTTTTTTATCACTTTCACCCTTAATTGAACTAATATCCAGTTTTAAGATCAGGGATACTGTGAGACTGTTATTCCAGTGTGCCACTGTCACGTCCCGTGCCCGGGACATAACACTGCCGTGACTAGGTTAAGCTGAATCACAAGGCTCAATTAATCAAAGCGTCTAACTTACACATCTCAAATATTTCATATACCAAGCCATTAACAATATCCCAAGTCAAATGATAGCATTAGGTACAAGTACATTGTCATCCAATACCATAGTAGTTAATACTTCAGATACACAGTTTTGGATACCGAATACAATCACTAGAGTCTTAACCTTACTTAACATAGTACCAGCATAGTCTAAATAACATAAAAACACAACTACAATAACCTCACTAGCATACTATTATCTAATCACCTTGAATACCCCGAATGCAAGTACAATCCTCCTTTACAATTCACCTGTCACTGCACAACAAAATAAAAGGGGTGAGTGACAAAATCACTCAGTAAGTGGCGAAAGCATCACCTTGTGGCTTGAAGGTGTCATACATATAACTACATTCAAAACACTTAATTAATCGTTCATATAAGTACGAAGGAACTAGGAAATGCACAATTCATCACAAATCCAAATCAAGTATCAAAACTAGACAATGCACTTAAACAAAGCATTCTCGAATTCAAACAAAGGTTTAATTCATTCAAACAAAGCCCTGGATATCCAGTCATTCACTGTATCCCGGTTGCCCGGTCATATTGACTTTTACCCGGTCAGCTCGGTCAGACTAACTTTAACCTGGTCAGCGCGATCAGACTAACTTTAACCCGGTCAGCTCGGTCCTACTGACTATCACTCGGTCAGTTCGGTCACTCATATAACATTATACATGCACATATTCACTTCATTGTTCAAATAATTCATTTATATCTTATATTGTCAAATCAAAATAAAAAGAGAACATAATCACAATCAAGCCATTTAATATAGCAAGTATCGTTTCAAAAAAATTTTACTTTGACAATGTCATTTACCAAAAATGCAAGGGATACAAGTCCCACTTACCTTGATCCAAGCTAACTTAATGCTTCACAAAATATCAGCCACATTCCTTGCCTAAAACATACAAATAAACATCCAATTATACTCTAACTTTACCCAGAAATCATAATTGAAACTCAACTTGAACTTAGAACGTAGAACGAAAACAAAACGGTTAAAAACTGAAGTGATCCGCGGGTGGACCTTTCTGATCCGCACCCGCGGATCCAAACGAACCAGCCGCGGCCTCTGCCTGGCCAGCCACGACCGCGACTGGCTTCAGCCTGCCCGCGGTTGATCGAGCCGCGGGCTCCAACTCTTGAGCCGCGGTCGCGGCTCACTCGGCCTCACCCGCGACTCGTCCGTCAGAGACTTACCGTGGGCGCGAGCCAGGTGAGCCCTGCCGCGTCTCATCTGCCTCTGCCCACGTCTCATTTGCGAAAACTGCAGATTTCCCCTGCCACACCCACAAACTTCAATCCATCCAAATGGCATAATAAGGCAGTATAACCATTCATTACACTCATACACATCACAAATCATCAATGTAAGTCATAAATCATACATTGGCCCTAATTTTTCTTCACCCATATTCTTCCTAAATCAACCACCCAATTGACATATATACACTACAAACACTTAGCACATGATCATTAAAGCACAAGAGATTCTAAAACTTCCATTAATCATCCACTAATCACACTACTTCCTATCATAACCAAAACCCATGAAATATGAAGAAAGTTTAGGGAAAATTACCTTGGTTGGGAGATGAAGTTGAAGCCTCAAGATTCCCCTACTTGCTTCTCCTTAAGAGAGGCCCTTCAATATCTTCTTCAAGTATAGGTAGAGAAAAGAGAGCAAATATTAGAGAGAAATAAAGAACTTGGGAGAAGAAGAAGAAAGAAATGAAGAAAAGAGAAATGCCCTAGGTCCATTTGGGCAAAAGAACAATTTGTCAAAATTTCCCTTAAGTCCCTCTTGAGTTTTTAATTTACACTCTCATCCAAATCCTGCCAAATTACAAGAATGCCCCCTAGAGATCCTTGGTATTACAGCCACCATCACATAAGTAGGTTGATCTTTAATCACTTCGAGGTAGGGTAAATTTTTTTTTCTTGGCCTGGCATTTTATGTAGCCATAGTCTTAGCAAGCTAAGCCTTGGATACGGCTTGACAGTAGAGAAGAATAAAGTTTTGTGAAACATAGAGTTTGAGGTTCTTCATTAAATCCTTGCAAAAGATTCCAAGGGGTTAAATAAATTTGTCTAAGGAGATGATACCTCAAGCCGCTATTTTCAATGAGGTTGATCTTTTACGCTACACACTTTCCCCCTATAGTACATTATATTTTGTCGTCAACCATGTCCACATCCATGGATTCCCTTATTTATCACTTGTGCTTTTGCCCATCTCCAAATCAATAACTTTGTGAAAACTCAGCATGCTCAAATTCCCTAGAGAGACCATTTACAGTTCTGTTTGACTGGTTCTTTGTGTTGGCTTCTCTAGTGGACAGATTCTGAAATGAACTTGACATTCGAAGACAAAGCTCCACTAATTGGATTTTGTGGCAAAGGAGAGGGATTCTAAGAATAGAATCTGACGTGCATTGTGGGATATCACTCCCACAATATTCCCCATGAATATCTTGGATATTCTTTATCACCTGCAAATGGGCACTTTTATGCCATTAAGTAATGATATCATATTTCTTCCATTCATCCTTTAAGGGACTGGATATTTTTTCTTCTATTTTAAAAGACTTGCTAGCCAATTTAAGTACAACATTTCATCTAACCTTGCCAAGATGTCCATTGTCCAGCCAAATCACCTAGGGTCAGCAAGTATCTTCAAGACTGATCAATAAATTTCGTTGATTTGGTGCTTGTGCTTGAATTTTATTCTTTACAAAGAAACAGTTACCATACGGTGGCTGTTAACTTTAACTAAAAAATTGCATAATCCTCCAAGTCAAGTCATTGCAGAAAATTAATGCTGCTAAGGGATTTAGACAGGGAAAAAGAAAATGGAAAGTGGACTAATGGCAGGAACAGAATTCTGTTGAACTTGATTGAAACAGATGATTTATTTCAGGAGATACATGGTTAGAAAAATGGTGGTTGATGTGTGATTGGTAAATTTTCAGGCAAATTGGTGTAATTATCTACTTGATAATGGGCATGTTGAAAGATACAGTTCCACTCAGAAACTTTAGCTGGAGTGACTTGAGAATGGACCCCCGAAGTTGATATCCACTCTTAACAATAAGCTGTCGTGTTTTGTCATGTTTTCCTCCTCTATACATTTAAGTAGTCCCCTACACGGAATAAACAATTTCAAATTTTCGATATCTCAAAGCAACAGACTCTATTTTTAGGTTACATTTGGAAAGGTTGCATTAACTGCAATTGAAGCTTGCCTTATGCCCATCTCTAAATTAATGAGAGAACTTTCTCGGATGAACTTTATATGAATGGACCTTTGAAAGCCATCAAGAGGGTAAAAAACGAATTGAAATTACAGAAAATGTTGACATTATTATGATGTTAAAACCATAATGTTTATGAGTCATTGATTTCGTGTTTGTTAGATTTTCATTGATTTTAATTTTCTATATAGAGAGATTATTTGATTTTCAATCATGTTTATGAGTCTAATGCAGCGAAAGGCGACACTAGTGTGGGAGTGGACCAGAAATCCATTAATCAGGTATGCAGGACCATACAGTAATGCTGATTAATACCAAAGCTAATATTTATTCTCAATCAGCATTAAAAACTTATAGCTTTCAGCAATCTTGAAATGAGTATATGATATGTCTGAGGTAATTGAAATGTTTCATGTCATCATCATCCATTCTCATTAGTCCTTGATGACATTATTGTGATGTCCAAATGATAGTGTTCAAATGTAAGTCGATTTAGTGTTTCTCTACAAAGAAATTATTTGATTTTCAAGCATATTTATGAGTTTAATGCAGCAAAAGTCGAAACTAATGTTGGAGTGGAACACATGTCCGCTAATCATGTAGGACAATATATTATGCTGATTAATACCAAAAGCTAGTATTTGCTCACAATCAACATCAGAAAACTGATACCTTTCTGCAATATGGGAATGAGCATAAGATATGTTTGTGGCAACAGAAGTGTATTATGTCGTCATTATCCATTCTCATTAGTTCCCTAATGACCTTGGTCCAACTAATAGTAAATTGTAATGCAAGTAGTGAGATCAGAATGATGATCACAAGGGAAAAGAGCAAATCCAGTCATTTTGTGGTGCACACTGCAGAAAATCTCTTTATTTCACTTCATGCAAGAATTAGACAGCAATATTAGCCACTTTGAAATGGTGGGGTTACTAAATCTTTTCAACTACGAGTGGCTGTTTCGTTCTGCATTTTGAGATACGTTATATAAACATATCTAGGTACCGTACTCCAGCACTTATCGATCAAGTTAAGGTCGTAATGGCAAAAGCCTCTCTTCTTATCCTCAGACTGCTTATGATTTTAATATGTTCTTTTTGGATTTCTCTTTGGCTTCTTAAGCCAACTGAAATGTGGACAAGAAAATGGAAAGAAGCTGAAGAAAAAGCTACAAAAATGGTGTTTAACTATAATGGTATTGACAAACTTCTGTTGAATACAAGCAGACTTCCAGCCAGGAATTGCCTTTTCTTGGTCTTCACAGACTCATAGGCAATTAAGTGGAAGTCTCAGACAGAAGAAATTTTGGAAGTAATTACATAATCCTTTCTCTCTTACGCAGGTCTAAACTTCGCTGTTTACACATTTCCTTTTCTTGCTTTGGCAATGGTCGGATTCATTTACTTGGAACTTAAAGGAAGAAGGGACCAAACACGGTAGGTAGGAATAGTTTCTTCTCTATAGGCTCATTCTCTCTGAATTATTACAGCTAATTTCTCATAATTTTGAGTGACAGAACGGAAAGAAAGTTCATCAGTGTTCACTCAAATCCTATCGTTGTTAATCACTATCTCGGAATTTTGACTGGAATTGAGATTCTTCTTATATCTCTATTCATAGTCTTTCTGTTTTGGACTTTCTATGCTCACATTTCTAATGATTTCAAGAAGATGATGCCAACCAAATCATTGAAATTGAATCTGTAAGTATCATCCGCATACAGGATAAAATTATAAATAAAAATTAAAGATTTCTCTTTCACTTTTGCACATGCAAGGACCAAGGTGTAACACATGAATGCTTTTTTTTTATGTTAGCTGGCAATACAAAGTGTTTAAGGTGGCAAACCGCCTTGGTTTGTTGACAGAAGCGTGCATAGCTCTGCTTCTTCTTCCAATTTTGAGAGGGATGGCAATATTTAGGATTCTTGGCATTCAATTTGAAATTTCAGTAAGATACCATATCTGGCTTGGGACTGCAACCATAACTTTTGCAACTTTACATGGTGCTGGAGCCTTTTTTATATGGAGTATCAAACGCCACATTCAAGATGAGGTAAACTGAATCTTTTTTAACTGTCATACAACCTAAGCAAAAATCTTCACTCTATCTTTTATTATTGTGAAAACAGATGTGGAAATGGCAACCGACAGGACGAATATATCTTGCTGGGGAGATAGCTCTCACTGCAGGATTAGTGATTTGGATCACATCACTTCCACAGATTAGAAGAAAACATTTTGAGATATTCTATTATACACACCACCTTTATGTGATCTTCTTTATATTCTTCTTGTTTCATGTTGGAGACCGCCATTTCTATATGGTTTTCCCAGGTATTTTTCTTTTTGTCCTCGACAAGTTTTTGCGAGTCATACAATCAAGGCCTAAGACTTGCATCCTTTCTGCTCGAGTCTTCCCATGCAAAGCCATAGAGTTAACTCTACCAAAAGATCCAAGTAAACATTCAACTTTCTTCTTTTTCCAGATGTCTATGTACCATGCCTTGAACATAATTTATTGATTATTGTTACCTATAATTTCAGAGTTGATTTATAGCCCTGCAAGTATAATATTTGTGAAGATACCAAGTGTTTCCAAGTTTCAGTGGCACTCCTTCAGCATAACTTCTAGCTCCATTGCTGAAAATCACACGATGTCAATCATAATCAAAAGTGAGGGCTGGTGGACAAATACTCTCTATAATCTTGTTCTAGCCAAACCAGATGGGGAAGCTGATCAAAGAAAGTGCATTCCAATTGCTTTAGAAGGCCCTTATGGACTTACATCAGTGGATTTCCTCAGGTACTTCGAAGCAGCTGGGTTTTCTTCAATTTAGATGCACATTTATCACTTCTCTGCTCTTCTGCTCTCTCAATTGCCCCCATATCTATTGCAGATACGACGTTCTGCTTCTAGTGGCTGGAGGAATTGGGATAACACCATTTCTAAGCATTTTGCAAGAAATTGACACTTTACGAAGCTATGGCAGACATACATGCCCCAAAAGAATACAAATGATATATGCTGTACAGAAATCCCAAGACCTTTCCCTATTGAATCCAGTTCTGGCTCAGCTTAGAGATTCTGAACAAAGTTATTTAAAGCTGAAAGTATTTGTGACCCGGGAAGTCCAATCCGGTAGCCGAACTCTAGGAGAAGTACTCAACGAGGTCTCTCAAGTTAAAACAATAGATTTTGAGACCACCTGCTCTAGTTATGCAGCATATGGTGTTGAAAGTTTTCAATGGATGGCTGCCATTGTGGGGCTTTCATGTGTTATATTTCTAATACTTCTTATTAGCTTGAACCAGTCCATGCATCCGCGTGGTGAAAAGGCATCCGGACCAAAAACTCCATCTTCTGTTACGGATCTCTACCTTATCTGCTCTTTTGTCATGGCAATCATAGGCAGCAGCTTACTGGCTATTATTTTGAGATGGAAAAGGGTTAAGAAAAAGCTTCCTTCTTTCTCAGGTGAACGAAGGGAAACAAAAAAACCTACTACAGTGGGAATAGATAACACACTGGTAGAACATGAAATTTATTTTGGAGGAAGGCCAGATTTCAAAGGTACTATTTTCTATAATGATTTATCTCTTTTAGGATTACATTCTCATTTTATGATCAAGGCTGGCATAGGAACTAACATCTTGCGTATTTTGCAGAACTGTTTCGCAAATTTCCGAGTGAAACTGGAGGATCTAATGCGGGAGTGTTCGTCTGCGGTCCCGAATCAATGAAAGAGTCTGTTGCATTAACATGCAGGCCAAATTCCCATGCTTTCTGGGTGGATGGTCGAAAAAAGAAACTACCAGTCAGTTTCCACTCCCTAAACTTCACGCTGTAGTCTACAGAGTGATTCAATACTCACAAGTCATGAGAGATGCTCCCTGCGATCGTTGGCCACAAAATATAGATAACTGCACACATAATCACCGTAACATGTGCTGCAGGAAATGTCAAGGAATGAGTTCTTTTCAGTCAAAGATATCCATCTGAAGTTATAATTATCTTGCTAGATTGATCGCATAGGCAGCTTTAGAACTTAAAGCAACTCTGTTAAGCATATATTTGAAAATAAGAATGGTCATCCACCCACAAAACCATATTCTGGTTTAAAAAAGTATACTTCATAATATCTTTTTTTTTTCTCCAAACTAAGATTGGAACCAAAAATATGGTTATCATGGATAATCCACTTCCTAAAGAAAATAATATCCTACAATACCAGTTCAACCAACCGGCACAAAATAGTAGAGAATTGAAACTAATTCTCATTCAAAAGCTAGTCAATCACTCCTACCATACAATAAAAATCCTGCTATAGCTGCCTGTGGAAGAAGTTTCTTGGTCATGGTAAGACTGCAGTGGGATGAAATGATGCCTCTCCTGACACTTAAGATAATAAAACCAATGGGGCCTGTAAGGATTCTCAATGGATGGATGGATATTCGGTCTGTGCCCACTAGTATGGACCTAACCATAAAGTATAAGAAAGCTCAGCATGTGCCTTTTGGTAGGTAAAAAGCCGAATGACATATATTTTAACTTTATGTTGTACAATAGCCTAGATCATTTACTGGAGGGATCAATAGAACATTGAAATTAAAAAAAAAAATTTTGGGCTGAAATTTAAATTAACTACAGAGATATTGAACAAATCTTACTGACACTTCATTGCTTATTTGGAATAATACTAAATTACAGAGAAAACAACCAAATAAGAGCAGTGACGGAAGAAATATCATTAAATGGTTTAAATCCTTGTAATTCTAGTTACATACTCATAACCTCAGTGTACATTAAACTCTCAAAAGCGTTTCAAATATATGATACAAAAAAAAAATTGATACAAAACAGTTGAAAGATAACATGAAACTCAACTGAAATTGGAAAAATGAAAGATGAAAAAGGGACTGATATTCACATCCGTACTTGTGATGGCGATGCCCTCTGTTCTCCTTCGCCACCATAACCATCATCAATGCCAATTCCCCTGGGCGTTAATTCCGATAACAAATCCTTTGGTGCTGCAGCCACATCTTCACGCAGCAGTACTGCCAACACCTCCCTTATGGTAGGCCTACGAAGTGGATCAGGGTGACAACAAGTTAGTCCAATTTTCAACACAGCTTCCATTTCTTCCACCTCAAACTCCCCATTAATTTTCTTATCAGCAACCTCGACCAATTTTCCCTCTGCATATTTTTTCCTCACCCAATCAAGTAAAACTTCTTCCTCCTCTGTCTCAACTGACGTATCTATTGGCTTCCGCCCACACGCCACCTCCAACATTACCACCCCAAAGCTGTAAACATCACTAGCAGCAGTTGGTGAAGCCATTGTAGCTACCTCAGGTGCTAAGTAACCAAATGTACCCACCACACGAGTTGTATTAGGCACTTCACCATGTGTATACAACTTTGCTAACCCAAAATCACCCAACCTTCCTCGCATTTCATTGTCCAATAAAACATTGCTCGACTTAATATCCCTATGCACGACCACTTGCTCCCAACCATGATGCAAATAATTTAACCCCTCAGCAACGTCAGCCAAAACTCTCCTCCTTTCTTCCCATCCCATAAGTTTCTTCGGCTTATCAAATACCCATTTATTCAAACTCCCATTAGGCATATAATCATACACTAACATCAACTGATTTCTCTTCCTACACCACCCCCTCATTGGCACTAAATTCTTGTGCTGAAGCCTTCCAATACTCGAAATCTCAGCCATGAACTCCTTTAGGCCTTGTTTCGAATCATGGTTCACACATTTCACCGCCACTTCCACATCGTTCTCTAACGTTCCCTTGTACACCTTCCCAAATCCACCTGACCCAAGAAGCCTATCCCCCACAAATCCATTAGTAGCCCGGTGTAATTCCTCGTACGAAAATCTATGAGGCCAATACTCAAGCTCCCAATCCTCAATCTCATCATCATCCACCCATCTCTTCCTCCACCAAAACCAATAAAATCCACCCAACCCAACTCCCAAAACTACCACACAACCAATCACTATTCCTGCAATAGCTCCATTAGACAACCCAGACGACGAAGTTTCCAACCGAAAAACAGGCAAATTCGTGGTGTTAACATCCCTTGCAGGCCCAGAATCACTAAAACTCCAAGCTAAAACCCTCTGTGCTTCAATCCAAGTAGTCTTGGACGCCGAAAAACCAACAAACATTTCATTAGACACATAATTTGCAATCGCTCGATTCCTGAAATTGATCAAAGGCCTAATGGGTCGCTGCACTCCAACGGGCGCAATAGTCACATTAATCTCACTTCCCGGTCCATCAAACTCAATCCAAGCACGAATATTCTCCCCATTCCGCATCCGAAACGGTACAAAACTTCCATTCCTATCATAATATCCCGCAGGTTGAGTCACTCTCGACTGGACACTATTCAAATCGATCCCGACGTGATTGTCATCCGGATCGGTAAGTTCCGGGTTTCTCCCGGTATCAAATTCTACAACAAGAAGAGGGCCAGGTGGGGCGGCGATGGAGGTAGAGAAGAGGCCGAAGTACTGCCCGGCGAGCGCACCCGAAGGTGAAGTCGAAGCCGAAAGAACGAAGGCCAACCCGAAGCCGGGGCTGGTGGAGATCTCAGGGAGGATGGAGAAGATGAACTGTGTGGAAAATGAGGTGGAAATGGTGGAGGAGTTGGAACTGTTGGCCGGTTTGAAAGGGATAAGCGAAGGGTAGAAGGCGCGGCCGAGGGAGAACTGGTTGGAGTCATTGGTGAGGCGGATGACTGGCGGTTCAAGGCGGGCGTCGTTGGTGAGGTTGAGGAGGGGGACGGCGGTGGGTGAGAAGGAATTGTAGAGAAAGTTAAGGGCATAAATGGAAGGAAAAATTGTGGTGAGTAGCAGTACTGCAGCTGTCTCCGGGGGCAGCATTTTGATTTTGGAGTGTTGTGATGTTAGGGATAGAAATTATCAATAATGGATATCAAATTGTCATTCTATAATTTTGTGATTTTTTATTGCTTTTTGTAAAATTTTTTATCTAGATTTGTACAGTAACTGGAAAAGTATGCAACGTGAATTGTTTTATGATTGATGTTAGGGCTGCTTGGTTCATAGGAATCGTAACTAAGAATTAAAATGAATCCTTTATGAATTGTTTTATGATTGATGTTAGGCTGCTTGGTTCATAGAAATCGGAATTAAGAATTAAAATGAATCCTTTATAGGTTACCTGATTTGAGGAAATCGAAATCAAAAAATTGGAATCATTTTTGAAAATTTTAGAATTTTCTATTCTTGACTAAATTAGAAAGAATTGGAATCATTTTAAAAATTTTTCAACTTTCACTTCTTTTTGATTCCTCAATTATTTTGTTGTGATAAATTATTAGACATCATCATTTGTTTGTTAATCATTACAACTAGAGGATTTAGGATCATTCCAATTATAATTCAAAAGTGAATGATTTGGATTCCGATTTATGCACTCCCTTAGTTTATGATAGTTTGATTTTGTAGTTAATTATATTTAATATCGTTGTGCGGTTTATGAGTCAAATATTGTTGCGTTCATTGTACACCATATATTACTATATAAAGGATTAATTTAATATGTCGGAATTTGTGCTCTAATTTTATTCTAAAGCTTTTATTGTAATTTGTCTTGTTTTCCTCATTGGCAAAAATCTTGTTTATATTTTCTTCTTTTTTGAGATTTTTTTTAGAGTTTTTTTTTTAAGTTTTTATAATAATTTTTCTTGTTTCCTAATAGACAAAAATCTTGTTTATATTTTTTTTGTTTTTTGAAAGTTTTCGTTTGTTTTGATTAGTCCGATTTGAACAAAAGCAAGTTCAGTTCTAGATTTGAAAAATCTTTGTCTTGGAAAAATGCAAGTTCACCTAGCCCATGCTTTTACTGGAGTCGGCTGATTGTACCATGTTCTAATAACGTATGTATAATGGAAAAGGTGTGGTTTATGATGCTGAAATATATATTAAGCAAATGAATGAGGAGATTAAATATAAAATGAAGTATTTTTCTTATTTCAACCATATTTATAAGTGCTATTTTATTTCAATTAATAAATAACTTGAAGATCAGATTAACCTAACTGTGACCAAAACTTGCTTAAGAAACACCAACACAAAAAATTAATAAAGAAACATAGAACAATTCGATTGGTTTATAAGTCAACGTTAATTAATTAACTTCATTATCGTCATTAGCACATAATAATTCAATTGCTTTGGGAATTATACTTAATTTATTCCATTAATTTTATGAACAGTCACAAAGAAATATTGGCTCCATTTGGATGGGTTTTTTGGAGCATTTTTTGGAAAAATTTTTCCCAAATCCGTTTGGACAAATGAAAAATTTTTAGTCAAAAAGTTAAAAAATTTTTTGGTCAAACTTTTTCGTCAAATTTTTCACCAAGTTTTTCATTTGAAATTTCAAATGAACTTTAGAAATGTTTTATACAATTATTCACAAAAGCAAGCATGTTTATGTTCAAATTTTGTTTAGAAAATTTGAAAAAATCGCGAGTAACAAAATGAGATCCATTTTCGGTAGGTATTGAGGTGAGATGACGAAGTGGATGATAGAGCGGACATCCGCTTCTTTAAGCGAACGACGAAGTAGACGTCCACTTGTTTAACCAAACGTCCGCTTCAGAGACAAAATTGTCTCAGCGAGCACTGGGGCATGGATGCTCTCGCTGAGACATTTTTGTCTCTGAAGCGGATGCCAGCGTCCATGTCCCAGTGCTCGCTGAGACATTTTTGTCTCTAACGCGGACGTCCGCTTCACTATTTTTTTCAAAATTTTTCAACTATTTAAATACTTTTCCAATCACTTTTCAAATTACTATTATGTCATTTCAAAAAAATTTTTACGTTCAAACACGTTTTCACCTTTCTAAAAAAGTCAACAAAAAATAATCTAAATAATTTTTTTCAATAATTCTAGAAAAAAAAAACTCCAAATAATACTACTCAAACAGAGTCATTAATGATTTATTTATTTGTTTTTCGTACTTTTCTGTACTTGTTTGAATTTTCATTTTGCTTTGTCTATGGTACTTAAGTGCTTAATTGGCCAAGAGGTTTGACTTAAAACAATCTAAGAGCAAGTACTTTCGTTCTTTTATGGGAAAGTATACGTAATAGTAGTAGGGATGGTACGGAACGGCACAAAAAAAATTTATACTTTAGATCCCAAAGTTATTATTTATTTTAAATTGCAATCAATAAAACTACTCCCGCATCCAGATTCATACTTATTTAAATTTAATTATTCCGAGTTTATACATGACTTAATTAACTACAGTTAATCAGATTTTCATTTGCTATTGTCACCTTTTATTCTTGATTGCAGACTCTTACTTCAGCAAATTCCGCTGTGCATTCATTCTTAGAGGAGTTTTTGCATCAGCAGCCACCTCTAGAAGTTAGGACTTTTTGTGCAGAAAATATTAAAGAAGTTTCTCAGATGTTTGGCGACTAGTCTATTCAGTTTGTTATGAATATTTTCTTTTTGTTCAAAAAAGTATTTTGCATCAAAGATGTGCACACGATTCATCCCAAAAGACAATTGCTGACTTAAGGGATTGGTTTAGGTTTCCCTTCCCCAATTTCCCTATAGACCTTGTGCCGAATTCAAAAAAAGCCATGTCTCACATCGAGACTTTGTGTGCGTAGTATGTAGTACTTAAGCCCTATGGTTCTTCCCTTAAGTCAGCAATTGCCTTTTGGAATGAATCGTGGAATTGGTTTAGGTTTTCCTTCTCCAATTCCCCTGTAAGCCTTGTGCCGAATTCAAAAAAAAAAAAAAAAAAGATGTGTACATGTTGTTGCTTAAAATAATAGCATTTGACTTTGTACTTATACCTATCCCAGTATTTGCTTACAATCTCGTAAGGGTTGTTAGGATCAAGCACTTACTATTACACCAAAAGCAATTGCTGTTAGTGAATGTTCAAATTTATTTCTTTAACTATAATAATGGTATAAAGTACCATACCAAGCTCGACCAGTATGAGTGGGATGTGATTCTCAACCTTATTAACTAAGCTCCGATCAAACTCTATTCATGTGATACTGTCACGTGTCTCTAAAATTTGTTCACTTATTAAATCTTGTTATTTTATGATGCATGTTAATAAATATTTTAAGACACGTAATAGCATCACATGATTGAGACATTGTAAAGTCTCAATTAATGAGGTTGAGGATCATATCCCTATCCCTAGTATGAGGGGCGGCACCCTACAGTTGCTACGGGTTAGACGATTAGTCCACGACCTGCTACATTTTAACGAGTCAAAGGATGGTGCTCGCTGTAAAGGCCAAAAGTGGTAAAATTGCAAAAGATGCTGTTTTGGCCTTCCCCCTTTTGTTCTTTACCCGTTTTAAGATTCTGATAATGCAAGTTCAGCATTTATGTAGCGTTGTAATTACAACTAATATGTTCCAGTAGTCGAATATGGAATTATTTGTCAAAAAAAAATCCAATTGAGTAGTAAATGAATATAGAAACCATAGTTGCAATATAAATCCTTTTTATTTTGTAAATATTCCTCGTACAATATGGCAATTAATCTTGGAATCAAGTTATAGGTGGCCAATGACCATTGCCATTGATTCAGTGAAATTAAGTGAAATGACTGTCAACAAAATCCCCAATGTTGATCCTCTTTTTTTTTTAAAAAAAAAAAAGAGAGAGAAAAAAAAAAGAGAATGTCAACATAATCAGTTAGACTAAATTATAATTTCTATTTTTTTTTTGTATTCAAAACAATGAAAACTGTGGTTTTCAGAATCAGAATTTTATGTGTGGGAGATAATGAATTCTTAGCTTGTTTGGATGGAAAGAAATGAGAGGAAAAGAAAGGATGGGATGAAAATTTTTAAATTTCTCACATTTGGGAGTTCCAAGGGAAAAGAAAGTAAAGGATTTGAAGAGATTTGGAGGGATTTGGAAGAAAATTTTGGCCTTCAAAATCTCAAAAGTTTTCCGCCCAAAATTGGGCGGAAATTGTAGGGAAGAGAAAAATGTTATGTAAACTTTTACAATATGACACTTTTCTCCTTAAAAAGTTTTTAAAGTAAAATTAAATTACCAATTAGTCCTAGTTTCTTTCTTTTCCTTTCTAAATTTCCAAACAATATCAAACATAAAATTCTATCATTTCTCTTCCTTTCTCATCATTTCATTTCTTTTCCCACCCAACATTTCCTTTCATTTCTTTTCTTTTCCCACCCAATATTATGCAGGGTTATCATCAGCTTATCAAAGCTGACCAAGTATCCAAGCAATTAAATTGTGGCCCTCTAGATACTTATTAGTCGATGTAGATATCAAGACACATGCACCGTTGATATTGACTATTTGCCCAAAGTTATTGCTTTCTTCCTTGGAGAAAAACACTTGTGAACATTGACATTCTAAAATGATAGCTTAGTCAAAAGCCAATGATTTTGACTCTAACTTAGTTTAATGCTATTGAAAGTATTTTCTTCTCGCCTATCTCGTGTGTTGATTTTTTCTTTCTAGAACACGCTATGTTATTCTGATCCACAATCCTTTTGATTTACTATTGATATGACATAGTGGCAATTTTTTTTAGGGTAAACCTATGTTGTTACATTGGGAAGGAAAATTGTATTGGTGAAATTCGAACCTTTGACCTGTGAGATAGAGTCATAAAACTCTAACCACTCAATCATTTATTCGTTCTCACATAGTGGCAATTATACTTCATGCAAGTTTGTAAAATTTTTTTTTTTTTTTTTGGTTCCTTTGACCATAAGCAAGTTCATATGTTAGTATTATATGTGTTAGTAGTTGTATGCTACGCTCCAACATAGTAGATACACCGACTCAATTCTCTGTTCAAATTTTTGGGTATCTAATTAAGTATAATGTGAAATTACGCCCTATCACTAAGCGATGCACGTAATTTAGTATAATTTCACATTGATACGACGTAATTTTATATTATATATAATTGAAAAAAATTGGACA
The DNA here is from genome assembly GCA_024721245.1 of Mitragyna speciosa. Lineage (NCBI taxonomy): Eukaryota > Viridiplantae > Streptophyta > Magnoliopsida > Gentianales > Rubiaceae > Mitragyna > Mitragyna speciosa. Next base: position 8,595,454 of record CM045566.1, on the reverse strand, counting down.
AAATACCTGACATGCAGATACACTAAAGTGAAAACTGACAAGGCAGTTTAAATTCTTATTATGCATGAGTGGCTTGAGCGACTTTGACCATTTCTATTGAACCGTATTGTTTCGAACCATCAACACTACTAAACTGTAGCCAAACACAGGCACCATTTGGGGCACTGGTGAAGATGCCCAAACGAGCATGTTTGGCTAGTCAAACAGCGTTGGAGCAAATGCCCCATTATCTCTAACTATTGACTCTCCATCACTCAAGCTTTTTTTGCAATTTACTGTACTAATCTTTTAGTTTATTAATATTAGCATGTATATGTACAATTTAGTGGCACTTTGGGAATGTTGTTTAAAATAAGTTTGACAAAAGATTTCCAAAAGTACATCATTAGAATTTTCAATAATCAAGATTTCTAGCCAATCATTTTTAAAAAGCTAAACTACACTAAGATATCGTTTTACAATGCTGAGACAATGTTAAGCTTTTGACATCGGGTACTAACAAGAAAAGAGCATGCGACTTGCCCTTCAACATGAATTGATTAAATGCATAAAAAAAATGTAAAGCTTTTTACTTTTTTGAACACAAGTAAATGTACTAACATGCAAAGCTTCTATTTTTTTTTTTTTAACACAAGTAAGTTAGATATATATGGTACATATACATAAGGAGTTTCTCAATTATTTTTATACATTATGTGACATGCATCTACAATAATTTAAGTCAGTGCATATAAAATTAATTTATTTTGCGATATAATGCATTTCAAAGGGTTGTCTGCTTAGGCCTGCTGTGAATATAATAGTACTCGGACCAGGCCTCAGCTACTCCACTTCATAAAAGCCCATTACCTTTGTTTGGAGAAGCTACCCAAATTCTTTCCTGGCCGATTGTCCAATGAAGGAGAGCACCAAGTAAATAAATAAGAAGAAAAGATCACAAAATGAATGTATGTAAAGAGCACAATTACTTAATTAATCAAGCGTCTTAGCTGCATATCTACCGGGAAATATATGGACAGCTCACAATTTCAGGACAGGGTTCGATCTCAGGACTTGACATTGTGCAGATAGCTCCCCAAATGGATGGAGTTACAAGGGAGTGAGTATTGCGTGCACCACGCGCGCCACGTGGCGTGCCACGTGGTGCACTAGAACCAATCACACATCGCCAAATAATATAAGGTATGACCCACCATTGCCACATAGCGATAAATTATTGGTTCTAGTACACCACGTGACAATGCACGTGATGTATTGTATACTTTTCCGTTACAAGGGTACTGCTACTGTTAATCATGTCGAGTTAGGTGTGATTTGATGGACGTCCTGTCGGGCTTGAACTGATGAGCTAGTTTACACGGAGGCAGCAGTGAGTGCACACAACTGAGCATGGCTTGATGTATTGGGCTTCCAACGACAATAGAATGCCCAATATCTCCATACCAGCTCAAAACCTTGCTACGCATGGATATTATCATAAATTGAAGTCTAAGAAATTTATTATTTTAAGTTTTGAGACATCAAAAGAACTAAACGTTTTCCCCTCCCAAATTGAAAAAGACAATCATATCATATGGAATGCAGAGCCAAAAAGAAAAGGAATTTAATAAAAAGCATGTACAAGAGCATTTGACCATTTGTGGTGAGAAATCTAATGTAATTGAGGTTACTACTGCTTTGAAATCCTCTGTCTCAAAAAGTGCATCGATCCTGTCTGTCTCGTTCTTATACAGCTATCATGTGTATTATATAATTAGTGTTATACATCCTCCCAAATCAATTTATGGATGAAGCTACCAATAATTTCTTCTTTTTTTTTTTTTTTTTGAGGATAAGCTACCAATAGTTTCTTATTATATAATTACTGTGATGCTCGTACGTGTTCCTATTTTTAGTATTGAAACTGTGTGATAGAAAACTCAAAGCAGATGAAGCTATCTTTTAGCTTAAAGGGGGTTAGAAGTTGAGTGACGAAGGAAGAAGGATACTGATGTTATGTTGCAAACAAATTCACGAGAAGAAGCTAATCGCAATATGATCCCATTCCTCGGCCATGCATAACCCATAAAGAATCTAATCTAACTTAGGTAGGCAACAACTTGGGGAATGTTTTTTATTGCTTTATATTGTCAGCTTCTTGTTTCTTGATAACGAATATGCGAGGATGATGATGATGCAGATTCTTTAACCTAACAATCCGAAAAATCCTGGCTAAATTCGAAAATTGTATTGGTGCTATTACGTGATTTTTTCTAATTTAATCCAGAAATCTAATTAAGCCGCCTTTTTAAAACCAGGTTTTGAGGCATCATCTATCAAATTATTGTCCAAACTTGTAATTTAGAACTGATAGTAACTTCTGAAGTAGTTAATGTTATTAGTTCCCTTCATTTCTTTAACACAATTTTCAAATACATCCGTGCCAATTCTCTCGCCTTTTGGGAAAGGAGATTGATCGGATTCACGGTCTCACATATGAATATTGTAGTTTAAAACAAAGTTCGATAAGTATAGTAATGCATATTAATATAAGAAAATTATGTAAGTATACTCATGTGACTCTGTTTTAGACTACAAAATTCAAAAGTAAAGTTATAAATAGCCTATCAATATACTCCCTTCGTCCCATAAAATATAAGCTCACTTTTCTTTTGTGTATGTCCTAAATTATAAACCTAGTTTCTCTTTTAAAGAATAGTTAGGTTGTAATTTTACTACCATGCCCATATTTAATGCACATTGAAATATTAAAATATTTAAAGTTCCAAAAATAATATAGCAATATATGTCTTTTATTTTAAATAAATGATCTAATATTATTAAGGGGCATTTGAGAAAAGTATAAATAAAAAATTATTGTTATAATCACATTAATTATATTTTTTAATCTGTGTAAAAAAAAAAAACAAGCCTTATTTTGAGGGTAGTTATAAAAAAATATTCATTAATTGCATTACAGAGCTACATCTCACTAGTCAAATCTAGAGATGGCAAATGGGCGGGATGGGCGGGATTTGGGCGGGATTTAATTGGGACGGTGAAATATGGGTCATACCCAAACAGTCCCATATTTGTTATGGGATCAATATGGGTGGGACTAAAATGGGTTAGTCCCATTTGATACCGCCCAAAAACCCAATTTATCCCATTTTATTATTTTTCTAAATTATCTTTTCCTTATTAATCAATTGTTATTTTTTTAGATTACTTGTTTTTTTTTAGTTTAACATGAATATTTATTTTTTATATCATTTATTTTTTAAATTTATTAACCTCAATAAATTTCTAACTTTTTTTTGTTTTTATATTATTATTTTTTTAAATCTCATTTATTAATACTCTTTAATCTTTTAATTATAAACTGTAGTTTTTCAATTGTTACATGTAAAGAGGATAGATTGAAGATGTGCAGATATTTAATTTATCTATACATAAAAAAATCAATTTAGATAGTATCTTATTAAAACTCCTGATACTAAAATCTATTACTAAAGTAATGAAGCAAATTAAAAATTAAAATAAATCAACATCTCATTTGTTCATGGACATTACAAACTTTGATGAAACTAGAATATAAAGACTAATTTTCTCGAGAATAAGGTTGAACTGAAATTAAAGCACTCAATATATAAAATTCACATGAATTTTTTTAGTATAAAGATCAGTTTAACCACATAAAATTGATGTCAATAGATAAAATTTAACATAATATTTATAGTAGAAATAGATGAATCGAAGAGGGCGAAATAAAGAAGCTAAGAATGCAAAAATAAATTTCCAACTTGTCCATCATTAAAAAAATGGGTATTCCATTGTTATTGAAAAAAATGTTAAAAAATAAAAAATAAATAAAAAATGAAAGACGTTTTGTTAATGCAGCTTAAAATGAAGGATTTTTTCAAAAGAAAGTATAGAAGAGGTGGATCTGATAAAAAATAAATTATTTCAAGGTTTGTCTATATTTGGGTATGGGAATCCCAATCATTTCCCAACCATACCCATATTTAAATGGGTGTTAATGGGTATAATTCCAAATAAGCCCAATCCCATATTATTGATACCCATCCCTCCCAAATAAAATATGGGCATGGGATCCCAATGGGGCTTGGGACTGATTGCCAGCATTAGTCAAATCTTCAAAAAAAGCCCATAAATTTCAGAAAAGCCCTTGAAGACTTGGAACGGTGTAAAATCCAAGATTCTGGAAATTCGAAGCTTCAACCTGAAGTCACATCGGACGACTTAGAATTTAACATAGTGTTCCAAAAAGAACCGCGTTTTCTAAATTTTGGTCCATAATCACTTTTCTCATTCTTATTCCCGCATAAAGAATTTTCAGTACTAAAATGAAATGTCAAAATGGTGGGAATCAAAGAATGCTGCTAAGTTTCTACCTAGGACCGTTTATATGGGGGTCTGGTCAACTTTGTTTAATTTATATCACTTCCTCCCCATTTTTCTTTCTTCTTTTCATTCAAAATGCCCTTATTACAGCAATTATGAAAAAATATATTTGACCTCGCTGTTTTTTTAAAATTAGTTATGCAATATAAGTTTATACTTTTATCTTATGATACCGTACAATATTGGCACTATAAAACTTCCTTTTTTCCATTATGCCTTTGGTCAGCAGAGGTAGCCAATGTCGTTTTATGTCCTATGGGACCATGACTTGGGCATGGATTTCATGGTCACATAAACTCGATGGCTTTGGGATTATACCCTACCAATTAAACCGGTAAGTGGGAATGGCTCCAATCTGGTTACTGTATTAAAAGTGAAAACAAATGTCAAAAGAAAGTGTGAATTTAGTAGGATTGGAGAATCGACGAGACCAGGTCAGACTGGACCGATTTAGCTGTTTTACGTTTAGAATTTGTTTTCTCCGTCAAAGCCTAATTTTATTTACTATGGGGTCTCACAATTTGGCCTTGTAACAGTTCAGACAACTTAAAAGCTAATTTTATTCACTATGGGGCCTCACAATTTGGCCTTGTAACAGTTCAGACAACTTAAAAGCGACGTAAATCGTCAATGAAAAAATGTTACTCATCAATGAAAAAATGTAACCAGTTTTTACTTCAAAATGACATCTTTTTGGGCTCAAATTTTGGCCATGCTAGTTGCATCTCATACATCTATTTATTACATTTTTAATCCTGACCATCAACTCGTCTCAAATGAAACTTATAAAGCCCCTCCAATTTTATTGCAGGTCTTTGCACTCACATTTTTATTTTTGTAAAGTTTGAAGAAAACATTAGAACTATGTTTAGACACTAGATTGGAATTATCATTAATCAATTTTATATTTAATATTGTATTATTATTTTTGCAGGCTTCTAATATCATCATTAATTTAATATGATTATGTCTTTAAAATTATGAATAGACAAACTATTTGATCGGACGGATACAACTGACCAACCGGCAAGACAACGTCTGTTGCTCCTAAAATTCGATTTCGGTTCAACTGTTTCAACTTTTGTGCTGGAAAGTGGAGTCGGTCACTAATTCCTGGCACGTACATTTTAGCCGAGTCAACAGTGGGAGATTGAGGTTTACCACGTATTACAAGGTAACCGATTGAGGTTAACTTTGAAAGATGTTGAAGCATCTTTGCTAAAATTGGCACTTCCACGAAAAAAAGAAAATTGTCATTCGGAAACTAGTTGGATAATAGATAAAATCATCTATGTTAATGAGAGGACTTCTCAAACAATTAATTGCTTCTGCTGATAATTTTCTATTTTATTATTTTTCCCATAACAAAACTCTCATTACTTGAATTTGAATTTGTTTATTTACAAAATATATTTTCGGAGGTTTAGAGCATGGAGTAAGGTACTTTAATATGTAGCATTCGGCAGCTTAATCATAATCATTTTTACTAGGCTAAAGCCTTATTAGCTACAATCATGCAAACTATCCAAATCTATCCAAGACAATTTTGCTTTATTTCTTTATTTATTGTTATTACAATGGGACGGGAATTTCAGATCATTGAACCTATGTGATTAGGCACAATAAGGAGGATTGGGAGTAAAAAGCAACCAGCTATGGAATAAGGCTCTAATCACAAAACATATTTGGAACATATGTGAGAAGAAAGACTCTCTATGGGTCAAGTGGATACACAATGTGATGTTAAAAGGAAAGTCACTATGGGAAATAATTATCCCACAGGACAGTTCCTGGTGCTGAAGAAAGTTACTGCAACAAAGGGAGATAACCAGGCCATGGATCAAAATGATATTAGGTAATGGTAAGGATACTTCACTCTGGTTTGATAATTGGCATTCGGCTCGTACATTGATAAATATGATGTTTGAACATAAGGTAAAGAGAATAGAAAGCAACTTAAAGGCAATAGTGTCATCAATAATTGAAGGAAACAAATGGAAGTGGCCATCAGTAAGGAGAACAAAGGAGAGAGCAGAAGTGATGGCAGCTACATCAGAAGATTTTGTTAGATGAAACTAAAGAAGATCAGATTGTATGGTTGGGTGAAAACTCTAGGTAATGTTTACAGTAACATATGTGTATAGAAGATTAAATGAAGGTTCGAATGAAGTTAGATAGGGCAAATATGGTATGGTTTAAAGGAAATATACCTAGAAGTGCTTTCATTCTTTGTCTAGTGCTGTAGAGGAAGGCTCACAACTAGATCAAAACTGAAAGCATGGAGAATCATTGATGAAGATAGATGTGGATTGTGTGATGAAAGTAGTGAAACAGCAGAACACTTATTTTTCCAATGTCCAAGTGGCTTATGAAGTATGGAGCAAAATAATGCAAATGTGTGGAATCTGCAGAGGAGCTCATCCATGGAGTATTGAACTGTCTTGGTGGTGTGTACATGTGACAAAGAACAATTTTGTTTATTATGTTAGAAGATTGGCATTAGCTACCACTATCTATCATCTCTGGAGGGCAAGGAATAGAACTGTGTTCCAGCAAACAACAAGCTCAACAGTAAGAATTATCAAGTTGATTGTTCAAGACGTATGTGCTGCAGTAGGAAAGAAAAAGCATGTGAGGAATTGTAAGGAAAAGTTGGGAATTGAGTATAGTATGGGGGTTTGAATCAAGATATATTTAGATAGGAAGATTAGTTAGGAGTTTAATTCTGGTAGGATTTGTGGATAGTCAAGATAAGACTAAAAGTGTACAAATCATGCTATATTTTATCATTAATAAAACTACTCGGATTTACAAAAAAAAAAAAATATTACCTAATCCTTACAACTCTTAGTGTGAATCATTATCCTAGGAATGATTCATGATTAATTTATCTACTTACAAAATATATTTTTTTATACCAAATCACAAAATGCCCCCCTATAATGTTGCATTAATAGCAAATTGCTCCCTATATATAGGAAACATACAAATTACCCCCTTCAATAGATTAAAAGACATTTGTGCCCTTCTCTTCACAATATTTGGACAAATTTCCTTTTTTCATGCTAAAACATAAAATTTTTATATCATCCATGAGAGAGTAGAACAAAATGATAAAGGAGAGAGAAGTCTTAAGCACATGAACTAACAATATATATATATATATATATATATATATATATTGCTACTTTTATTACTAGATCAAATTAGTCTTACATTGTTTTGGTTAAAAAAACAGGTTTATAATTGCTATATTTTGTTATTATTTTCATTAACAGAAATAACATTATTAGCATTTTTTAATACTCTATTTTAAATATATTTGACAAAAATAACAAATTTATCTTCACTTTGCAGCTGCTCATATTACATCATGGCAAAAGTAAATTATTTATGTATTTTTCATACTTTTTTACATCTTGAATACAAATAATAGGAATAGTTTGCATTGAAAATTTTTGTAATTTTAGAGTCATGATTTTGGTTTTTATAAGGATTTTGGTTTTTTATATAAGAGTGCAACATTAATATTCGTCTAGAGTAGTGGCCTTATTTTGTTTTCATATAACAAATTAAAAAAAATTGCAATATTAAAAATTTATGAGGGCAAATTTGTCCTTACGAAGATGAAATGTACATGATAGGGCAATTTGTTACTAAAAGTAGGGGGGTAATTTGTGCATTTCTTAGATACAGAGGGTGATTTGCTTCTTACTCAATGTTACAGGGGTATTTTGGAATCAACTTTTTTTAAAAAAATATAACAAATATATATTATAAATAGAATGGTTGTCGGTATAAAAAAGACTTACATTTTACCTCCACTTTCTCATTGATAATAAAGAATGGTAAGAGGCACACGAACTTTAAACAATATATGGGATTCCACATGTTAATTTCTTTGAATATGACACATAATGGGGAAAAAGCATCGCAGCCTTTATTCTATTTTTGGGCCATTCTGCTTTCTTCAAGAACAAGTGATCTGATTCTCCTACCGAGAGCCACCTTTAGAGAATATTGATCTCCCTTGCACAATTTTCAATCGGTTTGTTCATACCACAACTCCAAAAAGAACAAAATCAATTCTCATAAATGCAGAAAGAAGTACTAACGTTAGGCTACTTATATTTGTCCATTAATTTATAATTTTTTTATAAGAGTACAGTAGTCCATTTCTAATAAAACTTACCAATTGGTAGGATGACTAATACTAACATAATTTTAGGTTATAACTCACAATTAGAAACAACAATTTACATATAATAAAACCCATGTTAGACTAATCTCTTATTCCTAGAGTCTCAACCTCAGTTATTTTCACTACTATAGACTAGGGAATGGTTCATTTTGCTTTTCTTTTAACATTGATTTCACCACTTTGTAAATTTGGCTTGGGCAATGATGGAAAATGACAAATGGCTATACCACAAAGAAATATATGATATGTTGTTTGCGATTATTGTCTATAAATAAATTTTTTTCCAATCCAAGTTAATAATTTTAAAGAGTGTAAAGAATGAACTGAGATTTCAAATTTAAGATAGTTATTTTATTTTACAATATTAGTACATTTCCATGATCAGCCATGCTTCAAAACAACTTGAACATTTTCAACGGAACATTACTCGGTGTTTAATCTTTTTATGGACTCGATGCTTCCTTTTTCTTCTGTAGAACTTGCAATGGTTTTCGTCGTTGTATTGCTCGATATGCTTCTTAGCTTTTGGATGAGCAAAAACAAGAAGACAGCTTTTCATGACTTGTTAATAAGCACCATCTCGATCGAATGCAATGAAAACATATGATCCATATGGTTGATCTCACATAATGGGATATAAGACTTAAATGTTGTTATTGTTAATTAAGCACCGAGTGGTTGATGTATTAATAGAAATTTCTATCACTATTGAAGGAAAAAAATTATTAAGAAATCAAGTACATCAATTTGCTTTTCAATGTATTTTTCAATGATATATACTAATAGAATTTATACTAAAAGAAAATGGGAAAGCTTATGAAGCAAATTTTCCCTGTAATTTCCAAGTATATGCTCCATTATGGGGTTCTTTTTTCCACCCAGCTCTTCTAATTTGTGCATTCATTTTATTTAAAATACAATACTTTCTATTATAATACTTTATTTAGATTACACCAAATTATTGAGAATTCAATCTTTCCGATCACAAAAAAAATGTAAACCCCAATATTTCATGTTTAAGTAAGAGCAAAACAAAAGAAATTCAATCTCACTGAATCCCCTTTTTCAAAATAAATTTTGAAAAGCCATACTCCAATGAGTTCAAAAGCCAAAATATGACCAGACAATAATGTGTTTGACCCAAACGAATACATACAAATTCATCCACTGTAAGTACACAATTTTCAGGTACAACGTTGGGCGTTATCTGCTGACAACTAAAACAAAACGCGTTGCTAAGTGGAAAGTAGTTAAATATGTGGTTAGCAGATTAATGGCGACTCTTCCTAATAATTCAGAAAAAGGTTGTCTTTACAAATTTAATGTTACAGGTGACCTACATAATTAGCGCGTCTATCAGCCACATAAATTGGATTTGCATGACTACTAAATAATTTCCTCAATTTTAATTGAATCTCCAAGTTAAATTGAGCACATGCGGGTGAAGCAAATATTTAATATTTAGTATGCCGGTTAATCGAATTTTGAATTTTTTTGATATATTTTTGTTTATGATATTGTTAGATTTCAATTAAAAATACTAATAACAGTTGTAATAAATATTTTATAACTAATTAGATACAACTATAGATTGCTTTGTTTACAGTTAATCTATAAGGTAATATAATGGTGAAGTATGCATATCTATAATTATATTACTGTATGACCCAAGATGAAGAAAAAAATGAGTTTATAAGAATTAAAAGTAATAATTAATTAGGTAATTGAAATTAGAAAAGTAGGTACATCAGTTTTAATGACCCTGTTGAATTCTCCAAAAAATAACTTACATTCATTGACTACTTAAGTTGTTTTAAGCTAGCTGAAGGAATAGGAAAACATTTTACATGAAAAAATATTTTTTGGTATTTAGTACAAAGAAAAATTTCATAAAATATTTTGAATCTAAACCCTAAATTGTTTTCATTCACAGAAAGAGGAAAAGAATAATATTTCTAGTTTAATTACTAAAATAGGGTTGGAGCAAACTTTTAATCTAACATTTTTTGTGTGTCAAATAAGTAACTACCTGCATATTTACTTGCTACGACGCGCTTCTCTTCCTTCCGTCAGCCACATCTTTTTTTAAATTTAATATGAATCTTATTGAAAATATATTATCAATCTTATTGAAATTGCATACACGTGTCTCTTTCTGCTAATTTCATATAGAAAGCAAAATAAATAAGACACTCAATTTCTCCAAGTATGCTATATGTTAAAGCAATTCTTATTTATTTGGCTAATATTTACCTAATTATGAGGTGTTTAGTTTAAGGGAATTCGGAAGGGAGTGAGTGTTTGTTGATATTTAGAAAAAACCTATCACTATTTTTCTGTCGAAATGAAAGTAATTAACTCCCCCGCTTCCTTTGAGGGAAATTCTAGGGCAAGATGTCCAAGGTGTAGCTTAGGACAGAGTTGTAACTATGTATGGGGTCCGCCCCCCCCCCCCCCCCCCCTCCTTCAAACCAAAAAAAAAAAAAAAAGTAACTAACTAAGTTGTCTATGATTCTAATAGTTTCTAAATATTACTATATCAAATTCACTTACTTTTTGAAAAAATTGATACTCATTTTTATTATTAAACCAAACATATTAAGTGAAATCATTAAAACTCATGATCATAAAAGAGTTAATGATATTTGTATGATACTGACGTAGAAATTTGAACCAAATGTCTTTTATATATATCATTATGTAAAAAAAAAAAAAGAAATTTGGTTTTTACCGTAATTTTTTTTTTTTTAACCTAGTCCTTTCTGGTTTGTCTGATCTAAGCTGAAGAGGGCGGTATTGCATCTTAATCAAAGAGTGTCATAATGGTAAATTAAATTACTACTCCATGTAGCAATTGGGAATTCAAAAAAGGAAAAGCAAAAGAAGCCGGTTAAATGGGCCCCAGACAAAGCAAGCGACCAAAAAAGCGGGTGCCGTCTTCTTGTTGCGTGTCCACGGCAAAACGGTCGGGGTAGCCGACGCATAGAGCCTTTAACCGCGGCTAAGTTGCTGCCAAACAAGCCCTAAAAAAACTTAACGCCACGGTTCAGCCAGAATCTGTGGCCACCTGTAAAGGCCCACCTCATCACTGCCACTAATCCCAGCTCTAATGGACCACTCCCACATGCCCCCCCTACCCCTAATCTGACCTTTTCCTTCATCGAAATTCTCAAACCTTATACCAAAGGGAATATCCGCATAATCTATCAGGTTAGCCTATGTTTGGGAGGAAATAAATGGATGGAAAAGAAAAGAAAAGAAAGGATTTTAACATGTTGTTTTATTTGGGAGTAAGGAAGAAAAAGAAAGGAAAATTTACTTAACTATTTTCCTTTGTTTGGGAGGAAAGAAAGAGAAAGAAAAGAAAAGAAATGGAAGGAAAAGTTAACTTGTTTTAGCCAAAAAATTTTCCTTCTAAAATTTGGGAAGAAAATGTAAGAAAAGAAAGGAAAGTTGATTTCCTTTCTTTTCTTTTCTCTCACTTTCTTTTCTTTTCTTTTCTTTTCTATCCCAACTCCCAAACTAAGCCTTAAGGTCCTTAGTCCAACCCCTTTCCCCCCACCAAAAAAACAGAAATTTTTGAATGGACTTCTTACAAACAAAGAGATCAATAATAATGATAAAATAAGTGGAGGAAAGAAAATTTTGGCAAAAAATGTTGATAGTTTCAAAGTTAATAGGGCACTGGCATTAGTCACTTGATATATTAATTTTTATATGCTATATAAACGTGAAAATCAAGTTTAGCAATTGTTTTCGACTAAAAATCAATTGATGAGAAATGTTTAATTTATGAAAAATACATCAAAACATCAGCTTTTTCTATTTTTTTGATAAATTTTCAAATGCTCGAGGATAATAATACACGAGTCTTTGAATAAATTATTAAAATAAAAATTAATCTTGAAAATTTAGATCATTCTTTTTGTCCTGATACCAACAGCAACTTTGACATTTTATTTTAAACACCCAATTATATATCTTTACGTAAGATTGTTTACATATTTACTGAAAACTAAATAGGAAAAGGTAAATTCTAATATATATTTTCATAAATACACTGTGAAAGTTAAAAATACAAATGCTTTACTTTTTGCGCGTTAAATACGCTTGGAAACCGAAATTACCATTCTACCCTCGATTCCTTCGATAAATACACCCCGCGAACATATCAGTTGTTTCTTGAAGGTGCCTTCGGTTTCTCTCTGCATCTTCTCTCTAGAATTGTTCTTCAGTTTTCTCCTCATTTCAACACTCAAATTTCAGTCGAATGATGACTCAAACTTCCAATCCAAACCCTAACTGCACCAGCTGTACGACTTCCATCAAATTCCTTTACAGTTACAACGGCCAAATCCTTCCTCGACGCTCCGACGGCGTCCTGCGTTACGTCGGCGGTCATACTCGTATTCTATCCGTCAGCCGCTCTATTTCTTTTGCGGGTACGGTTTTTAATATTTTTTTAGCTGAATTATGTTTTTTTTTTATGGGGTTCGGAAACTGATTTTTTTATTGATTTCTTCAGAATTGCTGGTGAAATTTGGGGAATTAACTGGAACTTCGATGAAGTTGAAGTGTAAGTTACCGAGTGAAGATTTAGATGTTTTGGTTTCGATTAAGTCCGATGATGAGCTTAAGAATATGATCCATGAATACGACCGCGTTTCGGAAGTTACTCATCAGGAGATGAAGATTCGAGCCGTGTTATTTCCAGTTCAATCACTCAAAAAAGTCTCTCAGCCGTCTTCTCCGATATCCTGTCTCGAATTTCATAATCCGCCAAGGCCTCAGTCGGCAAGAAAGGCTCCGACGAGTTATATTCCGTCCCCTCCGTCTTCTCCTGTGACTCAATCGAGGTTTCAACCAACGAGAATGGCAGCGGGGAGTTATATTCAATATCCGCCGTGTGCGGTGGCGTACCGGAGTAGGTCGCCGCCGGCGGCCGTTCGTTATCCTGCTGCTGTAGGGAAAGGCATCGGGAGAAGCCGCTGCTGTCCTCACGGAAGCCCTAGGCAGCAATATTTTGTTCCATGTTTGAATAATTTCTGCCAATAAAACCCGAAAAAAAATAACGGAAAATAAAAATACAAAAAAAAATAAATAAATAAAACTAATGTGTGAGGGAAACAAGAGTAGATAGATACAGATATTATACAAATACATGGGGAGAAAACTAGAAATTGCCTTTTTTTTTTTTCTCTTTCTTTTGGCGTCTGGAATGAAAATTGAGATTGAAGAGCATTGGATTTTATTTTTTTTTTCGGTTTACAATTGGTCCTTTTTTTTTTTTTTTTTAATTTGGAGTTGAGCTTTATCATCTGAATGGTTAGATGAATCCAATTATCTGTTTTTTATGAGGATGATAACAAATCTGGCCGTTAGGGTTACGTCATGTAGCTGTTATCGTGTTATTTTGAATTCTTCCTGCGTCATTTGTTCGCCGACATCGTGTTACTCCCAACTCCTTTCTGTGTGTGGCCTGGCCGTCATCGTTGTGTGAATTACCCGTGACTAAATGGGTCTAGGGTATTAGATACCTAATTTTTTTATTTTTACAACTTTTTAAGCTTGTTCTTTTTTTTTTTTTTTTTGGAGGAACATCTTTTTAAGTTTTTTTTTTTTTTGGGGGGGGGGGGGGGAGGGGGGGGAGAAACATGTTTTTAAGCTTTGAGGTTTAATTTGTTTATTTTCATTAATTTATTGGCTGCTGGTGATCTAATGTTGTTTTGGGTTTTGTGTTTGCAGGTCAAGAAAAAAAGCAAGGGAGAGGACTGATTAAATGGACTATTATATTCTAAAAAAAAAAAAGGACTATTATAAGCTTTTGGTGGCTGGAATGGTTGAACAAATATAGGGGAGGAAAATTTTTGACTGTCCAAATAGCCAGGTGTCGAATAAGAACAATTATTGAAATTATAGTAGTATAAAAAGAATTCTTGAAATTGTAGCATTGGCAAAAGGTTGGACGCCCGGGTAGTACCATCGGAAATAAAGGTGAAAGCACATTTTCGCTGAGCTTAATAGCACTTAAAAGTAATGCCCAACACCAACAAATATCAAATCTGGAAAAAAAAATTGTGAAATTTAAGTATTTCATGCTACTGGTCATTGAGCAACCTGGGGAAGAGATTTACGTTTGGCACGCACACCTTGAAAAGGGCGTGGGACTAGAACTATACTTTTTTTTTTTTTGTTTTTTGTGGTGCCAAAAGTCTAACTTGTTCATGGGATTGGAACCATACGCATGGTCAAATCTGATCCAATTTGATTGGCCGGTTAGGATTCCTGTGTTCCCAAACAATTTAGATTGGAAATTTGATCATTACTGAAGTTACATATGTTGTTCATGTGTGCATACGATGATACATGTGTCTGAAATGATGACAAGTGTGACTTAAACGTTATTTAACTAAAGGGAAAAATTATACAACAGGTTGAGTTTTGTGATACCTAATGGTTGGAGATTTTATGGTTAACCGTGTGTGACTATTTGATTTGACACGAATTAGGACCCGTTTAGAAACGATACTGTCAGGAAATTACATGTTGGCAAGTTGGCCGACGAGATGTTTCGGCAAAACAGCTAAGAATGAACCGTGGACAAAGATTGGAAATGCATTGCCATGCAAATGGGCACACGTTTGCAGACATGGAATAAAGGCATTTTCATTTAGCATTTCAATAATGAGTATAATTAGCAAAACAAAAACGAATAATTAGCATTTCAAAGAAAAGTACGGCATCTTGATCAAGAAAACTCGAATTGCTAGAATAATCAAATAGTATTGTTCCTTCAAATCAATATATAATAGTGGATGATGATTAATCACGGGGAATGTTTTGGGCCTTAACGAATATGCTCTGGTACAATGGAACTTGGTCGTGCCGGGAACCTAGCAGGCAACTTCCTAATTCATTGAATTTGAATATTTGGTGCGTTGCGCGTATAGCTTGACCCTCTGAGGTTCCAGCAATTTGAGATGGTCAATTAGAGTGTTCAACTTGCTAAGAAATGTATGATCGACAAACTTAAAAAATAACGGAAAAATAAGTCAAAAAAAGAAGCATTCGTTCACAAAATTAGCAAGCTCATTAGCGTGATACAACATATGTTTCAGGTGTAATAAATAGGATTCCCTCCACCTAATTTTATTTGTCATAATCTCAATATTTTTATGTTCCAATTATGTTTAACACTAAAAGTCAAATTAAAGACACCAATATCTCTATTTACTGTTCATCGAATTTTAAAAAATAGCATTAAAGTCATGTTCCAATATAAAGAGACTCTAACCAGCCATTTAGGAGTCTTGATCCCTGGTTATAATTTGGGATCGATGATCCTTAGTTCCCAAGGCCAAAATCGATTATAGTTTCTTCACTTCCGGGGGTTCTTCATGACTTTAATATTTGGGATAAGCAGCTTATATATAAAAAATTCTGGTCCTGAGGAGTTTGGTGGAGGCATTCTATGGAAAATGGTTACTTTTCATTGAAGAGTGCTTACCACGTTGCAGTCAATTCTGATATGATTTGCAAAACGGTGAAGGGTAGTGAAAGTTCGTTATCGTAGGAAGTTATGGAGAAAGCTATTTGCCCATTCCAAGTAAAGTTAAAAGGTTGTAAGAATCTTTGAATCTCGAAAAGTTTGCGAGCGGAAGTCATTGCCCTTAACGTTTGGAGCACGAAGTGGACCTCGTTCGTAATTATTCAGTTGTCCATTTGCTGTATAAGTATGGGCTTTTGAGTTTTCTAGCTGGATATGTCATGCCGTTCCCGCATCGGTTTGGATGTTTTGGGTTGGGAGGAAGCAGAGGGGTTTTCGACGCATGTTGGGACCTTTGGATGAATAGCGACGCTAAAGTTGATTTAGAGTGTGCATGGGTCGTTTACCCAATCCATTTGTAATTTGATTGATCTTAAATATTTGTACCAGTTCAAAAGCAAGTAAACTTTGTTCATTTCATAATTATACATTAGATAAAATTGAAATAACAACTACATTCCCGAAAAAGAATTAAAAATCATTGAGTGTATATTGTGTTTGAGGGTGTAACTTGATTATGTATTTTGATTATATATAATAGTTTAATCGTTGTACATCAAATATCAATTAGAATAATGTTTTGAAATTTGAATGTGTAATTTAATTATATATTTTGATTATATATGATATTTTTATCATTGTATATTAAATATCATTTTGAAATAATATTTTATATATAATACTTTGCTATACTTATTAAAATTTTACTAAAATAAAATTTTGTTTTTGCTCTACATATGTCCTGATATTGCCACCCCAAAACCCAAGTTCCTAGTTCCATCATCACCCCCCAAACCCAAGTTCTTAGTTCCCTCTCTTGTTACCTTGATCGTGATTTTTAAAATTAAAATTAAAAACTGTACACGTTAAGCTTATTTTCTCATATAAGCTCAGGAAAAAATTTTAATTTTGGTCTTGTTATTCTATTTTTCTATTTGGGCCAATTCGATTTTCTGATTTTTTGACCTTTTACACACCTCTTTGGACGGTGTGTGGGTATCATCTACAAGTTTTGAATTCTGAATTTATGTCTTATAGCTAAAGACCAGCAAGGTTGTGCTCAAATGTCTCGTGAAGTCCAAATTCCAATTTCTCCGCGGGCGCGGTTTTGTCAACCTCCAATCTTAGTACCATGCAATGTTTTTAAATTCGGACCAGCCAGCGAACCAAAAGAGGAATCGGATCGCGGTTAGATCGGTTGAATCAGTCCGATCAGCCAGTTCACCAGTTCAACGGTTCTCTAAATTTAAATGGGCTTCAAAGTTGTTATTCAGCCTAGTTATCATATGGGTTGACCAACTGGATTTAATTGAACTCAATCATCTGACCTCATCCTAGATCCAATACTCATCAAACTCATTCCTCTGCCCTTCACTTGTTGGCCCCAAAGCCTATTCCAATGAAGCGGGCTCATCTTTAAACCGCAAGAAGTTCTCCACAGGAGTAAGTAGCAGTAGTAGAGCAAATAGATATCTTTAAGGGGGTTGCTCTGGCTTACGACGAGTTGACATTTAAGCTAAGAGGCGAGCAAGGCTGAACTTCCTTCGTCTCCACCACAATGGATCCATCATTGGCAGCAGCAACTTAGGTGAGTATAAGCCTCCCCATTCCTCCTTGGAAGCGAAGATTCAAGCGAGCTGCCAAAGTTTGGCTAAAGAGAAGAGCATGGATGGCAGCTTCAAGGTGGAAATCTGCAGAACAAGAGAAGAAAATCAATAGGTCAGGTCATGGATCCAATGGTGATCCCACAATTTGGATTTGATCATTCGGACTTCACTGAAAAAGAAATCTCACAGGACATATGTTTGTATAATCTTCTTTGCAGACATTTCCATCTTATGAAATTGATTAGGTTCAGATTAATGTTTGTTTGTGTTTTTCTTTTCTTTTTTGGGCGCAAAAAAAAAAAAAAAAACACTTGTGTAAGAGGTTTTCTTTTTAATTTAATATTTTTCCTAAGTTAATTTATAAAAAAAATTAAAAAACCGTCAACCGTCGGTTGACGATTTTTACGGTTTTGTGCGATTTGAAGAGTTAAACCAGTTCGTGACGATTTTTGAGCCTCTTCCAGCTTTTATATTGAACTAGACCAACAGCATGGTCAATTCGCGATTTAACCAGCTAGTCCGGTCCTGAAAACGCTAGTATCGTGTGAGTGAATGTTGATGGTGACGTTTTCAATATCATTTAAGTATTTCTGAATACGGTACCATACAGAAAAGATCCTAATTTCTTAAATCAATTATAAATCCAATATCCAAACAAGATTTGTAATATTATACCTTTGATGCAATCCTCGCCTTCCCCTTCAAAGGAAAATAACAATAAAGGGAAGAACCGACTTACGATGAACTATTACATGCAAGTAGATTCTAGTGCTGATAGGAGATACATAGATAGATTTTGCCATTTCAAAACATCTCCCCTCTCATTACAAACTGCAAACCACTATTTCAGGGTCACATTAAAAGGGTTTAGACAAGGCAGCACAGGCTATGCGTTCAACCAGTCTCCTGCTCGAAGTCTTCTCCTTCAGACTCTTCAGGATTGTCAGCATCATCATCATCTGCATCATTGTCGAAGTCTTCTTTATCATTGTCAACAGTTGTCTTCCCAATAACAATAAGATTGCTATTTATTTTTCTGACTTCATTCAACTGAAAAAGTAACAGCGATGCATCAAGACTGTCAGTTAAAAGAAATGGACTGTACAAAGTTTGAGTAAGACTAATTGACATGCAAATTAAAATAAAAATTACTAAAAAGACAATTCAACACTGGCCAAAACATATGTAATGTTTATTCAATAACTAAATGATGATGAGGTCCTTTGGATCGTTGAATGCCACCTAATGTTTAGCCACAAATGATAGAAAGACAGTTTATACATAGAATTTTGTTATTACCTAGATGAGGGTTACTTCCTCTGAGTTCAATTGGCATTACAACCATGAGAAAGGGCTACTTCACATACTCCAGCAAAAACATGATGGCTTGAATATCAGCAATAGTCTCAAATGGCGGCTAAGAAAGTGAGATGTAAACTAAGGATCTAGATTAAAAACTAAGCAGAGCTACATCTACCATGTTTGACAAATTATTCAAGATGAAAAACAAGACGCAAAATCCAGAATGTAGGCCTGATATATACTGTGCTTATAATATTCAACATATGAGATTATCCCTCTGGTAAAACGAATGTGAACCCTGTATGTTACAAAGCCCAGAAATAAACATCAACAAGTTTTACTCCTATTTTTTGCAAAATAATTAAGTTCAACAATTCAATTTTCGTAGGCTTAAGCAGTTGTACATCTCCAGCAAAATAGAAATTTCACATTTATGCTACCAAAGCATAAACATTTTTGCAAAAAATTGCTCAACAAAAAAAAAAATTTTTTTTTTTGCAAAAGAGTGTAAAATTTTCCTGTTCTACAGTCTCATTTATATCTGCCAACATAATTAGCTATACATTCTCTATCATTTCTTGTTACTTTATAAAGTTAATCCAGATCACATGCAGCAGCAGTAAAATTCTGAGGTATGTAGTACTCATGAAGACATACAACAGAAGGAGATACTCAAACTATTTGCAAACAGATGCAGATAAGTAAGTATACACATATATCACAGGGGAAGCACAATGTTGCTTTTGGAGCTTATTTTAGAGACTCCAGCATGCCATGGCTCTTTTACCAGATTAAAAGTGCTTTAGTTTGCCCATTCCACTGGAGATGCTTATTCTAACATTTGTTGTACAGATGCACAACCACATAAAAGCTCGTATTTACACTGCATGACATTCAGTTGTCATAGCTTATTCCTAGCTTTTCATATTTTTCTGAAATTCTACATGCCCATCATTCTGTAATTAGTACTTATATCCCAAAGAATTCAGTTAAGAAAGCATCACCCTTTGACAAAGAATTTCGAACAAGAAACACAAGTATGTATCTCATAAAATTTGCACATAAAAGTTGAAGACAACTGGTGAAAATATTGGATCGTGTGTGACTGTTTTAGTAAACCCGACATTCCTTGTTATCCATGTAATGAAAGGGGCAGAGGGTCATCTATTTTGACTCTTACAACTGTTAAATCCATCATCTATCCTTATCATTTGAAACCTTTCCATCCCATATGGCTAAGTATCCCAAGTTAAGCAGCAATGGACCTATCAGTTTAACAGGCTAATGAAGGTCGGACATGTTAATAACTTCACAGTATAAAGCCCATTCAACTACTAAGACAAAAGAAAACCTCAACCCCAAATCTGTGTATAGATTAGAAGTGTTGTTATACAAAATCTAGGTTGGCAGTAAATCATGGAAAATAGAGAATGCATGGAGAGAAAAATGTGGTAAACTTTGAAAGCTACACATGCAGATCCCACTAAATTGTGAACATGATTATTATCGAAACTTCTTAGCATATAAACACCTAATTTTTTGGTTAGTTCCATTAAAAAACACATTAACACTGAAATTCTAATACAACACAGTCTTCAAATGGCCATTCTAATTGCGAAAACTGCCATATAAAAGCAACATCTTTTTCAGTTAAACAAGTGACTTCGAACTAATTTAGATGGATTTGAATGAAAATTCATAAAAAAAGGATTAACCAATGTTAAATTCATCAAATTTTATCCATTGATCAATAAACACTTGTATATCTTTCAACCAAAGCTAATTGCAACCCCATGTTTCCCTCCGCTTGCCAAATAAACCACAAAAAATTTACGAAACATGGATAATTTACAACCAGTATACTTTAAAAATCCCTAATATTAAGCACAGAAGCAACTTCAAAACCAATTATAAAACCCGATTAATAACCCTAATTTTTTCTGGCTTTAAAAATTTAAATTGCAATAACTGTAAATCTATCCTACTAACAAAAGAATACATAATCCGACATGAAAATGATGCTATTGTCAATACAAATATCGATTTTTCCAAAGATGAAGAAAAAAAAGGGAGAGATTTTTGGTACCTTTTCTTCGAAATCGGACTCCTCCATGGAGAGGAGGAGCTCGTCACTTTGAGGTTGAGGCCACTGAGCCGGGAGCAAATACGACGTCGGAATCATCCGAGTCGACCATGGGTACTGAGTCATGAACGCCGGAAACTTCAACATCGCTCACCCGCTACTCACTCACTGAGTCGTCGACCGTTTTAGAGCTGTCATATATATTCAAAATAGGTCAGGGTTGAGCGTTCTTTATTTTTATAATTTTAGTCTTGATAAATAGAGAAGTATTTATAATTTTCATTTTTTTTCAATCATTCATTATTATTTTGTGTCAAAATTACCTCCATAATTTCTTTTTTATCCAAAAATAAAAATAAAATAAAACCCATTGCTAAGTTGCTAAGTTTAAAAACATCAAAATTTGTGAACCTGCAGGAAAAAAAAATTTATGAGAAGTTTCTGAAATAATTTATTTTTTGTTTTTAATGTAATAATGTAACGAGAAATCCTATTTCTAAAACAACAATGATAGAATTTCTCAAATCAATTTGTCCCAATCCCAAAAGAACATTAACAAGTATTCATTATAAGGAGTACAGATACAAGTTTTCGAACCAAAACAAAATTAATTCTCATTGATTTTTTTCTTTTCTTTGTTTATCAGTTTGATAGCAACAATAATGTCCGACGAAGCAAAAGAATCAAAAGAACCAAAAAGCAGGTTAGATGAAGGAGACAGAAAGGAGAAGGATCGGAATCAAGAATTGATACAGGTAATAAGTTCCTTTCGTAGGAAATAAATTTTTTATTATCATAATTTTTATTAGTTGAATTCGTGATTAGAATGCATCTGGAAAGTATTCATATAGTCTATGAAATTATGGCATTCAAATAGTCTTTTTACAAGATTTATTTGCTAAGTTTGTCATGGAAAAATTGTTTTCGAGTAATGCAATAGTTTCTTACTTATGCATATGCGATATGGAAACATTTTGCACTCTTATTTTAGCCATTGTTTTCATGTATCATACGTATCATTGAAAAAGAACAAAAAAAACTAATTTTATGGAAAATTGTTTACATAATTTTTTCCACTTGTCCATTATTATGTCTAATGTGAAAACCACTTCCCAGATGTTTATGTCGAAAAATTAAAATGAAAGAAATGTAAAAGTAACTAGCTAAAGTTGAACAGGTTTGCCCCTTTGTGATCAATTCTTTGACTTTGTTTTAATTACTTTTGTCAAGTATATAAACTGGCAGAATTTTAAAGAAATTTCAGGGAGAAATTGTTTCCGATATTTTCTGGTCGGAAGAAAATATTTTTTTTTGTGCTAAAGAAACTCAGCCAATCTTGTTTTTGTGTTGCAACTATGCTCAGTAGAATCTGTCCTTCAATGTTTAAGTCCTTGTTAAATCATACTGACTCAAGAAGAATTCGTTCAATATTGGTCCCTATTAACCAAGATTTTGTGTTTCTTTAAACTCAATAAAAAATGGCTCAATAAGAAATCCTATTTAAAACAATACTATAGTTTCTAGAACATGGCACGATTTTTGGAAATATCCAACATAGAAAAAACCATAAGATTACAACCTTAAATTTCTATGTTCTTTGTCTCAATATTAAATATTTACATTGTTTATCTCAAATCTTATCAGCCAAGAACAATGCTGAAGATTGATCAGTTAGCCAAACACGTAAAAGAAGTATGCAAGCTAGATGAGGGAGAGACCAAGAAAACGGCTCAGAATCAAGAATTGCCGGAGGAATCTCCAATATTCAGGAGAGATACTAGTTGTATACGTAAGAGGACTTATAGAGAAGTCGTGAAAACAGTTAATGCGCCAACTCTGAGGCGTGTTGATCTGTTCATCTCTGAATATGGTGATGTTGATGGTATGTCATCCCATGATGAAAATTGGAGGAGAGAAAGACTGTTGAAGAAACCAATAGATTATAGTTATGACATCGAAAAGAGCATCAACAAGAAAGAGGATATCCGTATTCGTAATGGAATTGTGATCAAAGAAAGAATGTTGACAAATTCTCTGGAAAGTAGTGATGAATCTGATGATGAACGATTTTACAATGCGGAAGAAAATATTCAGGAAGGGGAGGGGACTGGTACTAGTGGAGTTTTCGCAAGACAAAGAAACTTAGAGAAATCTTTAGAAAGTAAAAAAGATGGAGAATTCGGCAAGTTGAAAATAAGTAAGAGGACCAACAAGGAGAAGGAGAATGCTGATGATGGCATGAAGAAGCAGAGAAAGAGGAAAGTTGTTTATGATGAGGGTCCATATCCTCCCCCAAAACTATCAATGGAAGTCAAGAAACTCATTGCCGAGAAAGCCAAAGAAAAAGGAGGATCTCTTGATAATGAGGGGGAGATTTTGGTAATACAAAAGTCCCTCACAGAAAGTGATATCAAAAGGCAGCAAAATCGCTTCTCAATTCCAGTAAATAAGATGGAAAATAAGTTTCTCAACAGTGAAGAAGAAGCTTACATTGACAACAAAGAGAAGCAGTGCAATTACATGACTGTTGATATAATCGAGCCATCGGGCAAAGTGGAGAAGGTGAACTTAACACTCTGGAATGTAGGCAAGACTTCCAAATTATATATCTTGAATGGAGACTGGAAACAAATCGTACACCACAATCAGCTTCACCAAGGCGATATTGTGCAACTGTGGGCAGTTCGCATAGATGGAAAGCTATGCTTTGTGTTTGTTATACTTTGAAATTAATTTAACTTGTGCTGGAAAATTGGAAAGGTACTTATGATCTGATTAAAAGGATAGAATATTTTGGTTTGATTTTTAGGTTAGGGAAATACAGCATGAGTTATCGTTGCATGACTTTTTTTGGCTAAACTTATATATATCATGAAACAAATGTTTTTTAGGTTAGACAATTTTTTTGAATTTGAGCCAATCTGTTAAATTATAGGGGATAATTACACAAACCTCCCCTGAGGTTTATGACAATTGCAGGCACTTCCCTTTAGGTTTAGAAAATTACACTTAGTTCCCTTGGACACTTGAAAGGACTATTGTGCCCTTAGCCAAATACTTTATTAAAAAGCTTAAAAGAAGAAATATACCTGTTTTTAACCAGGTCAGCAGGGGAATCGGCTTCAGCACCCCACACTCATTCTTAACCTTTCTCCACCACTTTGACACAACGCCGCTGCATCGCCATCAACACCACTGCCACCACGCTTCTTGGCCAGAAAGTGCAGGGCCAACAACCTTTTGAAACTGCATCAATTATTCTTCCTCCCTCTCATTATACCCCCACCAAATCATGAAATTAATACTCTATAATTTGTTTAAACTTGCAAATTGCATCCCCAAAACAATTTTTTTGAAAGATCGATTATCCCTCAAATGATCAATGAAGATTGAGAACAAAGAAGAAAGACAAGAAAGATGGATTCTCTTCTTTTTTATCCCTACGAAATTGTTACCATTGGCTGCTGCAAGCAATCAAAGCTGAAAACTTTTTTTCCCTTAAATTTGCTTATGTATTTGTTGCTGATTTTTTTTTCTTTTTTTATAATTATCAATGCTAAAGCTTGCTGTTTTTTTGTTCATTAGTTGCTGCAAGCAATCAAAGTTGGAAACTTTTTTTTTTTTATTTTTTCCGTAACTTTGCTTCATTTGTATATATACCATGTATTTGCTGCTGATTTTTTTTCTTCTTTTTTTCTTTCTAATCATCAATGCTAAAACTTGTTGTCTTTTTGTTCATTAGCTGCTGCAAGCAATCAAAGTTGGAAACTTTTTTTTATTTTTTCCGTAACTTTGCTTCATTTGTATATATACCATGTATTTGTTGCCGATTTTTTTCTTTTTTTTTTTTTTTCTAATTATCAATGCTAAAGCTTGCTGTCTATTTGTTCTTGTCATTATTATTGTGGAGATCCAAAGAAAATTGTGACTGTGAAACTATTAAAACTAATTTAGTGAGTGAGAATGACTATGTGACTAATTCATTATTTCTGGCTAGTGTTTGGCTGCAAATATGGTTGATATTTTGGTTATTTATTTATTTTTTTGTGGTTAACGATTTGCTTTTTTTGAAATTGAATGGAGGTTGGATTTAGTACTTGTTTTTTGGGCAATATGGAAGATGTGGTGTGCTACTATATTTTTTATTCTTACCTTTCGGAGGTGGAGAAGATTCAAGGTGGTGTATTTTGTGGTGGGCTACTGTATTTTTCTTTCTTACCTTTCGGAGGTGGGAGAAGATTAAGGGTGGTTTATTTGGTTCTTGAGGTGAACGGTTAATTGAAGCAAAGGGTTAGTTGCATGAAGTTATTTGGTGCTTAAGACTTTTTAGGTGGAGAAGAATGTGAGGTTTAAGAGATTTGCATAGTCTTAATATACTGATTTTGAGCTTTGAGTGGAGCTTTGGGTGGGAACGTGAAATTGGAAACTGCAAATTGGGTTTAATAGTGGTTTTTTCTTTATATGTTTGGAAAGATTTTAATTTGGTTTGACAAATTCTCTCAAGGGCATTATAGGATATTCATATAGGTTTTTTGGCTTAGGTAAGCAAATTGGACCTTTTTGTTACTAAACATTTGAAAATAAGGGAGACAAGTGTAATTTTCTAAACCTGGAGGGAGCTGTCTGCAATTGTCATAAACCTCAGGGGAGGTTTGTGTAATTATCCCAAATTATAGACCAAGGGTGATGTTTTTGAATTAAATTATAAAAGAGGTCAGCATTCTCTTTAGAAATGATAAGGTTGACTGGTAAAGCTGGTGGTCAAGTACCTCCGATAAAATGATTATAGTTACACAGGCGGCCCCCACAAGAAAATTCGGTTAATAATTTCTTTTTTCTAGTTTTCTTCTCTCTGTTGTAGCCAAAAAAAAAAAAAACAAAAAATCTTAACACAGCAGCAAAAAGCCTTTTGGAAATACTCAACTGAACCCAAAAGCTCATGAACCAACGGCTAAAATTAAGCCAAAGTGTTAAGATAGGTAGACTGGATTCATGGGTTTCACCTGTGGATTCAACGATTGAGATTAAGCTACAAGGATTCAAAAACTCCTAAATTTTTGTGACTTAATCTCAATTGTTGAGTCTACAGGTAGAACCCATACACCTAGTTCAACTAAATATTTTCCAAAGCCTTCCTCTAGTCTAAAAGCATTTCCAAATTTGATATCAATTCTCCTGGATGTAACAAGTGGTCATGAATCTGTGCCAGAAGGCAGATGCCAAACACATGATGTGTACCGGCAGTTTTAGCATCTCTGGAGATAATTTGCAAGGGCATTTCACTATCTTGTTGCCTTTTGCTATGGGTATTCCGAGTTTGTTAAGGTATTTCTTTCTCATCTTTCAGTATTTTGATGTATGGATCTAACTGCATTTTAATGTATATTTGCTAGACGAAGATTTTCTATTCAAATTTTTATAATGTTCAATATAAAATTATATTATATTAATACCAAATTATGAGTTTTGTACTAAACACTGTTCAAAACTAAGAAAATTAAACAAAGGATTTAAACATTGCGTGTTAAAATTTGTATATTTTACAAGAGTGCACAATGCAATTACTTAAACTACGTAATGAAATGTGCAATGTTTGATTTACATTTATTAAAAATATTTTTAGAAAAAATAATGTATGTAGTAGGCGAGATAAAAATGTAGTTAAACTAATAAAAATATAATTAAAAATTATATATTTAGAAAAAATCTCAAAATAATTTTCTAAAATAATGAATTTCCATTAGTATTTTCTTCTTTTTTTTTTTCTTTACTTTCCCTTTCGTTTTCTTTCGCCGGAAGAAACAAAACAAAAAAAAGATCAAGTCATCAAACGACCGTCCATTTCATCCCCGCCAATTCTCAATCTTCCATAAGTCAAATTTCCAAAAATACCCCCAAACATTTCCTCCGTTGGTACCATCTTCTGTGGTAAAATAAATACATCTGATTCTCTTCTCACTCTATCACTCTCTCTCAATCATTATCTCTCAGTATTGGAATCAGGAAAAAAATGGATCCAAACCCTAACAGATTCCCAATTCTTTCTTACGTGATGTCCAAATTCCCTAGCATCAAACGCGCCACCGCCTCCGACGACTACGACGTCGAGCAGCCGGCGCCGGTTTCGGCGGCGGCGGAGGAGGAGATTACGCAGAAGCCGCATTTCGAGCTCACGGAGAGACTGCCTCACTTGACTGACCCTAAAATCGTTTCCGAGATGCGATTGGCGGTTTCCGACGTGGCGCAAACACGTTCGATGTTGCAAGCGTTGGGTGAGAGGCCCGATCATGAGATGGTGGATAATGCGAAGGCGAAGTTGGCGGAGATTGAGGCTAGTTTGTCTGGACAGCTGGAGGAAATTGCTGTCTCGCCGCGGGAGGGGGAGGCGGAGGCGGAGGAGGTTGAAGGGAGTAAGGTGTTGGAGAGGGAGAAGCAGATGTATAAAGCAGTGGTGTCGTTGGATGAGATGCATGAGGCGTATGAGAAGATGCTGAGTGAGGCGGAGGAGAGGTTGAAGAGGATTTATGAGGCGGTTGTGGCTGGTGGTGGTGTGACGGAGATAGTGGAGGAGAAGACGGAGGTGGTAGAGGAGGAGGTGAATGAAGAAGTGGTGGCGATTTTGAAGGAGGCTGAAATCAATCGGGTAGTTGAAAAGGTGAGTTTATCTGGGAGACGTTTGAGGTTTCTGCCCGAGGCGTTTGGGAGGATTAAGACACTGGTTTTTCTTGATTTGTCCAATAATCAACTTGAGGTAATCTCAAATCCAATTAATTATGCTTTTTAACTTTACTAATAATATAATGTATTGAGTTGTGGTTGTTAGTTGACGATATACATCCATTTTGACTAGTTAGCAGCTGATAAGGTGTTGGATAATAATGGCTTAATTATATTAATGTGCTGTACTTTGAAATAGATGTAAGTAACAGGAATAATGGGCTATCACACTCGAAAATATACGGATAGGAGAGTTTCATGTGTTTAATGCTTGTTGGACCTAATAACGGGAGAGGGTATTTTTGCGGATATAGATTTGGAGGCAAGTTTGTAGTTAGAGTGCCATGTTAGTGATCCGTATCGTGACTTATGAATGAGAAATTGTAGGAGTTACCTTGACCGAATGATCTTGAATTAGGCATTTTTGAGTTGATATTCTTAATAGACTATTTGTTACTCCATCTATAGGCTTTGTGTCTTTCAATCAGAATAAAGTTTGCCCTTGATTTTAGAAACTAAAACTTGAGGTTCTATCATGAATGGGACGCAACAATTTCAAGTTGTTATGATTTGCTGTATGGTTTTATGTCCACGGTTCATTTTTTAGATAATGTTGACTTTTCCTTTAACATCTACTTGAGCAATTCTATATGGGCTAGGATTTATCATGCTTATGCATTCTCTTTGAAGTTCAGTGAACCGTCTTTCTCAAAGAGTTTGGAGGATCAAATCCTCTCTTTTTGTGTAGATGGTTGCACACTCTTCTCCCTATCTCTGTTTAGCTTCCCTCTCTGTGAACACTTTGGTCCACCATTGGTGGTGGGTTTTAGCAATGCCTTGGCAATGGTTGAGGGATGTGAATTGGGAGAGGGGCGCTGTCTTGATAAATTTTGAATTTTCTTCCGTCCTATGTTGATGATGTATTCATATCAAGTCCTTAATATTCCCTTCCTTCCCACGAAACATTTTATTTTCTAAACAATTTTTCAATGTTCATTTACCTTGGTGCTGTACCCATTATTTAAATTATTTTTAGTTTCTGCTTTAGACGTGGAAACCTCCATCAGCATTTTTCCTTTCACATAGTATATGAAACTTCCAGTAAGTTTAGTCTTTCTCCAGCTTAAGGATCTTGTCCAGCATGTTGCTTGACTGAGACTTTTGGTGTTTATTTTTACCTCCTTTCAAAGTTGTAATGGCTGTTAAAACCTGCCATTTAGTTTTAAAACTTGATTGACCTCCATAATCAGTAGAAGTATTGTTTTGCACAAGCCTGCCTTCTGCTATTCAACTATTGAGCATTTCTTTTAAAGTTGTTGGCCACCAAATATTTAAAATGATCATAGAATCCTGATAATATTTTCCTCTGTCTTCTGATTTTTGGTTTTTATTTTAGAAAAAAAAAATCTTCATATTACCTTGCTGGTGTTGACATCAACTGTTATAAAAGAAACTTTAAATAATCAAAACTTGGTTTATGTTCCAATTATTGATGGATTTGTTCCAAACAGCTTGCTGGTAGACATGAAGGTTTTAGTAAAGTAATTCTGGCAGTGAGTGATACATATGTGCTTTAATCATATTGTAACTTCTATAGATGTGAGATTCTGATACCGGACTTAAGTTTGAATTTGGAACTAAGACTATTATCATGGTTTTTTGGATAAAAATTCTTTCATGTCTAGAGTACCTTGGGTAGGGACTGCAAGTCGCTCTAGAGAGACCAGTTTCTTTGGTGATGAGATTGGGTTTAGAGATCTGATTTGTCATGTATTGGAGTGATGTCACAGACAAAAAGTTGAATAGAATATCGAAGGCATCATTTCTAAGCTGGAAGCTGTTAGCGAAGCAGCTGACATAGTCGTTTGTTTCATAAACATGCGACTTATGTACATGTTCCTTTGTGCTCTTTTATTTCATTCAATTTTCACCTGCCCAAAAGAAAAAAGTAATAAAGTTTGTTTCATAAATCTTATTTTGATTTATCCTCTCATTTATTATTTTTGCTCCTCAGTTTCACAGTGCTTGCTCCTGTTTCTCTCCTTTTTCCCTTTTAGTTGCTTTATTCTAGCTTCCTAATTTAAGTGAAAGCTTATTACGCTTCAATCATTTCCATTTTAAATTAGACCATAAAGGTTAGACAGGGATTTCTAAATAAGATATTTTTTTAAATGCCTTTACCTTGTAGATCACCTCGTATTTAATCATTGAATTTATGAGGACAGACTTAAATTAGCTGCAATTTTTTCGAGTTGGGTTAAACAAACAGAAATTATCATTGTGGTGAAGATTACGAACCTCGCAACCAATGCTGAGGATGATGGGTCGGCTGTTTGAATGCCCTGGTATCTGTGCATTGACTTTTATGGCATGAGGTGGGATTTCAGTCTAACTGCATACAGGTGCTCTTTTCTTCTTTAATGAAAAAGTTGGTCTGCATATCATTGAGGCATTGAAGGATTAGGACAACTATGTCTTTAGGTCAGGTGTCCCTTTGAAGATAATCCTGTTGATCCAACGGTATTTTGGAGCAAGACAACATAGTTAGATCCATACTTCATGACTTGCCAGTAGGTTGAAGATGCTGAGAAACAACGATGATGGAAAGTTGTAGAGCAACTCTTCCTTGAGTAGTTTATGAGTGCTAGGAATCCTGCTACACACTAGCATAAATGGTATCAATTGCTTGAATTTCTATCTTTTGATATTCTATCCAGTAGCATAAGCGGTATCAGCTACCTTTTATTCTTATCATTTGGGTCTAACAAATCCCTTTTTTTCTTGCTATTTTTCCTCAAACTTTTTAAGCCTGTAATTTCCTGAAAAAGCAAAGGAAAGCATGACTAGAAAAATGAAGAAAATAAAGAAAAGAGCTTGAAAAATAAAATAAGGATGCTAAAATTGCTGCCTTCCTGATTTGTCTCTAGTTGGCAGGCATGTAGTAGAACTTCAGAAGAACAATGTTTTATTTCCATATGTACAATTGGTGAATGCTAGAAATGACAAAATAACTAGAGGAATAAGGTACAGATTTCAGAGAATTGAAGTTGAATGCATTTCATATGTGAGGGCTGCAATGCTTTGGAAATTCAGGATTAGTTCTTTATTTTTATGAGAAAGTGATCTATACATTTTATTGAATTACCCAGTGGCTAACTGTATTTAGATTTCTTACGTTTTCATTATTGTTATCTAAGTATGGTATGTTGCTACCTCCATCATGAAATGTTTGGTTTACAGTTGTCAACAGCTTGAATCAAGTGTTCATGGGGTTTGATAAATTGTGTACAATTAGTTTAGTATGCTTTGGAGATATGAAGGATATAATTTGTAATATTTGACTCTATTTATGCTAGTACCCTAAGAAAGGAAGTTTTGGAGAACATGCTTATTCATTGGTTGAGCTGTCATGCCCTTTTCACCTTTATTCTGAATCCCCAAACACCAAAACTTCTGAGGTCCACAAAAGGTGCATAGATACAGAAAAAGGTTTAAGCAAATATAGGCACACACCAGAACCAAAAGTAAAATTAAAAGTTTGATACTGCACACATCAAAGTTGTTGTGATTTAACTTTTGACATCAATACACTTATCTGATACTGGGTCAATTTTCATTTTTCACTTTAAGCTAGTTAGTATCCTCGTGTACATTCTGATTAATATTCTGTAACAACATAAATAGACTCTTGCTGCTCATGTTTTAGAATATCTATCATTATCTTTGTATTCTTTGATGTAAACTCACAGCTTTCCAGTTCTGGCCCACTGTAAAATAGACATGTATAGGGTTTTCTCACTTCACTAACTAGTTTACTGAGATAAGTTGATTGCTTTGCTTTTGTTTTTGTTTTTTATTTTTTTGGTTCTCTAATGTTATTTTTGTTTCGAATCGATGTGCTTGTTTATTCTTATGCTAATAACAGGCGATCAATGTGCTAATGGAATGTCATTACCAATAGAGTTGATATAGCAGTTTTGTTTGAGTTCGCAGAATGCTCTCTGGTAACCCATTCATGATTATGGTTTCTCGGTTTTTCGTTTCCTCTTTTTCGCGCTCACTTGTTTTTCCTTCTTGATCCAAAGCAGATGATATTTTTTTGTTTTAATAATAAAAAAATTTGGATGCTGGTTGACAATTCTATTAAAGTGGTACAATGAGCATTAATGTTTTGTGGTGGTGGTTCAATGGTTCATTGCTTTGTCCTTCCAGGTTTTATACATAGCAAATAATAGTAATTAGATTGTGTTAAAATATATATATATATATATATATATATTTTTTTTTTCTCACTGGGCTTTCTTGCATTATGGAAACAGGCAGTTCCTGATTCTATTGCAGGACTAGAAAGTCTTCAGGAGCTTAATCTTTCTTCAAACCTTTTGGAGGCTCTGCCAGATTCAATTGGTTTGTTATTCAAGTTGATTATCTTGGATATCTCTGGAAACAGGCTTGCAGCCTTGCCTGATAGCATTTCTCACTGCCGGTAATCTAACTAGCAAAGAAACCATCTAGACAACCCAACTTTTCTGATGATTGAGTTGACTGACTTGTCACCTTGTTCACAGGTCATTGGTGAAACTGAATGCAGACTTCAATAAACTTACTTACTTGCCAACTAATATTGGGTATGAACTAGTGAACCTAAGTAGTCTTTCGGTTTCACTCAACAAACTTCGCTATCTCCCAAGTTCTATTGGTGAAATGAAGTCCTTGCGTCTTCTGGACGTGCACTTTAATGAGCTCCATAGCCTAACTCTATCAATTGGCAGACTGGCAAACCTTGAGATTCTCAATCTTAGCAGTAATTTTAGTGACCTGAAGGAACTTCCTGACACGATTGGCGATCTATCGAATCTCAAAGAACTTGATCTCAGCAACAACCAGATTCATGAACTGCCTGATACATTTGGACTGCTCGACAATCTCTCAAAGCTTAATGTAGACCAGAATCCTCTTGAAGTGCCTCCAAAGGAGATTGTACATGAAGGTGTTGAAGCTATCAAGACATATATGGTCAAAAGACGACTTGACCTACTTCTGGAAGAAGAGCAAATGAGAAGGCTTGAAGAAAATGCCCAGACAAATTCCAACCTATGGACACGAAGTGCCTCGTGGTTGAGTAGGACGGTTTCAAATGTTTCGGGGAATGTTTTTGGATATTTGGGTGCAATGGGTAATTCAAATGCAGATCCATATCTCAATCAGCAGCGATGACTATTTTTGTCATCTGTCCTTCTGGCTCCGCATAATTCTCTGTGGGAACTACTCTTGGCATCCCACATACTATTTTTTGTTAGTGGTGTTGATGAAGTTTTTGTTAGGAATTGATGCATAACACGTCTCAAACTCGTCTTGCCAATCACTTGGGGCAAGTTTGAATGTTTGATTTCTTTTTGTATGGCAGAGCAGTTGGAGAACTGTTTCATATATAGTTCGAATGGAGTTTATCTTGATTACTTTGGTTTTGCTACTGAATCTGCATCTTATTCAGAACGCTAGATTGGTAATGTGTTTTTGAAACGCCGCGCTCTCTATTTCTTTGACATTTCCTCTTCATCTCTCTGCAAATACCCTTCCCTTCCTCATCAGGAAAAGGGATAAAGATAATGGTCATGATAATTGTCACGCCCCGTGCCCGAGACGTGACACTCGCCATGTCCTAGACTAAGCTAGGACACAAGGCTAAATCAAAACTATTATCGTCTAAACATAACATAAGACTCCAAAATATCAAAATGCCCAAAAGAATCCATTTCATTCATCACCAAATGAAATACAACTTTCATTACACTTCTCTTCCCCAAAGACAAAAAAATAGATGGGAAGGTATGTATAACCTAATCCATACAAAATATGGCTATACATCAATGCTATCAAAAATAACCTCATTCAAGTCTATCCTAACTATGACTATGAGGCCTCAAAAATCGGTCCAATCTCCTTCCACAAATTCATCACCTGCGGGGTTAAACAAAAGGGGTGAGTGATACAATCACCCAAGTAAGTAGTAAATGTTCTCTTTGGGGCTTAAGTTTGTCATTTATACATAAGTACAATTCAAACCAAAATCAAAGCCATAAACATTACAACATGTGGTCAAGTCAAAGACCATACACATTTCAAACATTGCATAAAGCAATTCAAAGAAAAGAGAGCTCAAGCAGTTAGTGGACACATGACCCTGGAATTCCAGTTGTTAACTATAACCCGGTTAACGCGGTTCAAAACCAACTATCACCCGGATTGGTGCGGTACAAAACTAACTATAACCCGGTTAGTACGGTTCAAAATGATTTACTATCATTACCAATTTAGGGAACTAGTCCCGTCATATACCCATTTCACATACAAGAGCTCATTCATATGTTCATTCAAAGAATTCATTAGACCACACATCTTGTGTCATAGAAAATCAAAGTAACCAAACATAAGCCCATTTATATAGAGAAAGTACTATCTAAGTCATTTATCATCATCAAAAGCATTTCCAAGGCAAAGAGAATCAAATACTACTTACCTCACTCCAATACTAATTTAGGTAGTCCGAGTAGGGATAAAGTCCTTTGTCGCCTATAACACACAAGGAAGACTTGTATCACATACTGATTCTATTAAGAAACCATAAAAGAGGCTTAAACCTAGCTTAACATGCAAAAAGAGGAAAAGAGACAAAACTGTACTGACCTGCGGCGTCAGCCGCGGCGCGGCTCACGCCGCGGCTCAGCTACAGCACCCAGCCGCGACTCCAGCCGCGACGCGGCTGAGGTCACGACTCGGGTCAGAGCCAGTGGCCCCTCAACCGCGGTCTCATCCGCGGCGCGGGTGGCACCACGGATGAGCCCAGAGACGCTGCTGCAACGAGCCGCGGTCTTATCCGCGGCGCGGATGGCACCGTGGATGAACCCAACAAGACGGCCTGCTACTGCTCAAAATCCAAAATCCGACTTCTCAACTCAACCCAACACAATCTAACACCAAAATAGCTTCAAATAAGGCATATAAAGGTAAGGAA
The DNA here is from genome assembly GCA_024721245.1 of Mitragyna speciosa. Classification (NCBI taxonomy): domain Eukaryota; kingdom Viridiplantae; phylum Streptophyta; class Magnoliopsida; order Gentianales; family Rubiaceae; genus Mitragyna; species Mitragyna speciosa. Next base: position 8,560,579 of record CM045566.1, on the reverse strand, counting down.
ACTACTATCTTAACATCTTAAGCAACATAGTTCATGGATCATTCTCAAATCACACAAGATCCACCAAAATCTCATACCCAATTCTTCAAATTTCCTAACTCACCCACCTCACACATCCATCATAACTCACAAGCATTTACACTACCACAACCAAACATCAAGTTAAGGGATAAAATCATCTAATGGTATCCAACCAAGAAACATTAACTACTCACTCTACCACCACATCACATAGCAAAACTAAGAAAAGAAATTAGCTTTGAGAAAAGAAATACCTTGGTTGAAAGAATCAAAGGAATTGTTGCTTGCTTCCTTTGGGGAATGGTGGCCTTCAATTCCTCCTTCAATGGGTTGAGAAAATGGGAAGAAATTTAGAGGAATTCTTTCAAAATAGAAGAGGAAGAGTGAAAGAAAATGAAAAGAGGATTTTAGTCTTTAGGGCAAAATTTGAAGTTTCAAGAATTTACAACTAAGGACACTACTTCTTACATAGCACACAATGGCCCAAGAAGGTTAAATTTTCATAAAGGTCCCTAAGGCTTTAATATTATAATAATAATTATTATTTTTTTATCAATTTACACTATTACAATGGGAAAGGAAAATGTTGTTGGTGGGTTTCAAACCCCCCAACCTCTGGGTGAACTTCTATTCGTGCCCAATAGAAATGTATTCGATCCAGGCCGACATATTGAGGAACAACGCCTAAGTTCGTTCTTTGAGTTACAATCCGATAGAATTAAACTTAATAGCATTAATAATTTCCGAACGGTTAAAACCGGCGCAAAAAATTGTTTATACATTTACTGTATGTGTTCCATTACTCATGTTATTCGGATTGAGTTCCTCTCTTCCCTTTTCCATTACTCGTGTTATTCAGATTGAGTTCCTCTCTTATTACATATTTTACTCTTAGCTGGTGTAGCGTGCTTGAATTAATTGCTAAATTACGGCCCTCTTAGGATCAGTCTGGTCAATTTGTTATTCTCTTAGATTGTTACTATAATTTGTTATGCCAAATAAAGACAACTCATATAGATAGTTCTTGAACAAAAACAACAAAAGCCAGGTATAACTAATCCACAATTAATTGCCAAGTGTCATCCAAAACGGACAATATTCCCAATGTTCTTTTCAGGCAAAACTACATTTAAAGAAAACCAAATGAATCGCCGGTATAAATATTTGCATCTTGCCAAAGAGAAGCCTTCTTCGTTTTAGCACTTTCAATTGCACTAAAATTGCATGGCTCAACATGACAACTTGCTCCATCTTCATCAGCATTTTCATTCAACCTAGTTGGAGTCAATTAATACTTAAAAGGAACATGATATTTTCACTAATTCGGTTAAAGCTTGAGTCAATGGTTGCTCTTATGTAGCTTTCATCCATATCTCACAAATCATTCACCTGATTGGTCAAAACTGCAAGAACTTATCAAATCCAAAATTCATTCACCATTTCACTAGGTTTCTCCATTCGAATTGATCTTACTTCATGTGTGAAATATGTTACAAGAAATTTTCTCCTTTTCTAGGCCCTTATTCTTGTTGAGAAAAAAAAAAGAAGAAAAGAAAAAAAAATTCTTGTTGATAGGCACCTATAAGGGATATTATTCGTTATTATGGAAAACCTAACTTCCAAAAAATGAAAAACTTTCCAATGTCATATAAGAAACCTTCACGATGTAAGAAGAAGCTTGATTGAATTCGATTAGGATCATATCTTTTGAAGATATTGCTTCATTGAGCGTAATGGATATAGAAGATATTTGCTTCATTCAGCGTAATGGAAACAGTTATCCACATCCTACATTTGCAAATTTTAGACATAATTTTGCTCCAATCCAATTCTTGGGAAAACTCTAAACTTGGATAAGTTGAGAAACTCCCCCAAATCCCAACGCTTAGGTGGAGCAAATGGACGTGTATTGATGTTATTCAAAGCCGCCCTAAATTTTGCGGGGAAAAAATTATGGAAAATTATTTTTGATATCTTACTTGACATTGACAATGAGCTCTTCATGGAAGTGAGGCCTCACAAATGCCATTTCTTTTAAGTTTATGGTCCGTATTTAAAAGCTAAGAATTGACAGGCGAGATTCAATCAGCAAGGCAAAAAATAGCCTCCAAAACGAAGTCGTTTTACGTGAAAAATAGTTAACACTACGGTTTTGTAAAGTTATACCATAATACTGGCTAGTTACACCATAATGCTGAATGATTACATCGTATTCAACTTGAACGAAACGGAAATGGGGGCAAATCGTGAGTTCCCGGATCCTTCTCTTCATCCACGCTGCTGAAAGGAATGTATCAAGTTCTCCTTTTGTTGAGTTTTTACTAGGATCAAGTTATTGGGCAAGTTCTTTCTTATTTTAGCCTTTCTTACACTAATTAAATGAAATTGATTCTTCAAAAAATTGTTAGAAAATTTTGAAAGGAATATTGACCTTAAATTTTTTTGCAAAATCAAAAGACTAGTCTATAAGAAACTAGAAACTAAACTAGTCTTTACTCCGTATAGGTGCAGAAAATACTTATGGATCCTGGTCTACGAGTAGAGTTGTGAATCTTATGATTAAGAATCATACATATCAATCATGACCCACACTTATGGCCTATCAAGGACTCAACTCATGGGTGATGTGGATATTTTGGACCATAAGGTTTACGGCCCCACTCGTGGACCGAATCCATGTAAGTATTTTCCCATATGTGCCCCCATCCTAAACAGCTTGAGCTGCCAAGTTCACGTATCATATGACAAAAGAAGGACTAGCAGCAGCTTTTAGACTTTAGGGAAGCCGCTGAATCTCTCTTCATTTCATTCTTCCTTTTTTTTTTTTTAATTCCCTTTACGCTGTTTAATTATTCGCAAAAATTGCAAGAATCTGAAAGTGATCAGGCTTCGTACATGTCGTTTAATTTGAAGGTAAAACTCCTAATATAATCGAATGCATATCATAGAGAAGGTGGCCATGGAGATTTTATTGGACACATTGGTCAACCTAGAAGAACTATGCATATTTGTCAATGCTGTTGGACTGCTACAACCTTTTGGACAACCTTCATTTCATCCACTGCTCCAAGATGAATCAAAGATCCGGAAAGCTTCAGAGCTTCAGGTGTTCTATTTTTGCCAAGGACATTGTGAAATGGTCCCATGGTAAGCTGTCTTCATTAACCATATAGCATAACATAGCCATAAAATTATCCATCACAGCTCAGCTTCCCACCCTATTTTATCTCGTTTATTATGGAATATGTTTTAAAGTGATAATTTATGATAGATAATATAAGGGCGGTTCACCATAAACTTACTCGATATTACGAGTGGTGTTGTTGTAACCATGGCCCCAAGCCAACTCTTATTCATGTAGAATTAAGTTTGTACAAAGAGGTCAAGGCTTCAAGCTAACTCTTACAATCAGAGAAACCAAAAGATTGTACTAATGATTGATCCATCAACAAAAGTTGAGCTTTGAGTTCTTCTTGCTCCTTCTCACTTCCTTCCAGCTAGCAACTGTGAGTCTTACATCCTCGATGATTCTTTACAAGACAATTAATGCAGTACTCAATGCAACATGATTGTAGATTTTTCGGTTTCTTGCCTTCCGCAGAATAACAGCCAGGGACAATCTGCATACTCGATGACCATTGACTGTGGTGCATGCATGACCAAATTAATTCAAAGGACCAATGAATGATCTCTATACATGGAAATGAGGACTACCTACAGAATTTTTATCGTGACAAAGTGCTAAATTGAACTATGAGAACTTTCTGTATCTTACTCATAATTTTATACCTTTTAGGGGTGTATTTGACATCTCAAACTACTGGATCTTTAAATTCCATTCTTTTTATTTTTCTTTTTATGTGAACTAATACTTTTTATTTACCCTCCAACATGGCAAATGGAAAGTGTAGAGCATGGCCCCTAACTTTGTGTGGCCTCTAAACTACTTTACTATAATTCAGACTTTTGGTAGTTGTCTTTGGCCAAGATTCAACTTTTAAGCAAATTCAATAGATGACTTTCACATGCTTACTCTTAATTTAATCCCCAAACTATTCACCCTAAAACCTTCAGGCCGCAGCCCACAGCTCATAAAATTTATAACTCAGTAGCACAATCTATAAAGAGTAGCCACACACATAGCCTCAGTTTCAAATGTACTTCAATTCCCAGAGAAAAACTTTCTTTTAGAAAATCCTAGACGAGAAAATTTGTTATCTATTCCATTAAACTCAAATTCCTTTGTAGGTTTTCTTCAGAATCTGTTGATAATTGCAGATATGGCTCGGAATAGCGCATTCACATGTATTTTAAATTTCAAGCCAACTTTTGCTCCTCTCTATGCCATTCTGGTTATAGGACTAATTGTGTATTATTACATTTTCTCTAATGTTTATAGCTCCTCTTTCACCATCTCTCCTTCCCTTTGGCCCATTCGAGGCCCAAATCAAGAGCTCAATTCTTCTCATATGACTGATGGGAATGTGTTGCTAGCTACTGCCTCCAAGACACAGAACAGTTTAGGCAAACCAATTTGGGAAGTCCCTCCAGCTGGTTCTAAAATGCCACCCCTGAAGACCTTCAGATTGAGCAAGAAATTGGTTCGACAAAGGGTGAAGGATAACATAGTAGTGATCACCTTTGCTAATTATGCCTTCATAGAATTCGTCCTAACGTGGGTTAAGCGATTAACAGATTTAGGCATCGAAAATCTTCTCGTTGGTGCCATGGACAAAAATCTGCTTGAAGCTCTTTACTGGAAAGGTATACCTGTTTTTGACATGGGTAGTCACATGAGTACAGTAGATGTGGGTTGGGGCTCAAAAGAATTTCACAAAATGGGAAGGGAAAAAGCTATATTGATAGATACCATACTTCCTTTTGGTTTTGAACTATTATTTTGTGATACGGACGTGGTTTGGTTGAAGAATCCCATACCATATCTAGCACGTTTCCCTGAAGCAGATATCTTGACCTCCACTGATCAACTTATACCAACAGTTATGGATGATAGTTTGGACATATGGAAGGATGTTTATGAAGCATATAATATAGGTATGTTTCACTGGCGGCCCTCAAATTCTTCAATAAAATTGGCAAAAGAATGGAAAGAAATTCTTCTTGCTAATGATTCAATATGGGATCAGGATGGTTTCAACGACCTTGTTCGCCACCAACTAGGACCATCTGTTGATGAAGATAGTGGACTTGCTTATGCTTATGATGGAGAACTCAAGATTGGTTTGCTCCCAGCAAGTATTTTTTGTAGTGGGCACACTTATTTTGTCCAGGCACTGTATCGAGAACTCAGACTCGAGGCTTATGCTATGCATACAACATTCCAATATTCTGGTACTGAGGGAAAGCGTCACAGGCTACGAGAAGCAACAGTCTTTTACGATCCACCAAGTTACTATGACGTGCCAGGAGGGTTCTTGACATTTAAATCTTCAATACCGAAGAGTTTGTTACTAGATGGAGAGCATAATGTAGAGTCACACTTTGCTCTTGTTAATTACCAAATAAAAGAGATACGGACTGCACTTGCTATTGCTTCACTGCTTAATCGTACATTGGTAATGCCTCCAATTTGGTGCAGGATGGATAATGGTTGGTTAGCATATCCTGAAAATTGGATGGATACCATAATGAAACGACCTTATATCTGTCCTCTGGATTATGTGTTTGAGGTTAATGTCATGTTGATGGAACTGCCAGAAGACGAATGTGGACCGTCAATAAGTTTTCGGGAGTATTCCTTTTTTGACAATCCATCCATGCCACAGAAGGTGAAAGAATCATGGGTTGATGTAAAACTTTGTCAAGAGGGAACTCGAGGTTGTCAAGTTTCAAATATTACAAGTCAAACAGGATTACTCAAATTTCCAAAAAACAGTTCTGAGGAAATATACATGACGGTATTCTCCTCATTAAAAGATGTCAAAGTCATTCAATTCTCATCCATGCAAGATGCTTTCACAGGCTTCACTGACAAGTTAAAGGAAGAAAAGTTCAGGCAGCGTATGAAGAGATACACAAGTTCATGGTGTTGTGTAGAAAATCACACTCTAGGTCACATACACTATGACATCTATTGGGATGAAAAACCTGATTGGAAACCTAAACCAGCCTCAGAATCCAGAAGAGGATCATCCACCTTTATGAGGAAGCACAACTGGATGAAATGCAAGAGTTGTTTTTTTATACCTAAGCCACACATTTTACACAATAAAGATGTATGCATATGGTACTTGTTCTTCAGACACTAGAAATCCATAAAGAACTTTGAAACTACAGCTTGTAAAATGTTGGGGCAGTTAAACATCTGACACCTGGCCAAGACAACTTAAATAGTAAAACACGAGTTTTGCTAGAGAATGGTGAAAACAAAGTGTCTTCAAGCAATCAAGCTAGTTTGACAACAAATGCTTATTATGTATAGAGAAACTCTAATGATCCAATTCGTGTCTTATATATTCTCTACGGGCTGAAAATTCTTGAAATTTATAATCCTTTGGATGCATATTTCTTACATACTACATGGTAAGGAAATGTAGAAGGTAGAAGTAATAACATTTTGGCTTTCTTTCTCTAAAAGAAAAAAATACATATGTTCAATGCAGTGATACTCTACAAATATTTTAATCAGAGGAAACCAAATGATAAGTAAGAGATGTCAAAGTCATTCAATTCTCATCCTAAGATGCTTTCGCAGGCTTCACTGACAAGTTAAAGGAAGAAAAGCTCAGGAAGCGTCTGAAGAGATACACAAGTACATGGTGTTGTGTAGAAAATCAGACTCTAGGTCACATATACTATGACATCTATTGGGATGAAAAACCTGATTGAAACCTAAACCACCTCAGAATCCAGAAGAGGATCATCAACCTTTATGAGAAATTACAACGGGATGAAATCCAAGAGTTGTTTTTTATACCTAAGCCACACATTACACAATAAAGATGCATATGGTACTTATTCTCAGACACTAGAAATGCAAAAAGAACTTTGAAACTACAGCTTGTAAAATGTTGGGACAGCTAAACTTCTGATACCTGACCAAGTCAACTTAAATAGCAACTGGAGAATGATGAAAACGAAGTGTACTTCAAGCAATTGTGTCCTATATGTTCTCTACGGGTTGAAAATTCTTGAAATTTATAATCCTTTGGATGCATATTTCTTACATACCAGCATGGCAAGGAAATATAGGAAGGTATAAGTAACAACATTTTGGCTTTCTTTTCTCAAAAAGAAAAAATTACATATTTTCAATATGATACTCTACACATATCTTAATCAGAGGAAACCAAATGTAAGAAGAGATGTAATAAAGAAGTGAATAATTTTCAATGTACTTTAGACCAAAAAAAAAAAACATAATCCTTCAAATCCTTGTTGAGTGGATAAATTATACGTCCTCTGGTTGACCCGGGTATCCACATTCCATGAGTTGATTATCAGAATTCAACTTTTGCTTGATAATAGTTTAAGACAACAATTAACTTTGGATTGGACTGCAAATATAGCATAAGATTGAAAGTATGTAAATATGTGTAGCTAGCCGAATTTTGAGCGGATTGACTGTGATATTTTTTTAAGATTTAGTGAAAACTTAACAGCAAAAGTGATACAAAATTTTGAGCAAAAAGGGATACCACAATTTTTTGTGATTTTTATAATCATTAGAAATTTGATGTATTTTATGAATTTTCTACTTTTATCAAAGTCTTGACCATGCTTCTTGTTGCTTTTAAATGTTATGACATTTCAAAGCCTTAGAATGTCATTAAACCTAGTAATCCTTGATTTGGAATTTGAAAGTATCTAAAATATTTCTGCACACATAACAGAATTTGCTAATAAAAAATTTTGGTGCTTAGATTAATTTAGCCGTTGAGGACAATTTAGTTTTGACTTTAATTTACCAATGTGTCTGGTAGAATCTTCAGCAGAGCTTCCCCATTTCAAATGTTAGGCATATGTAACCAATTTAATTTCTCTATAACATTAAATATAATGTATTTTTATTTTTATTCCCCAATTTTTTATTGTTCTGTCTATTTCATGCACTCATATAAAGAAAATTCTCAATTTGAAAATTATTTATGATGTTCCAACTTACATTTATATATATAGAAGTAGGAACATATATAACATCATGCATCAAAGTAACTCGAGAAGATATAGGTTTTGATTTTTATTGGAGGTTGTGATACCCCATCCACATTCGGAAAAGTGAAGTAACATGGACCAATATATAAGTTGAGTCTAAGCATTCAAGTCCAACTTGGGATATCCATTTTGGGCTAGCGAGGACGGAGCCCAAAAGTTGGACTTGGCTGCTCAGACTCTGGTCGCGCGCTGGGCCTATGGGCTCGGGGCGTGACAAAATGGTATCAGAGCGAATTCTCGTGTGGTCTCTGCACGAGGTGAGACTGGGCCTATGATATTGGGACCGAACTACGCAAGGAAGTGGAGGAACTAAGTGCTGTGCGGGACTAAGTGTTACGTCGACCTAAGAGCGAGAGCCACCTCTAGAGCCCATACGAGCCATCTCTAGAATTCGATACAATCGAGTAGACAGTTCTGGATTATGATATGGATTGAGTTTTGTGAGGACGCAAAAGCCTAATAAGAATGGGTGAATGTGATACCCCATCCCACATTGAAAAAGTAAAGTAACATGGACCAATATATAAGTTGAGTCCTAAGCATCCAAATCTAACTTGGGATATCCATTTTGGGACTAGCGAGGATGGAAGCTCCAAAGTTGGACTTGGCTAGCTCAGACTCTGGTTACGCACTGGGCCTATGGGCTCGAGGCGTGACAGTGGTTTTTTTTAAGAATATTAAACCTATAGGAGGAAGTTCATATCTTGATTCAAAAGCTCCTAAAATTTTGCAAGTTCGTCTAAAACTTGGAGGTAAGGTTACATTCAAATTTAAAAAGTGATTTTCATTTGTTTTGTTGGTTGTAAGTTCTTTAAAATTAGTAAAATTAGAAATACTTATATTAGATTAATTTATCCTGTGGACATAATTTAAGAAAACAAGTCTTTAATTTTTTTTATAAGGGTAAGAAAAGAGAAAAATAATAAAAGTAGAGTCTTGTTATGCTTTAAGAATTTGGTAGGAGGAAAAGATATGTAAAGGAAGTAAAGGGAATAAAAAAAACAAAAGAGCAACCTCTCTTGCCTCTTCCCTGCCTTAAAAAACCTCCTCCACTCTATCCCAAGTACCACTGCACTAACAGAAATTATGCAGTTTTTATATCAAAAGATATAAATAAATATTGTGACAAAAAATGCAAAGGCAATGAAAAATAAAGAAAATATCCTTCGCACTTTAACATAAAGTTCAAACTACATGCTAAAATTTTTGAAATTCAGTATTGACTATCTTCTACATCAATTGCCTCTAAATCAATTAAAGATTAGGACGAGAATTTTTCTCCTTATTAATAGTGTACTCATATTTTTTTGGAAAAATAAATTAACTAATTATTTTCTGTCTTAATTATAGCTAAAATTATATATTCTTAAATGGGAAGATTAGAAAAGCATTCGTATTAAATATTTATTATGCATAATATACAAAATTAGAGATATATAGAAGTGGGGGAGGGGCCGGGATTCAACCAACAATTTATAGGGAGGAAAAACTGTTTGCCCTATCCTGATCCATCAGGAATGGATCTCTTAACTTGGGCTTCTTTTATTTTGCACAATTTGAATTGTACGTAACATGTTAGTTAAAAAATATAATCATACTAAAATGATGATATAACTCCGTTAAAGTATAGTGTAACTATTTACTACTCAAAACGATGTCGTTTTTTTATTTAAAATTCGACTTTGTTGGTTCAATATTATTTGTCCATTTTTGACCCTTTAAATTCGGATTATCAACTTACAAAAAATTGACACTTTTGAGGTCTCTTGGCCCTGATCCAGATCCTCCTGGTCCATTTGTCCCCATGGGACGGATACCTGTCAATTTTTAGGAAGGTTCGAGAACCTATGTAAGTATGGTTCCATGCACTTTCGACTCTCGTAATTGGACGTCAATGCTAGCTGGAAAGGGTAAAAGATATTTGTTTATCATGTTTATATGGATTGTGATAGGGTACAAAGTTGAGTTAATTTTGTACCTATATAAAGAATCAATAGTTGAATCTGAATCGGAAGAGCAGAACCACATGAATTGTTAATTTAATATACAAATAAGTTGATCCACATAAGTTATCAAAATTATACTTGTTCTGTGTATCATAGAAGTGTCCATATTTATATTCGTATACCACTTTTGTCCTCAACGTGCGTTATGCAATGTTTTCCGAACCGGCTAGTGAACTGGAGGAAGAGAACTGGTTCATATTCCGACTGGTCCAATGAGTTCGACAGGCAATTCAACTTTTTTTTTCTTAAATTATTGTTAAAGCTACCCTTCCAACAGGGAGACTTAAATTTTTCCCTAAATAATCCTTTCCTTCTTATTCTTCTTTACTTAAAAATAACTTTTTTTCCTTAGAGTTCTCCAATATTACGAAATGGTTGGCGCTTATTGGGCGGAATAGAAGTTGTTCCATTATAATAAAATACTGCAAGCAGCCAAACATCTTAGACACCTGATTGAACATTATATCTACAATTTTTTTTTGGTTTTAGAAAAGGGAAAAGGAAAAGAAAAGGCCAAAATATTAGACCACAATTATATTGTTTCTAAAAATACCCTAAAATATAACTATCCAAATGAAGTAGTTCCCATTTTCATATATATCACAAACAATCGAAATGTGGTTTTACACCCTTTTCATCTTTTTCTTTTTTTTAACCGATAAATACCTGTTGTCTTGAATTCATACCATCCTACACATCAATGACTCTCAACATAAGCATTAATATACAGTTTGGATTAGAAGTAGCACTGGACTTATTTGTCTATCGACAATACCCGACTAATGTACTACTTGTATAGTAGTATTCTGATTTTCATTTTTCCTAAGATAGAGAATTATTTTTTTTTTTGAATTTAGATAGAGAATTTTTTTGAAAAAAAAAAAATAGTTTCATGTCATTTATTATGAGCAGAGGTGAATGTCAAATCTATTAAAAAATATCGGGCCTTATTGTATTCACTCTCCTGATTTCAAATTTCAAATTGATATCTTTGTCATCAATTAGAAAGGAGATAAAATTCTATAGAGAAAGGATTCCAATAAGTTATTATGTCGAATTTAAGGCAGGCCCTCCTCCTTTTGGGAAGACTATCCCCAGCCAATCAGCCATTACCGTCCCAACTCAGCTGCACTAATTGTAAGTAGTACTGGAGGAAGGTTCACAAATCAATGTCAAGAAATTAATTCATTGCAGGAAGACCTTGACGTTTTCCAGCTGTGTTTCCCACAACTAAAGTGCCTGACAGATCGCCGGAAAATTCTCCGGTATAGCACTCCTTGCAAGGTCCTTTTACCCCAATTGAGCTAGAAAAACCAGAGATCAAGCAACCTATGCAGCTAAATAGCTAGATCAACCTACAAACTAGACAAAACCCACCTTCACAAGCTAAATAGCTAGATCAACCTACAAACTAGACAAAACCCACCTTCACAATCACAATCTTGAAAAAAAAAAACTGCAAAATCATCAATGTAGTTGGAAAAGTCAGTCTTTGCCTGCTCTTTTCACCTTGTCGGAGTCCATGTCAAAATGGCGAGACTGAGAGGTTAGCTTTAGAGCTGCGGCAGCTGCACCTGCTCCTTGGTCATGAAGAAGGTGGTGGTGATGAGGGTGGTCCAGTGCTGGTGGTGGTGGAGGACTACGGAGGTAGTGCTGCTGCTGAGGTCCCAACGGCAACCAAGTCATGTGATATGAAAGGAAGGACGGCGGTGGAAAACCGGCATGGGTTTTGCTTTTGTTAAAGTTTTATTTTGTGTAATATTGAAAAGCCACTATTTACTGTTCATACAGTTTTTTTTTTTTAAAGGAAAATTTGTCAAATTGATCTCACGTTGTTACAAAAAAAATTTTTAATTCTTAAAATTTAAAATCAGTCAAATCAGTCCCTAACATATCAAAAGCATATTTGAATTAGTCAAAGTGATCATTTTTGCTCGACAATATTAAGGACTAATTTGATAAATTTTTCTCTGAAAACTGAGCAAAAATAATAACGGAGACCAATTAAAATACACATTTTATATGTTAGTAACTGATTTAATTTATTTTAAATATTATAAATTAAAAGAAAACTTCTGATAATGTGAGTACTGATTTGATAAATATCCCATCCTAAAAACATTAGTGTTATGAAGCTATCATTATAAAGCAACAGTGGCAAAATTTGGTGTATGTCATCATATATGATTATCATATTCAGTGCCTCTTTAATTTATCGCATAGTTTATAAGTGGATTTGTAAATTGAATATTGTCTAAATATCCTTTCAAAAAAAAAATCTTGTCTAAATATTTTGAAAAAGAAATTATAAATTAAAAAAAATGATATTTACCCATTCAGTTTGATTTCTTTACACAACTTTTACACTGTTTATGCACAAAATCTTGATTTGAAAGTTCGTGAAAAACTATAAAGAGTGTAGAATTCTTCGTTTCTCCCAAAGACTGATCATAATGAGTATTTGACTTCCCAAGTGCTTAAATAAGTTAAAAATGACAGTTCTTACCTTAATTATCCAAATTTGCACACTTTACAAAGTTAAGGAGCTAGACAAAAAAAAAAAAAAAAAAAAGGTTAAGGAGCTAAACTGTCACCAGAATGAGCCAAGTCAACGGAAGAAACAAAACCGGGGATCCTCCAGACACAAGGGACTTCAACTACAAATTAAACGGAATTTTATATTCTCGGTATAATAAGGTACTGTATAGAGATAATCTTTTCTTTAACAGGTATCTAATGAAGATTTGTTAAGTGCATGTAAATTGCCATATAATTACATACACATTCATTTATTTTCCTCTTTGCATTTAGATAGTGTTTTGTATTTTGCGATCTACTAACACTAGAACACCACTTAACTAGTACCTCACCTGTTATACATAAGGTAAATATATTTGATTTTATGAACGAATAAATAGTCAAACAGTTAAAGATTTATAATTCTAGTCTAGAAGTTAGAGAGTTCGAATTCTACCAACTTTAATTCCTCTTTCCCCACTCTGACTTCATTAGTATAGGTTTTGCATGAGAGTATTACCCTAACAGGCTGTAGACTAATACTAAATACCCACCTAACTATAGTTTAAAAAGATTGCAACCGAAACGGCATCAAGCTCAGGATCACATGGAAATTGCACGTCCAACTATATATAAGAAAATCTCACGTTCACAAAAGTCCCACAAGCAATTAATGTTACAATTCTCAAGTAGTATTAAACAAGCAAAACTTTCTGCTCTCATCATCATTTCATACTAAATTAAGCAACTACTACTATCAGATCTCTTTTACATTTCAAGAATTAATAAAGAAGATGAATGATCAAGAAGAGTACTCCACAAATCTTCTTGAATATCCTGTTTGTGAAGAGAAAATTTCAAGGAAATGTTGTGATATATCAGACACAACAGAAGAGCTGAAGAAACAAGTGTCTTTGGCAGGGCCTCTTGTTCTGGTAAGCTTTTTGCAATACAGTATGCAGATGATATCAGTGATGTTTGTTGGCCATCTTGGAGAGCTTTCTCTGTCAAGTGCATCAATGGCTACTTCTTTTGCTGGGGTGACTGGCTTCAGTATTATGGTACGTGATAATTTTAGATTGAATAATTAGCTTTGTTAGTTCTTTTTGTTTCTCATTCTCTCTTCCCTTCTTCGCTGTTTTCCGATTAGATATTTTTGTTGAAAGAAAAAGGCTCATATTTCTTCATCTTGCATATATATGTTCACTCGATGACAGACCATTCATACCTTTAAAAGTAAAGCACACCTTGAATAGATAGATATCCATTTTTCCATTTTTATTTACAATGATGCTCTTGCCTATGTTATTTTTTGCAACGTTGATCAGCCTCATACTTTTTTTTTCTTGCTTGAAATAAAATATATAATCCTGCTTATTTTTCTCTATTATTTTAATCAAAATGGATTTTTTTTAGTTTAAAAGTTGTATTATTTGCTTTATTAGGATGCCAGGAAATGCTTACAAAATGCTCAATGGTTTTCATGTGAGCCAACCACTTCAAATACACGCTAGCTGTTTCCCATTAAAAGAACTTGCTGTGCTTCAATCAGCTTCATTATTCATGGATTGAATTCTTGCCTATTTTCTATCTTTTTATTGAATTCTTGCCTATTTTCTAAATTTCTTCAAAAAGATTACTCAAAATTCTTTTCGAGAATTAATTTAGATTTTACGGAATTTTTTACAGGTTTCACTAGCAATATGGTATTGTAATGAAAAAGTACTATTAATGACTCAAAATAAGAGGGTCGAATCTATTAAATTTGCTATGAAAAACACAAAACTTAGATGCCTCAATTCCATAATCATTTTTTTTACGAATATTTTAGCACGATACGAAGTTTTCGCTGCAGTTAAAAAGCGTCTATGTAGCGCATTAATTTGGTGATATGCACATAATTTTGCAGTTGTGAATTCAGTTTTTAACAAAAAAAAAAAGAAAAGAAAAACTTTATTTTACTCACTTTATATAAAAAAAACTATTTTTATATTTTCTTTGCAAATATAGTAATTTAATTATTAGAATTTTTGCTATCAGAAGTTTTTGCCCTGTGTAGGGCTGTCGGCTATACATGTACATTTTCAAATATCTACATACTGGTAATAAAAAAAAAAAACAAATGCCACCTCTTTCTTTCTTCTTTAATTGTTTCTGATAGATTAAAGAGTGGCCTAACTCCCAGCTGGTGACTAGTTAATGACAAAAAGACAAATAACCAGAAGCAGAAAAACTAATAATATTTTTTGGGTAAAAGCCTCAAATAATTCTAGTGTGCCAAGTTCTTCCTCTGTGTGCAAGAAGCTTTACTCCTATATCTTGTATCTATACAGAGATGTAAAACCAAAAGAATCTCAGAAGGAGATAATTATATGGTTCTGTTCAAACATAAAGAACAAAATATGGATTTTTTTCAGTTTGTTGGGAGGGCAATCAGCTCAACTCAATTCAAATAACGGAGGCCTCTGTATTTCTTCTTCTTTTTTTTTTTTTTAAGCTATTCAAAGTAAATAGATGGCCTAGTCTATCTTTCTTTCTTTTTTTTTTTTTTTACAATTGAAAGAAAAAATAAGAAGTAAACCTAAACTTAACTCCACAAACTACTTCAAAAGCCATGGTCTATCCTGAATAGAGCTGTAAACGAGCCGAGTATTACCGGTTCGAGCTTGTGTTCATTTAATAAACGAGCCGAGCCGAGCCGAGCTCGTTTATTAAACGAGCTCAAATTTGTGTTCGAGCTCGGCTCGTTTAGTTATACGAACGAGCTGAACTCGAGCTTTCACGAGCCAAGTCGAGCTTTGTTCGCGAACAGCTCGGTTCAAATAAGCATAAAAGTGTTATTCGAGTCGAGCCGAGCCGAATATTTCATGTTCAAACTCTTGTTCGTTTATTAAACGAACGAGCTCGAGCTCGCTCGTTTAATAAACGAGCCAAAATTTGTGTTCGAGCTCGGCTCGTTTAGCTTCACGAACGAGCCGAACTCGAGCTTTCACGAGCCGAGCCGAGCTGCGTTCGCGAACAGCTCGGTTCGTTTACACTCTTAATCCTGAACACATTTTTTCCAAAGCCACTTTGAAAATCATAATTCTCCCTTCGCTCCTCAAGCATACTTATCTCCTTTAGTCCCCTGTGCTGACCAATTTGAAGTGTACAAATGGCAGTTTTCAATCCTTTCCTGCTGCTAAACAATAATTAAAGTGGATCTTTATTATATGTTGATGTACAGAAATATTGAAATTGCCCTTAGGATTTGGGTCACCACGTGGGAGAGTATGGATTTGTTTTCAATAGTTTTTAATTTTTATAAAAATTAATTTTAAAAAGTTAAAAATTAGTGAATTTTGATTTTAATTAAAAATTTAAAAAGTATAATAAAAAATAATTGAGAACATCACGAAATAAATTTTTCAAATATTAAAAATTAGAAGCAAGTAAAAAAAATTATTAAAAACAAGCCTTATATGTGATCTAGAAAAAAAAAAAAGGGGTGTCATCTATCATCAATACAAAAAGGACGAATTTTTTCCCTAGTTTGATCATGCGTTTATAGTCAATTTAAATTATAGTTTTTTGTCACTTTTATCTTGATCAATTAATGAGCAACAAGACCCCTACAATTGTCATCTCGTCACGAATTTTCTCCTAAAGTAATTTAAGTCAATATCAGATGACATGCAATAAAGGAATCTCTATACAGATGCCCAAATTAGACAGACAAGAATCTGGATGAGACCTGTCAAATACATCCACTAGTTTACTAAAGGTTCTTGAGATTGATTTCACTGGCTAGTCAATGTTCTATTATTAACCATATTTAGATGGGATTGCTTTCAATTTTTTGTTGCAGAAAAACTTTTGGAAATCTGAATGGTAGAACAGATAAAGAAGAATTTAATTTCAAGTTGTGTAGGACTACACTCTCCTTTAGGATGAAATGAAATGTCTTTGTATTTCTTGGAATTAGAAAATACAAGCCTAAAAAGTGTTTAAGTGATTTTATATTGCTATTAGTTGATGACCGAATTTTTGCAGCAAAAGCAATCATCAAAACTTGTTTATATAGACTTTTCTTATCACTTTAAAAAATTAAAACTAACTATAATCCGTTGGATGTCAATTAGAATCAAAGTAGAAGACATAACTCTTCAAAAGGAGGTGATTCTTCAAGAAAAAACGTTCAGAATTTCAAATTCTGATGTGAGCCGCGTCCTCATCCGCGCCGCAATTGAGGTTGCGGACTGCCTCCAAGCAGTGAGCCACTGGCACGAGCTGCGGGTGAACCTATCCATAGCTCGGCCGGCGGCTCAATCACTCAGAAGGCCAAAACCTTCTGTTGGTGGCCACAGTGTTAATCGCGTTGCGGACAGGCGAGCCGTGACTTTATTCGTTGGTGTTCCACCTGTAGTTGAGCTCCCGGATCAACCATTCCAACTGAAATCACCATTTTTCTTTTGAAAATCTTCTACATTTTTCGTCCTCACTGCCCTTGTGTCCATGCATGCCTATTTTGATAACTCAGTTGATAATTTATTTGGTTGTTTTACTTTTTGAGGTTGATTTTAATCCGCCAGCCTATATTTTGTTCGGTTGTGATTAACCCTATTCGATCGATCGTATTAATTTGTGCCTCTAAAACTTCTAAACTTTTTTCAATTTAGAGAAATTTCTCAACAAAATATTTTAAGTTTCGGTTGATATAACAGCATCATGTGTATCAAAAAAAAAAAAAAAGCATCATGTGCAATTACCTGAATTAATCAAGTTCCATAAGCAATAAAAAAGTAACTTTTAATTTTGAAAAAAAATGTGTACTTATCCTTGGGTCTTTTTTTTTATTATTAAACCTCTACTAAGCTTTTATGTTTCACCCGATCTTAGTGTACTTTTATTTGTTTTAACTGGAGCCTTTGTCTTACAATCTATAAGCAAAATAGATCATTAAATATCCATTTGAAACAAGAGAAAATGGGGTTACATGCAGCCTAGCTATGACTCCAACGCTTAATTGACTTGCCAGGACGGGTCAATGGGCAACCAAGAAGGCCCATGGCCCTGGGTTGAGTAAGGTAGGTTCCCCTTCCCCTTTCCCCAAATTGTCAAAAAAAAGAAGGCCCATGGCCCTGGGTTGCTGACCTCCATTCCACGTGGAAGGGGTGCCCGCCTAAGGTCTATCCCAAGTGGTGGAGCCTATGTCATAATGTGTGATAGCTTGCCTGCATTTGTACGGCCCCTACAATTAAAAAAAAAAACACCTGATTTTACCCTCCCAAAATAGTAGTAATAAAACCACTGCCCAACTCCCACTAAGGCCTATTTAAGTTTGTTTTGTGCATCCCTTTCCCCAGTTGTCAAAAAAATAAAAAGTTTCATAGTTATTAGAGTCATAAATTTAAGTTCTTATGGTCCTCTAAAAATTGTCATGACTTTTAGAGTGATTTGTAGGGTTAAGTTTATATTTATTTCCTATTCTTTCCTTCAATTGAGGTTGAGTAAGTGGTTTTCCCCTTTCTATTTTCTCAATTGTTAAACAAAAGTTTGTTCTGTGCTACTGTGGTTGTTTACGGCTTATTATAGTTTTTGATTTTTATAAAAATCGATTTTAATAAAGTTAAAAATTAATTACTCTTAATTTTAACTAAAAAAATTAAAAAACATAGTTAAGAATATTGCGAAATAGATTTTTCAAAAATTATAAATTAAAATTAGGTAGAAAAAAGTTGTTAAGAGTAGGCCCTAAGTATTAATGTTCTAATCCTACGAAGCGTATCGTAATAGGCCATGGGGCCTCACAAGCGTCATTTGACACAAGTTCCTGCCTAGATTAAAAGGATAAAAAGTAGACGAACAAGATTAAACCGGAAAGGTAAAAAATGAATTTAAAAAATGAGGTCATTTTGTGTGAAAAAATATTAGACCATGATGCTTAACAGTTACGCCAACATAATGGACAGTTACGTCAAAATACTGAATAATTATACCGTGTTAACTTGTAAGAAATTAAAAGGGGGAAATTGTGAGGGCGGCCTGTATAAGTGGACTACATCAACGCAAGTGAAAAAGGCGAGCACCTACGATTATGATAAGTTGGAGTGGGCAATTTGTCGAATTTATTCCTTTCCATTATTGTACTTGATACTTATCTAACACATTGCTTCCTAAAATCTGAAAGAAACAAACTTTAGCATAGAACCAATATTAAAACGAATAACATTATAAGTAGATATGAAATTTGTTTTCGAATCAAATGATAGACATGAGGCATTACCAATTCAGATGCACCAAATGAGAGATTTATGGACTACCATACAACAGTTGAGGGAGTAGGGGTCCTGTTGTGTGTATAACAAATCGTAGAGGGGCTCAACGTAATTCACTCATTGAATCTTCCAAAATCTATCTTGGATTACAATATTTCCCAAATCTACATTCCCACGAAATTTTGTCCTATTTGGAACAATCCATATAAAAAGTTAAAATGCCTATGGTTCTGTTTGGATATAATTATTTGAGAATCATTTAAAAAAAAATTCAAAGGTGTTTGGATAGGTGAAAATTATTTTGGAATTTTTTCAACAAAAGCCAACAATTTTTCCTCTCTTTTTTTGAGTTTTGAATACAATTTTTCCTCTAATTTCAAAATTTTCACTTTGTCGAACATTGATTAGCGTCCGATGCCAATGCTCGTTACTCCATTACACTCTATTATTATTGTAAATGAAGCTCAAAATGTTCGTCGCAATTTTTCTTGTTTTTTTGAACAAAATTTGTTGGAAAAAATATTATAATTTGTGAATAATCATGTAAAAAGAAAAAGTTTTAAACAGTTTAAATAAGTTTTTCAAAAAAATTTCAAAATTCAAACAGTATCCCTCATTTCAATAAAAGTCAACATAAATTGACCAACTTTTGACCTTTCTAAAAAAGTGAAAATTTTTTTGCAAATTTCTACAAACTATTTTCCAATTTTTTTATTTATTTAAAACTCAACAAAATCATATTTTTCAAGGTATTTGGCTATTTAAAGCTAGGTCCAATTTACTTATCCTACACACACAAACACACACAAACACACACAGAGACAGAAGTGATAAATCACTCAATGGGTCATGTTTTCTTTCTGGTAACCAGCTTGGTATGGGAGGTGCACTAGAGACATTCTGCGGACAAGCCAATGGTGCAAAAGAGTATTACATGCTTGGCATACATTTGCAGAGAGCTGTGCTTGTTCTCATAGTCACAAGCATCCCTATTGCATTTCTTTGGATTTATACTGGCCATATATTCCTTATCTTTGGCCAAGACAGACAAATTTCGATGCATGCTGGAACATATGCTCGATGGTTGATTCCTAGTATTTTTCCTTATGGCATCCTCCAATGTCAGCTCAGATTCTTGCAGACACAAAAAATTTTGAAGCCATTGATTTTTAGCACTGGCTTCGCAAGCCTCATTCATATCCTTGCTTGTTGGTTATTGGTCTTTCGATTTGGTTTTGGCAATAAAGGAGCAGCCCTATCCAATGCCATCTCTTATTGGATCAATGTCTTGATTCTGTCGGCTTATATCAAGTTCTCTCCATCATGCCAAAAAACATGGACTGGATTTTCCACCGAGGGTTTGCAAAATATTTTTAGTTTTGTGTTGCTGGCCATTCCTTCATCTCTTATGGTCTGGTAAGTTTGATTTCTCGTGTATATTGGCCGCATTCTCATGTTTTTGTAAGGTATGAAGTTAATAGTTTTGCGACCTCATTCCTCCTTAACTTTCTTCAGAATCAATCTAATGGTTCACAAGTATCCGTACTCTTGGTTTTTGTTTTCAATCTCTTGATTTTATTGTGAAAGAAATCTGCTGCACATATGTCTGTGCAAGATTCAGCTTGGAGATGTGGGCATACGAGATTCTAGTTCTCATGTCAGGCTTTCTTCCTAATCCAAAGCTTGAGACTTCAATGATGTCGATCAGGTTTGTAATCAGCATACATATTTTTCTTTATATTATTCAATTATCTTAGCACAATGTATGAAGTTATGGTCAGACAACCCAGCCCCAACAAGAAAATCTTATGTACCTGTTGAGTGTCACATAACTATACCTGAAATGGGCAACTAAGAGGGTGGACAAAATGTACATCTGACAATTGCCACCTGTTTTGTTTTCTGTTCTTAATAGGTAGTTCGGTACCACCACTTGGTATCTAGATATCTTATATTTTGTTGCTTATAATTCCTCAACCAGACCTTAAAAAACGTTAAAAAAAAATTATAATTCCTCAGCGGACCTCAAAAAATCCATCCATCTTCTAAGGGAGAAATCAGCAAAACAAAAATTAAACAAGTGCTGTTACAAAAATAGTTATCACTAAAATTTGACGATTTCTTCCTCTACTACATCCTGATTGTGGACCACTATAGTTTCATTATTATAGTTCTAATTAATGGTTTTGCCCATTTTCTAGCCTTAATACAAGTTCGGTCATCTTCAGAATTCCATTTGGTTTTGGCAGTGCAGTAAGGTATGTTGAGGAGAAGAAACTAAAGCATACAATTCTGAAACGCCATACTATCTAAAGAGTGTACATTTGAATTATTGTCCTCTTGGGGGTATCTCTTTTATTTTTATTTTTAATTTATGTACCAAAGCACAAGGGTGTCAAATGAATTAGGAGCCGGAAAGCATCGGGCAGCAAAGCTTGCAGCACGAGTTGTACTTTTTCTGGCTGTTGTTGAGGGCCTTCTAGTGGGCTTAGCAACAATAGCAGTTAAAGATGCATGGGGCTATCTATACACCACTGAACATGAAGTTGTAAACTATATGTCTGCCATTTTGCCTCTGCTGGCCTTATCCAACTACATGGATGGAATTCAGGGAGTCCTCTCAGGTTAGAGTTTTTACTATCCCGAAAAAATCTCGTCATTTGCATGGTAAGAAAAAGGACTAAATCTTGATTGAACTTCTACCTATGAGATTCAGTTGATAAGCTTCTAACGTTTTCTCCATTTTAATTGCCTGAATTCGTGACAGAATGGAAGCAAAAATGTGGTCCTTAAGGGGCACATGCAACTCCTTGATGTCAAAGAACAGTAAATAAAAACAGTAAACAACAAAGCATTATTAAGACCGAAATAACTTATTCTACCCAATTTTAATCATGACAAATAGGACCTTGAATTGCACATATACAAAATTGCAAGATGTCACAAGTCTAATACTTTAATAGGAGTATTCAAAAGATTGAATATTATACGGCATGATTTCTTTATTTCTTGGTCTTTATTATTTAATCACAAAAATCCTTGTACGCACAAATTTCGTGTCTGCGAATAAAAGACAAGAAAAATAGTACAAATTGAATATTATTAATTTAAAAATAAAAAGATTACAATCTCTGGATAAATTTCTTTACGAAAGAAATTATCCTCTGATTCTTCTCTTCACGAACAATTAATTCAAGGGCCCAAATGGCTTGTTCTTGAATTAAAATTGGATTATCCGTAGGAAACGGTTGATTTGATTTTGTCGTCTCGAACACTTGAATCTTGGATCTTCAAGCCTCCAACACGAACACAGGAACTTGGTTGAACTTGAACTTGGACTTGAGGATTTGATTTGCACTTGAACTTGGGCTTGAGAGACTTGAGAGAAAGAAATCTCTAAAGAATTTTGGTAGAGCTTTCTCTAAGTCTTTGGAGAATTTGTCATATATCGACTTGAGTGAAGAGAGCCCTTATTTATAGCCAAAATTAGGGTTCAATTGGCTTACAAGGAAACTCTCTAGAATTCTCCACCAACTTGGATTACTTGTGGCTTAAGAAACCCATTAAAGTAGACTTGAATTAATGGGTCGGCCCAAAGAGTTCAATGTGAATTAACAAAATTAATTCACTTTTAATTTAATGGACATTATACTTGAACTTGAGGCCCATGCTGATGGTCCAACTTATAAGTCCAAATATAAATGAACTTATAAAATGACTTTAATTTAATTTAAATTAATCAAGACTAATTTAATTTGTTTAATCTTGACTAATTAAATTAAAATAAAATATCAGTGTCTACAAATGCCCCCTACTTCAAGGCTTGGTGGAGTATCGATCGACAAATATCGTAAACAAGGCTTGAAGTATTAGCATCCATGTCTGCAACTTTGCATGCCATATAATTGGAAGAGACATAATTAAACTCCATTCTCTCTTGAGTTTGAAGTAAAGCCGGCAGAACACAACTTGGAAATATCATTTGAACCCAACTTTTAGAAACTTCCCTAACATAATTTGGCAGTAAGCAATTTCCATATCACTTGCCAAAAGAAAATATCAAATGACGCTACCTGCAGGGCATTCATTTTTTAGCAAGTTACATGTAGCATTTTCCATAATTGTTTAATGAACATTTGCCACTTTCCGAATTGATTTAATGAACGTCAGCCACGTAACATTCCAAAATATAAAACATCAATTTGGCAATTGCCAAAAAAAAACCGATTCCTGCAACTGACATCAAACGATTGCAATTGTTAAATTCCATTAAACTTCCACCGATTCCTTTTTAACTTTTGCCGACTTCCAAATTGCACTTAACCTGTGAAACTTCTAAATTCACTCAGCAAGTTAGAACCATTCATCATAACACCATATCAATATTGG